>QTSX02001507.1:0-324963 GCA_014839935.2 Entomophthora muscae | reverse complement strand
TCTTACACAAATGCCATGGTGCACAAGTTGCTTCTGGACCAGGGTTAGAGGAAGCTTGGGGTCCCGCTGCAAGAGATCAAGCATAATTGGGTAGGCCTCACTGATCTGGGACTCTGGGACCTTCTTGGGCTTCTTGGCTGCCCCAACCAGGTTTTCCTTATTCATTAAGTTATTGAATTCCCTCATTATGATGGCTTGAGTAAATTGCAATTGGTCAGCAGTTTGGTCCTATGTCAAACCACGCAGGTTCAGTGCCACAATTTCCTGAAAAATTTGGGTGGTGATGATTTGGTGCTTGATGCACTGGACTGCAGGAGCTGAAGCCTGATTGGCTTTAGAGTGAGCAGATTGGCTGGTGAAAGGCAATTGTTCCAAACCAGGGTTGCCATTTTGATTGGCTGATTGGTTGGCAGCTTGTGCAGGGGTGGGTAAGGGGGCAGGGGCAGAGCTAGACGCTAAGTGACTCTTAAAAAAGTCAAAGCCATAGGGGTTGGGGGTTGAGTACAGGTCAGCTTCCTTGATATCCACATCAAAGGCTTGGGTGTAAACGGTGCCTCCACGTTCTGAGCCTCGCCTCCATTGAAGCTGGCTTGGCTGCTAGCGCAGTTGAAGATGTTGCTATTCAAAACCATATTGAAATAAAACCTAGGATAAAACCACTAAAAGTAGAAATTTTAAAATTTTATGATTCATATTTATTGTAATCTTGAGTCCATATTTGGAAGGTTCTTAAAACTATTTCATACAAATCAGGAGCCATAAAAATGAATAAAATGCCTCTGTTCCTAAATTGGATAGATGTTGATTGGCTGTTATACTGTTATATTTCTATTTTAGGCTGCTCATACTACACATCTTGTGTGACTTCTTTTTGTTTTGTGTTTGTGGAATCTCACTTCTAGATTGCTCAAATTTTGTTTTGTTTTAGTCCTTCTGTTGGTGCCTCATATGAATCCTGATCAGTTTATAATATATTCCAGAACAGCATCCATCCATCTCACTTGCTGTGTCAGTTCATTTTGTTTCTGGTTTAAACTACACTGATTGGTATTTGCTATATTTTGTATAATGTGCTAGTGAAATTTTCGTTTATTGTTTGACAGTTCATTTGTTAATTAAAATATTTAAAATATTTGAATCCTGAATCTCGCGTGACTTGGAATTTGTTTAAATTTGAAATCATTTTGTTTAAACTGAGGTATTTTTGGCTGTCGTTATAGCTTTTAAAACTACTGTACTTAAAATCAGCTGCCATGAACCAGCTGTGGTACTTCTATTCTTCTTGCTGACCAGGCTTATCTTAGCTATTATTAAATAACTAAAATTTTATCTAGTTTGCTTGATTGGAAAGCACTCAGACTAATATTTGAACTCACAAAGATTTATTATACCTTGAAATCTGGCCCAGCCAATCACATTGCTTCTAAACTGTAGAATGATATTTCGAATAAGTTCAAAAATGTGGTAAATGATTAATTATACTACTTAGGTTGATTTACAGTATTTTAAATAGCAGAGGGGTAGGAATGTAATTATTTCATTTCTTTCTTTCATAACATAACCACTTGGCATGCAAGCAGTAACTTTGTAACCATCAATGAAGCACGTAATTGTTCATAGATTTCAATGCTGTGGTTTTTAAAAAGCTTAAGATTTAGTTTTCAATTGAGCATCATTATGTTTATGTATAAGATTATTACATGGTCATTAATATAAAAGAATAAAGAATATGAAGATGCTACCCTGGAATGAAGATAACTTAATTTGGTGAATTATTTGGCCAAGGCCAAGCTTGAGATTTAAACTAAAATGTAGGTTTTTACTGAGAATTTAAATCAAGCCATAGGCTAGCTCTAATTACACGAGTGAGTTATTAATGTTATGATACTTATTGATTATAATCAAACATAATATTTTTAACAAATAGCACACAGACTACCGTTTGAGCACTGAAACTTTAAAGCATAGTGAGCAATTTGGATATACGCAGACTTACGTTAACCGGACAGATATGCCTTGGTACATACTTTTAAGATTAATATAGGCTTAGTTTAAACTAGAATGTGGGTACACAATAGGAGAATAAGTTCAAATCAGCATAGGGGATTTATTGTTTAGAACAATTAGATAATGCTGGAAGTGATGTGAAGATTTGAATTAGTTAGACACTAAGAAAATATTGTTTAGACGACTGAATTTTCAGAAAGCATTGTAGATGAACTAATGGTACTTGGTTTAGATGTGGAGGCTCCCGGTGCGTATTAAAGTCTTTAGCAAAAAGTTACAGTTCGAGTTGGTCAGCTTCCTCTTCAGAGAAGGCTTCTATTGAACTCATTTCATCATCGCTGCTTTCTTTTTCAGCATCATCGAAGGCTTCTTTTGAGGCAAATCGTACAACATAATCTAAAAATGTATAAATAAAGCGTAGCAAATCAAAATAGGCTATGAAAGATTACCTTTCACTTTCACATCATAACTAGCAGCATCTCTCATAAGAAGTGCTGCTGCTTCCCCGTTTAGAGGATCAGTGGGGTTGGGATAGCGAAGTAGCTGAGGAAGAAAAACTTCAAAGATATTTTTCATATCTAGGTTTCAGGTTAGACAACCCAAATGTAGGCATTTCGAAGGATTACCAAACATCGGGCTCCAGGTTTGGTTAATGACATCCAAGCACACTGATCCACTACTGTAAGAAAGGTGATCAATGAGAGGTGGAGAGGTAATCTTACAGTTCATCAATATTGGGATGAAATATTTTATTCATGAACCCAATCGAAGGAGATTTGTAAGGGTATTGATCAGGAAGTTCAACACGAATTTTCCATATCCCGCCTTTGTAAGGCGCTGAAATAGAGCAAGGTTATTTGAAGCCTTAAAGAGGGATCAATAAAGTTACTTACTATCATCAGGCCCCTCAAACTTAATGAAAAAATTCTTGCATGTTATCTTCAATGAGATTAACTTCATGATCACTCATCAAGCTATATTTAGGCGGTTAACTTAGGAATTAAAATTTTCATTACAGCTTCATGACATCTGTTTCTATTCTTCGCCGTGGTGAAGACATTTCAAATAATACAAAAAAATCAAAGCTAAAAGGTTGGAAAGGGAAGTGTAACAAGAAAAATCACAAGTAGTGCTTTCTTTTATAATAGGCTGAATGTAGCTTAAGTTGACTGATGAGGGTGCAAGGCCACAATCAGATACTTTGGTTATGTAATGGTTGGTCACATTGCTTTACCAGGTGGAATCTACACGTGAGCTGTTATTTAAACCTAGGGCTGCTTCGGCTCAGCCCCGGCCAGCTTTCGGCTCTGGGCAGCTACAAAAAAGACGGAAATTACCATATATTTTAATAATTTTAAATAAATCTTTGACAGGAGTGACTGAGAGCTAGAAAATGGCCGCGGCTGCCCGGGGCTTGACCGAAGCAGCCCTATTTAAACCGCATATTGCCCCCAAATTTGATTTGGGAGTTGCTTGCGTCTGAACAGTTGGGACATTATTTTTCTTGTTATGCCTAGGCGCCAGATTGGTTATTTTATAACTTAATCACATTATTCATATTCAAATTATTCAGAAAGAGTAAAATACAATCAATCCCAAATATTTAATTGATCTTGGGCTTGGGTGATTTTTTAAAAAATAATTCATTGATTTTATAATTGAAAATTGCAACTTATAGTACTACTGAAAATATCTTAAGTGCTACTACAAACCAAAAATATTTATGATGAGTTGCATGGGAGAGTAATAGCAGCCCCAAAGCTATAAATGCTATTACCCTATCTTTGGCTCATCATAAATATTCTTAGTTTGTTTCAGAAAAAAAGGTTGTTGTTTTTGAAAGACTGATAACTCTATTTAAAATACACCCTCTAGTAAGCTGCCCTACTTCATGAACTTGCCCCAATACACTACTAGCATCTTCTGATATTTTTGTTTCTCTGGTATCATCACGTGATTTCAAATGATAAAATATCTCAGAATATTCTGAGAAGCTTTCAAATGTTAAAGGTGAAGTATATAACTTCCCATCTTTCATCAAATATGAAAGATTAATGCGCAGATTTTTAACTTCAAGCTCTCTTTTTATAGGCCTAAATTTCCTTTCATAAATATAAAAAAATGCTTTTTGGGAAACAATTGAACCAGTTAAAGATGAATTGTATAATTCTTTTCTTCTTTCTTCTTTCTCACAAATATTTTTTAGATCATTAATGTTGTTAATATAAAGTACATTTTCTTTTTCCTTTAAAATTTTTGATATTACACCAAAGTGACCATCAACAATGCTTTTTCCATGGCATTCAACAAAACGGTTATATTTTATGGAACCCTTAATATATTTAGGTGCCTCTTTAAATAAGTAATATAAAAATTCATATGATCTAAAATGATTTCCATTATCTGTCCATACTTTTATATTTTTTATTTTTTTAAATCTATCTAATTTAAGAAGACTTATTAGACATTCACCTGAAAATAAAGAATCATGTGATAATATTTGAGACAAAAAATCATGATATTCATATTTAATTTTATTGTTTTCTTTAAAAACTAATGCAAACCCTAATAATGAGATTGGTTTTTTTGAATAAAAACAATTATTGGTCTCAATTGGACCACCTCCAACCTTTAAGTTTTCTTTATAATCTATAACTACAACACAAGACTCATCATCTAGTTCATTAATATCTTTTTTATATTCACAATTTTGATGAACATAAAAGTCTTGGTGCTGATTAATAGTCTTTAAGTCATTGTCTATAGATTCTGGTAATGGTAAGTTTTTACTTTCACATTCTTCCTTCTTTTTTTCTAGTGAATTTTTTAAATTACAAATATTGCACATATCAGTTTGTTTTTTACTTTTTATTATATTTTTAGGGATTAATTTATAGTAAGTAGAAATTGAAACTGAAATTTCATTTTTTATTTTCATATTTTCATATATTTCTTTTTTTGTTTTAAGTAGAGAGTATTTAATTTCAGTTGAGTAATTACTCATCTCTTTTTCTATATCTTTATAAATTTTTTCAGGCACTTTTTTTGTAAACTGGCTTGTTTCAAAAGAATTTTCCAGCAATTTTTTAATTATTTTTTTAGTTATTTCTTTTTTTAATGAATAGTTATTATTTTTTTGGCTTTTTTTGTTTAAGCTTACATTTTTATTTTTATTTATTTTTCTTGAGTATTCAAACTCACTTTTGGTTATATTAAACCCCATATCATTAAGCTCTTTTAAAGAGTAACTGGAAGTAACCAGAGATCGCAAGGCTGGGAGATGTTTTTGGGGAGAAGATTTCATGAGATCCTTTAAGTTTTCAATGAACTCATTGCCTTTTTGATTTTGAATAGTTGGCAGGAACTGAGCTTTCCCAAATTCAGTTTGAGTAAGGAAGTGCTTGATGAAATTATCAAGATCATCACCAGCAATAAAGAGGAATGCCTTTTTTAACATTGCAATTCTCTCTCTTTTTGTTGAAGCTCCCAAGGAAAAAAAGGGTAGCATGGAAGAAGTAAATTTAACTGAGGACATGGTAGTATTTTGAATCTGTAATTAGGTCAGATCTTTGATGTGTGCCTTAATGATGGAGTAGTTATGATCAGAATGTGGTCTTTGAATTGGGTTATTTGGATTAGAAGCTTTGTGGTACTTTAGCTCTTATATACCAAGCTAAATGACACCATTCTGAAAGAAATGGTGTGATAGCTTTTATTATAGTTTGAACTTGAATTTATGTTTGCAGAAATTAATTAAATACCCAGTTTTCATACACAAGTGATATATGTGAAGCAGCTAAGCATTATTATTACATCATATCCTCTTTGTAATCAATGCAAATCAATTAAAATGATGTATTCAGTTAATTGTAACTCTTCCGCATATTTTTAAATGATAAAATATTAAAGAATTCCATTTAAAGAATGCTCAATTTGAGGTTCGAAGCTCACTTGAACCTTAAAATCAATCTAAACAGTGATAAAAACATCCTAACTTCAAACTATCATAAAATCCTAGAGAATTGAGCTTTTTAAATAAAATAAAATGCGAAAATAAAGCTCTCAATCTTATCTTTAATTTCGTCAAATAAAAAACATCTGTTGTGTATTCAAAAAAGAGTATTTATTAGCTTTGAAGTGATCTACTTTATATCATTAGATATAATCATATAATAAAATCTGGATTATGCTCTTTTAAATTACTTTTGCTTTAATATTGAGCATAGTATACATATTAAAATTTTTACACCAATAGAAAGATAAGATTCTTAGCTTCATTTTGATAGTTTACAGTGTGAAAAAATATTAATTTTTCATTGAGTTATTAATGTTTTAAATATAAATTGTGTAATTAGTTACTTTTTCAAAATCGAACTGTGTTATGCTGCGACTTGAGCAGCATGTGCATTAGAAAATGGCCTAATCTCTAAAATAATGACCCAGTTACTTAATCGGATCAGCTCTGCTGGTTTTAAAATGATTCATCTGTGACTTGCTTCAGCTTAGTCCGGAGTAACTAATATTATAAGTCAGCTCTTGTCCAACATGTGGTAAACAAAGAGGCTTAAGGAATTAAATCACTTTTAGCTTGCAAGTCTGTGTGAGGTCACGTATAAATGCCATGAAGTTGGTTCAACACTTTGAAATTAGTCACAGAAGCCAGGATCAACTTTATACAAACAGTACAAGTGATTGTGCAAACTAAAGCTTGAAATAAATTATGAAGGTTATATATGGGATCGAGGGTTTAAAAAGCTATTTATTTTTAGGCATATTTGATTATAACCTATATTAGTATAATTCTCAATATAGACATGCCTATAAATCTGTAGTATAATTTAATATGACTTTCTAAAAGGTATTGATTTGAAAATAAGCTTATAAACCTTTTTTAGTAGTCATTAAATTGAATCTTAGGTTATCTTCCTGATTATATAATGTAAATAAGCAACCTCGAAAAAAATTGTCGGTATCACAAGTTCTTTGATTAACTCATCTCACCATGAGATTTGTCCAAATGGGCTTTTCTCAGCTATAATAATCTACCAGAATGGTTCTAATTATCAGTTAAAACATTTATCTTCAGGATGGTAAGTTCAATTTCCTCATAATCAATATTATCTTTTTTGAAAAAGTTTAAATCAAAAATTAAGATACAACTTGTCAAGATTTGAAATCTTGGAAGAATTATATCTATCAGTACATTGTGAGTTTTGTATGTTGATATAAGATAGATATATATAGTAACATATCTTGCTAATTGTATAATACCCAGATACGGTAGGTACTACTTGCAGCAGGTATGGCAGGAGATTGAAAAATTGGAACCCAGTCAGAGCGGTGACAATTGGATAGACAGTCATCAGCCACCGGACGACCTTGGCATGGATGCTGTACCTTCCAAAGCTCCCGGCAAAGTAGGTTAACACATAGTAAATGGAGGTGTACGCCACAATGGACAGGGTCAAGTGTGGAGATACAATGGGTGGCCAGGAACCAGTGTAGGAGGAGTTGAGTTGTCCAGGGTCATAATGGTGGTCATGGCCTAGTCCTTCTTGTGAGGGCCCAAAGAACTCTGATCCCTGTTGGTAGCCTCCAATCCCAAGGCAAGCTGTAAGCACAGCTATGAAAATGAGATGATTCATCTTTCTTGGATTGGAGGGGGTATGGGGTTCATGGTCACCAGTTCCCAAAGTGTATCCTGGGTTGTAGCCAGGGACCGGCTTAGAGGAGCCGTCATTCTCCAACAGTGGTGAATGATTGGTGAGGAGCTTATACTTGGCTTGCATAAGGGCAAACTCCTCCAGTACCTTCCCAATTACTAAGCAAGCGTCTCCACCGTACACTTGTACTTCAGCAGGCGCCAGCCCTTCTGTAGGCCAATACCAATCCTGCAATAGTCTTGTAAACTCTCCCCCAATGAACTCTCTTCCTCTATTTGTCATTTCCAAATGCCTTGTCACTTTCTCTTACACCCCCTGGGCAGATTTACTAGAGGCAAACTTCCTGAACCCTAGGCAATAAGATTTCTTGTCCCCTGGGCTGAGATAGAAAATATGGGGTAATTGACTCATGGGACTTATATTCTCTCTTTACACAGGAAATTTGGATAGGGGTTGTAATAGGCACTTTATTCACAGTCAGAAGGAAGATCCCCTTGAAACCTTCTGATATATGGCCTTGGGATAGGGAATAATAAGGGGTTTGGGCCAATACTTGGAGTCCTTCAATAATCTCTTGGACTCCTTGTACTTGGTCTTTGGCTCCTGTGCTTTGGTCTTGGGCTCCTGCACTTTAGTCATGGGCTCCTGCAGTCTGTTTCAGCTCTGGCTTCCTATTCTTGGCTTTTGGCTTCTTCTGTAGCTTATGTGGCCTTTGTAATTCACTTGATCTAGTCTCTCAAGAGTCTCAGATAGCTCTCCCTTTTATAGCCCCTTGTTTCAGACCAAAAACCTCTCTTAGAACTCTGGTTCTTTAAAGCTTAAACTATCCTGTTTTTCTTCTTCTATAATATATTAAACCTTTAAACTTACTTCAGCCAATGAAAGCCCTGAATTTCCTGCTTCTGCTCCTCATTTTTTAGGCTTTAACTCTTAAGTTAAAGCCCTTAAAAAACTGATCAAATAGACTCCAGTTTGTAGCCAATCACACACCTTGATTGAACGGTTTTGCCAAAACAGTTTCCCCGGATGACCTGTCCTTGACCCTGGTTTGAACCCGAGACTGTCTCACTCCGGGTAAACAACTGCTCCGCGTTTCAAACGGCTTTGCCGTAATTCCTGTCATGTTTCCCTGGTGAATCTCGAGCGCTTCCACATATGTTTTACTTAGGCAAATTTCGACCCTTTGATTTTTCAACGTTTCTCTGTGTTTCTATCAACGTTTTGCAACTTCAAACCTGCCTGCTGCTTGTTTTTTTGCCTTTCCTAGTTGTTCTTGGCAAAATTTGCTCTTTTGCCCTTACAGTTTCTCTGTTCTTCTTCCAGCTTCTTCCTGGCCTATTTCCTCTTCACTCCTTCTTTTTAAAATAACATATAGTTCTAACAAACTATATGTTATTTTTCCTTCTCTTTCTTTTCCATTATATGATTTTCAATCCTTTTTTAAATCATAATCAGGCAGTATTTAATTATTCTTTAACTGCTTTTTTTATCTATTTTTCTCTCAAAAGTCACTAAAACCAGCTCATCCAGCCTCTGCATCCAGTCCAGCTAGTCCATCCTCTCAGCTCTTCAGTTCTTCAACACCAAATTCTGGTCCTTTGGACATCCTGCTCTATGATCAGCTAGTCCTGCATCATAATCTTCTTGTCCTTCAACTTATCCTCAACCAGTTCCTCAACAAATCCTCACTAGGAGCCTTCTTTGTTCCTTCTACACACTGAACAATATTGGTTCCCACAATTTAATATGAATTAACAGTCTGTCAACTAGCCTTCACTGTGATCAAACAGTCCCTCTTGCTAGTTTTCTCTGTTAATTCTGTTAACCACCTTGGTTCTTTATCTCAGTCCCTGCTACCAGAATCTGTAGATCCAGGCATGAGTCTATATTGAACTGGCGTTTGACTGGGCCCTTGCAAGTGGCAATCCACTTAGGCCATTCAACCATAAATCTATGTCTATGCGTAGTCTTTACTCACCCAGGTGATGAAGTATGGGCTTTCAGTTGCAGAGTAATCAGCTCTACTTCCCAGAGGCCTGATCACACCAAGTTCTGCAGCTTGCTTCCCCAAGCAAGCCACCTTGGTGACACCTCTGAGCATGCCTATACCCTCCAATGCTCACTTTGGGTTTCCCCAAAGCTCCCATAGGGGCATAAACAAGGACACCTTACCAGTCTGTTAGACAGGGTGCTTGCTCACAGACCTCTCGTAAGCGTATTAGGGTACATAGAGCCCTCAGGGCTCTTCCCCTCCCTGGCAGCCCACGTTACCCGCCAGGGGTCCAAAACCTACTCCCCCCATACAGACAAAGTTTCCTACTTGCTATCTCAGTCTTCACCCTTCCTCAGCCACAGTTCCCTGCAAGGTAAAGCCCTATAGCCCAAAGCAGTCAATTTCTTCTGCTGGATGGAGGCAACATCTGCTCCTGGTAGTCCTATGTTACCTATCAGGCAGGCCTTACTTACCCTAGTAGACCATGTTACCTACTAGGCTCACCCTACTTACCCCTAGCAGCCCTATGTTACCTACTAGTTTACAGCGTCACCAGCTAACCACACATTGTCACTCTTTAGCATATTGTCTTTATTTGAAGCCAAATCAACCCTCGCCTGCAAAACAGCACACATGTGGATCACCACATGGGGGTTTGTTACAACTAAACCAATGAGGATTCAGTATTTGGGATTGGGGAAGACAACAGTCCAATAGAAAGGACAGAATAATAAGAATAAGGTATTGTTTATTGTAGAATATTGTGATTAATATACTATATGGGGAAGCCACAAGGCCACAAGGGGGTGGCATAGTGGTGTGTTCCGTGTAAGGTTTGAAGCCAAGGAATAACTTGTGCAGGGATCAGCAGGTCAAATTGGTAGCACTCCTAATTAGGAGGAAGTGCCCACCATTTGACATTGTCATCAGATTGACTCATGTTGTTAGACACATCAAGGGGTGACTTATTGAGCACCCCCTGTGTATTGTAAGATACGTTAGCAGGCAAGTCTGGAAACTTGGTTGAAACAGGTTGGCTGGGGCAAACTAGTTGGAAGGACTTAAGGTTTAAGTAAGATTTATCTTTTATTGAGGGTATTAGATTCAATAATAGCACAAGCTATTAATGAGGATTGGCCTCTTATTTAAAGTGCTTCCCACTGTGCAAAGTTTTGCAAGTGGGAATGAAAACAAGGGATTGGGGACTCCAAAGTTTTGGAGAATGGTGATTGAGTAGATGGCCAAACTCTTGTTCATTGACAATCTGTTGGGGGTTTGACCATCCTTGACTGGGGCCAATTAATGCTTGTGGCCCTGGGGTCATGTGGGGGGAAGGGCTCAAGGAACTCTCATATTCTATTTTTGTCCTGTGACTCATGGTTTGGTTGTTGTTTGGACCCAAGCATGTGAATTTTCCTTTGAATCCCATTGGCTTTGAGTGGAATTATTCTTAAAATATGAGTCCTTGATTTCTCCTTCTTCTGGAAGGCAGACATTGTTTTGAAATCCTTGCCCTTTTATCAGGGACTTATTTTATTGACTGCTCTGGGTGGAATCTTCTGATTGGCTGTGGGGTGGGGCCTGGGGCCCAGGTGGGCGGCTGGCAGCCAACTGGGGCCCAGGGGGGCAAGCAGGTGGGCTGGGGGGCTAGCAGGGGGGCGCTGGCAGGCGCCTGCCTGGATGATAAAATATTCTGGTGTCCATTCAATTCTGTTTTTCCTTTTATTTGATTTTTATTTTTCCCCATTAAAGGGGGTAAATCCTTATTGAATTTTTCATTTTCAACAGGGCACCCCTCTATTGTTTTCCAACATTGCCCCCAATAAGAATTTGGTCATGTCAGGAATATTCCTGACAACTTGTGTCAGGGATCCAAGCTTGGGCTGCCAGTCCGTCATTTTTCTGATCACACAGGCCAGGTTTATTTGGGCAGAGACTACCACAAGATAGGAGCTAACTTAAAAAGGTATAAGAAGGACTTCTCTACCCAGGACCATGGGCCAGTGGCCGGGATTATGATGTCAATCACCCCAGAGAGGGTGATATACACAATCCCAAATAGCTTGTTGGAGTGGTCTGTGAGAAGTTTGGGTGAGGACATGGGCATAGGTTCAAGAATGATTGGCAGCCCCATATTCAATTGGTATAGAGACAGGGAATTGTACTTGTCTTTGATAAGGATGGACTTGGAGTAATGCCAAGGGCCTTGTCTATTAAATCTTACTCACAAATTCAGCCAGGCCTGGGATCTTCTTTTAGTATATTCTCAAGGGAGAATTCCTTGTATTTGGGCTTCATAGGATATTCTGTATAGTGGACGGGACCAAAGAGAGCACCAGGAGGACAATAAGCTGCAGGTAGAGAGCCAGGTGGCCCTGAATATCTGAAACTGATTTGGTAAATGGCAAGAGTAAAATATGGTAACAAATGGGGAAACCAATGTATCATAACCTTTTTATTTAAAAATGGCAATAAAGTATCAGCACGGGGTCTATGGACTTATATAGCACCCCACTGCCAAACTTCACATTTTCCATAAATGGATCCTCAACTGGTTAGGAAATCTTTGGTTGGGAGGCCAGGTTGCCCAGGTTTGGGAGCAACAAAATGGCACCACTACTGAGGGACTTCTCACTGGTGAAGAACTCATTAAATGACACTTGATTTTTCTGTTCTTGAGCTTGGGTCATGGGAGCGGGCCTTAAGCCCACGTTTTCCTCTAGTAGCTGAACTTGATTGGTTGCCCATGAGGACTTCAAGTTCATGAAGTTCACAGAGGAACTTTCTCTGCCTTCATTAGGCCATTTGAGAAGCTCCTCCTTGGGCACCACCATAGTCAAACCTGTGCTGGTATTCTGACTTTGGGACTTAGCAGGGGCTTCAGCTTGCAGAGGCTCAGTCTCAAGAAAACGCAGGCGGGCAGGCCCTTGGTCTATGGGACTGGTGACCTGCAGAAATCCAGGGTCAGGGTTTGAATCTCACTCTTGGGCCCAGGTTTCCAGGGGAAAAGAATTGTCAATCCTGACAATATCTTCTATTGGCACAGGTGCCCTCAAGTCCTGTTATCTGATAATGGCACCAACTTCAATGCTCGCCTCATCACGTCAATTGTAGAGGCTATAGGTACTCACCAATTCTTCTCTGCACCCTATAATCTGTCAGCCAATGGGACTGTTGAGCAAGCGGGCTCTTCCCTTGTGTCCATCATGAGAAAGCTTACCCTCTCTGATGCTGCAAAATGGGATATGTTCCTCCCTGATGCCCTTTTTGTTTTCCCCCTGAGCAAACATCAGGTAACTGGACAGTCTTCTTTTGCCATGCTATTTGAATGTGAGGCTACTACCCATCAATCTTGGGTCCCCATTGATTGAATTTGATGCTACAACTAACGCCAAAACCCATGTCAAGGACTTGAATAATTGCAGCATTGCCATTCAGGCACAGCATACTCACCTGAATATAAGGTCAAGGCTTTAGAACTCTTGCCTTCCAATGCTTCTAGAGCCCCCCTACCTGAGTACCAAGTAGGTGACCTAGTTCTCTACTACCAGAATTGTACTGGCGGTAGAGCTCATAAGCTAGATTCTCTCTGGGCTGGGCCTTGTGAAGTCACCTTCAAGAAGGGCGTCAAGTATACTGTGAAGCTACTATCATCTGGTTGTCCTTTTGCCCATGTTCACTCCAAATTCCTCCATGAAACCAACTCCCTGTGTCCAATCTTGAAGGGGATGATGTCAAAATTGTGCCATTAATGCTATTTCAATATGGACTTTTAATAATGATATGTGTGAAGATTTGGTCAGTTTTGCTTTCAATTTTGGATATTTCTTGCCTTCTGTTGCAACTAAACCAATGAGAGTTCAGTACTTGGAATTGGGGAAGACAACAGTCCAATAGGAAAGGACAGAATAACAAGAATAAGGTGTCATTTATTGTAGAATATTGTGATTAATATACTATATGGGGAAGCCACAAGGCCATAAGGGGGTGGCATAGTGGTGTGTTCCGTGTAAGGTTTGAAGCCAAGGAATAACTTGTGCAGGGATCAGCAGATCAAATTGGTAGCACTCCTAATTAGGAGATAGTGCCTGCAATTTGATATTGCCATCAGATTAATCCATAACGTTAGATACGCCAAGGGGCGGCTCATTGAGCGCCCCCTGTGTCTTGTAAGATACGTTAGCAGGCAAGTCTGGAAACTTGGTTGCAACACATCCCCTTTCCCCCTGCTTGTCGTCAGACACCAGGACTGGAGTCTGCGGAAGGTCTGCACAAACAGCCTTTGTGTGGGGATGGCACGGCAGGGGCGCAAGCAATCATGGTGAAGCTTCTTGGTGTTTCCCTGGGCATCCTCAAGTTGGTAGGTGTGGTTGTCATAGACTGCAGCTACCTTGAAGGGCCCTAGGTGGTTGGGTTCTAATTTGGCAGAATTGAGATTGAGGGTGTAGACGGGGTCACCTACAGCATATCTAGCTTCAAGGTGTTTTGTCCTTCCTGCAATCTTCTTGTGTTTGATCTCTTGGGCTTTAGCACGCCATTGGTCTAGGGAGGGGGTTGGCACTAAGGGGGGCTTGTCGGGAACCTTGGACTGTAGTTTCCCCTGTTCAACCCCTGTCAGACTGTCAGGTGTTCCAAAGGCCAGGGTGCTAGGGCTGAACCCACCGCCCCTGTTGATTCTTGCTTGCAGGATCAGTAGGGCAGTGGGAAGATGTTTGGTCCACACAGTGTTACAATGCTCTTGTCAGAGCTTGGCAATCAGTTGAACCAGGGAGCCATTTAACTGTTCCACGCGTCCGTTGGCTTGCGGATGGTAGGGGGTTGTGACTATATGCTGGAGCGCGTTCTTGACGCAGTACGCCTTCACAACGTGTCCAACAAGTTTGGGCCCGCCATCTGTGATGAGACGCTTGGGTCGCCCAAAGCAAGCCACAATCTCCTTGCCAATAAAGCGGGTAATGGTGGTGGCAGTGTGGTTGGTTGTTGCCCAGGCCACAGGCCAATAAGTGAAGTAGTTGATAGTGGTGATAATATACTTCTTACCCAGTCTGTTTTTGGGAAGCAGTCCCACAATTTCAAGGGCCCACTGTTCAAAGGGTTCCATGGCCTTGATGGATAGGACAGACTTGGGAGGTGCAGGTTTGGACGTATTCTTCTCACACAACACACAGTCTCAAGGAGGTCCAAGATGTCTTGACACATGCGCGGCCACCAAACCTTTTGTTTCATAATCTCAAAGAGGTTACGCCCTCTGATGTGACCCAAGGTTTGGTGGTAGTGCAAGATGGTGTCCCCTTGTTGTGTGGTGGGAATGTAAGGCATCTTCTCACCTGTCTCTGCCTGGCGGCAGAAGTTACCAGCATTGGTGGTGAACCAACTTTTGTTGTCCTTCAGCTTGGAGATGGTGACTAAGTTAAGGCCCTTGTAGAGGGTTGCCTCAGGGCGCAGGTAGAACATGGGCCAGTCTGGGTCCAAACTGTTGTCCCCAGTGATGGACGCTACGTAGAGTTGTGAAAGAGCGTTGGCTGTGACAAGTTCCTTCCCAGGCTTATATTCAATGCATAACTGATAGGGGGATAGACGCTCAACCCATCCTTCTTGGCGGCGTGTCAAATGAGACTGCATGTTGAAGTATTGGAGTGACTTGTGGTCTGTCAGGACAAGGGGTGGGAAGGTCGTACCTTCCAAGTAGCAGCGCCACTTCTCAACACAGTGTACAATGGCTGCCAGCTCTTTGTTGTGGATGGAATAACTTTTTTTCCGAGTCAGTGAGCTTCCTGGACTCATATGCTACGGGGAGGAAGACACCATTGTCAGTTTCTACCCTTAGCACACCCCCTATGGCCCTGTCAGAGGCGTCAGTCTCAAGTTTGTACTGTCGGTTTTGGTTGGGAAACTGCAGCACTGGTGTTGTTGTGAGCCTTTGCTTCAACTTCTCAAAGGCTTGATCTCTGGTGGGGGTCCAATGGAAGCGCTGTTTGGTATAAGGGGCTTGGTGAGAGGTGCAATTAGTTCCCCAAAATTGGGGATGAACTTGCGTACATAGGCAACCATGCCTAGGAATGTCTGCACCTGGCCCACATCAGTGGGGGTAGCATGTTGGTGATTGCCTTGATTTTGGCAGGGACGGGCTTTATCCCTTGGGCAGAGATGGTGTGCCCAAGGAATAACAACTCTGACTTGAGAAACTCACATTTGGAGGGTTTAGCTTTTAGCTGGTTTTCCCAAAGGGTGTTGAGGACAGCACGGAGGTGTTGGAGGTGCGTAGTTTGATCTTGACTGAAGACAATAATGTTGTCAAGGTACACAACCACGCACTTTCCAATCAGTTCCTCAAAGGCTTTGTTCATCAACATGGCAAAGGTGGAGGGAGCGTTGGTCATTCCAAAGTTCATGACAACACTCAAACAACCCATAGCGTGTGCAGAAGGCAGTTTTTGCCTCATCCCCTGGTGCAATGTGGACCTGGTTGTACCCTTCAGTGAGATCAATCTTGATAAAGACCTTTGCGCCTGCAAGTGTATCAAACAGGTTGTCAATCCGCGGCAGGGGGTATTTATTTTTAACTGTCACCTCATTTAGGGTGTGATAGTCTTTGACCAGGCAAAGGGACCTGTCCTTCTTGGCTACAAAGAAGATTGCTGCCCTGTATGGAGAGAGCAAGGGGCAAATGAAGCCCTTATCAAGCGCGTCCACAAGGTGCTGGCGGAGGGTTTCATCTTCTTTTGGTGTGAGATGGTATAATGGTTGTGCTTTAGGTAGCAATCCTTGAAGTTGTACAGCGTGCTGGATCTCCTGGGGTGGAGGAAGTTGTTTGAGTGTTTCACTGAATACTTCCTTGTACTCCTTGAGGAGTGCAGCTAGCGCTGGTGGTGGTGATAATGACAAGGTAGGGACTGCAGGTGGTTCTGCATGGATAACTTTGACTGAGCATTGGTTAAAGTTGAGTTTCCCCCTTGAAATCATATGTGCCCGTTTCCGTCATTCTGACAAACACAGTGTTGTGTAGTAGTTTGTTCATTTCTGTGGGGTAAATCTGGAACCCTACCCTGTTTCTATTGAGGGTGATGACCGAGGTATCCCAGTTGATGTAGGGACAGTTATGCCGGAGCCAATTGAGGCCAGCAATTACGTTGCGGCTGAGCCCGCCATGATTGGCCCAGAGAGCTTAACTTGGACGTTCCCCATTCTTACAGAGAAGGGCACCGTCTTGTGGGTGATGGCAACTCTTCAGGAGTCAGCTACACGTACTGCTTTGAATCTGCTGGGTACTTGATCTAATTGATGGGAGTCAGCAAACACTTGATCTACCATGGTGTGATCAGCCCCGGTATCTACCAATAACTTGTGGGTGTTCCCACAGAAACAGAAGGGATAGGACAAGTGTGTTACTTTATTTGAGGAGTGGGTGGCTTGCAACACGGGGTCATTGCTATGGACCTGAAAGACGTCCAGAGTTTCAACCTTGTGAAGATTGTAGTTGCGGGAGTTCTTTGCAAGCAAGAACTGAGAGGGTGGGTCAGGCGGGGTTGTAAGGCCTCTTGTTGTTACAACCCCCAGACTTTTCCCTGGTCCTCAATTAGCGCTAGCTGGAGCTCCCCCCTTGCGGGGGCGTTTAGCTGCACTTTCTTCCCTGACAGGGCTGGCAACAGCCCACTTGACCTTGTCCATTGTTAGGTGCAGAAAGTGGTTGGGGTGGAGCATTGTTGGTGCGGCGGAAGCCTATCAAAGCCTGGTTATTGGCCTCTACAATGGCTTTATAGCAGTTGTCAATAGAAGTGCAGCAGCCAACAGGAACCCACTTGCAAATATGGGGGTTCAACCCATTAACAATGAGGGTGAGCAACATGGCATTCCCATTGATCACTGCCTTGGGGGTGGCAGCAAGGGCTTGTTACCACACAACGAGATACTTGGGGACAGAACCAGTCTGCTTGATGGCTAAGAGGGGAGTCCCCAAGACAATGGGAGAGAAAGTTTCACTATATTGGGACTTGGCGGCGTCTCAAAATGTTGCCCAGGTGAGGTCAAACTCCTGGCTGGCCCAGTTGGTGAACCACATAGCAGCAGGTCCTGTAAGGCAGCCAAATGCAGTAGCAACCCACATGGACTCCGGGACCTGACAGATACATAGGCGTGTTTTTTGGACTGGAGCCAACTAACAATGTTGGCTCCTTTGACACTGCCAGTGAAGATCTCTAGTTGAAGGTTGAGCATACGTTGAGACAGGTCCAACTGTGGCGGGGTGACGCTAGCGTCACGCTGCCCAAGGCGGAGCCAATTGTATACACTGGTGAGAACTAGCTGATCTTGATAGATGACATAACCTTTGGGAATGTCCCCCTTGGGAATTGGAAGGAACATCTCTTGTTATGGAGTAGTCATGCGGCCTGTACTCTGTCCTTTCTTGGGGGGAATTTTTTTAAGATAGGTTGTGAAACTACCTGTGCTACCACTGTTGCAACTGAACCAATGAGAGTTCAGTACTTGGAATTGGGGAAGACAACAGTCCAATAGGAAAGGACAGAATAATAAGGATAAGGTATTGTTTATTGTAGAATATTGTGATTAATATACTATATGGGGAAGCCACAGGGCCACAAGGGGGTGGCATTGTGGGGAGTTCCATGTAGGGTTTGGAGCCAAGGAATAACTTGTGCGGGGATCAGCAGGTTGAATTGGCCACACTCCTAATTAGGATGAAGTACCCGCCATTTGATACTGCCACCAGATTAATCCATGACGTTAGATACGTCAAGGGGCAGCTTATCAAGCGCCCCCTGTGTATTGTAAGATAAGTTAGCAGGCAAGTCTAGAAACTTGGTTGCAACACTTCCATAAATGGGTTGACATAAATGTCCACTCATTCCAGATTGTCATACTAGCCCTCAACCGATTCTGGTATGATGCCAGCCCAACACGACCCCCTCTGTCACTCTGTCTACCTAATGAGTGATCATCAACCCTTGTCTACTATTTAAGTAGAATTATTTCACCTAATAAAGACATGTTTATCCACATTTGTGTTGGCTTTAGTATTCTTCAAGCCTTTTCCTTTCCTTTTTGCAAAATGAATTCCTCATCTTGTATTCCAGGAAATTAAGGTATCTGCCCTTAATTTTTCCCTGAAGGCTAACCCAAGGCTAGCTGTCACAGCTCATACAAGAGTCCAGCTGGGCTCCTGCAGGGGAAGCAGGCCGGGACAGGAAGGCCATGTACACATTAGGCGTGATTAAGACCAGGTAGTTGACTGCAGTAGCTAGGGGACACTGTTGTGAATGTTGCCATTCACCATGTTTTGATTTTGCCTTTGTTGGGTTATTTCAAGGACAAATATCTTTCTTTTGCTTTTGCCCTTTGAAATGAGGCTGGCTCTGAATTGGGAAATACAATTGTTCAGTTTCCTGATCCTGCGTAACTTGCTTGCCCCACTCATGCTTGTGGCAAGTGATCCTACCATCCTGGTATTGTTTTGTGGTATCACACCCCACTATATAATTTATTTCCTATTTTTCAATAAAATTAAGTTCTATTCACATTTTTGTCTTTGTGTCTCCACGTACTTTGACGCCTCTCTAGTCACGTCTAGCAGATATTATTCAATCAGGACCACAAGGTAATCACATAGCCTTCCCTGCTGTTCTAACCAAGACTTAGTACAAATTCAATCCTAAGGTTAGGATTCCCCGTTGTGTATAAGCTGCGCCTCAGATCACAACAAAAATAGTGCTTACTACAGGGGCTGTAAGCCCCTTGGCTACCCCTTTTGCAACTACGTTTTCAGGACCTTTGCCTCCTCCTATACAAGAGCCAACTTTGCCTGAAATTTCCAGTCCTCCTATTGAGGAAGACATTGCCAATCCGCCTATTGTCCCTACTGTGCTGAACCTTGGGAGTGGTCCCTGCCTAGTGGCCTACCCTTTGGGTACCCCTGACTTGAAACAAGTCATGGCAGTAGCCCTTGGGATAGCCCATGAAGGAGCCATCCCTTGCCTTCAGCTGCAGTTCAGTCAAGTGGAATACTATGAATTGATTGTGGCTCCTCAAATTCCACAGCATCTCCTCTCAGCGGCTGGCTCTGCTGAGCACTTACTATTGTACTTTGTGCAGCCTTCCTTGGCCCACCATCAAATGGTGTTGGAGCTCCACGTCCAAGAAATCTTGTCTCTACAAGCAGCAGTTACTCATCACTGGGACCAGTTTGCTGCCTACCAACAGTGGATCAACTTCTTTGTTTTCCTTAGTATCCAACAATCAGCGCAAATCTGTCACCTCCCAATCTTGCTTGGTCAACTCCATTGAAAAAATGCGCCAGTACATCCCCATGTATGTCAGAGAGCGCCCTCATGAGCTCAACCAACTGGAACAGCCCTGGCGTGCCCAAGTAGACTCTACTTTAAACGCCTATCTCACCAACTTTAAACAACTTGTGCAACAACTTAAAAAGTTCAGTGCTTATTCCTTTGACCAATTACAGCAAGTAGCAGTCCATGCTGCAATGGGTCTCCCAAACTTGGCAAGGACTTTGATCAAGAAAGGGCTGCTATTGCCGCCACCATTGCCAAACTCCAGACTCAAGTAAATGAGCTGTCTGCCTCCAAAGCAGATGCCCTGCCTTCTCCCCCATCTGATGAGGTAGAAGATAGAGAACAGAGGCTCTGGGATGCCATTTGAGATTTAAGAGATTCTACCTGCAGTCAGGATTGGCCCCCAAAGTCCCTCAGCCTGATCCTCAAGTGCTTGCACTGACAGCTCAGGTTGCTGAATTACAACAAGAGGTTGCTACTTTGCGTGAGACAATGGTGTCTGTAGTTAGTCCACCTGAAGTTGTGGGCAAAGATGGTTGTTGCCCTGGCTTGTCAGGAGCCCCCCACATTCATTGTGCTATAGAGTTGATAGCTCTAGCCAATGAAGTGGACCTCCTGAAGCAAGATCACTCTGAGCTTGATAAGGACGTACAAGAACTAAGTGAAGTGGTTGATTCAGTAAATGACAGGTTTGCCCCTTGCCTCTCAATGGGGCCATCCCTTACTTTTTGGCTGGCTGAGCTTTCCACAATAGTGACCTCCCAAGGTCAACGCCTAGATTTTGCTGAACAACAGACCACTCAAGCTAGCAATACGGGTGCCTGCGCTGTTGAGACCTGACTACCCTTGAAGAAAGTGTTCATCAGCTGTGGGCTAGACAGCCCCCCTCTGAATCTGAAGCAGAATTTCCCCGTGTATAAATGTACTCAATAGCAACAATGGTGGTCCAACTCCTGAAGCACACTTCAAGCCTACCTTTAAGCAAGTATTTGATCCCAAAACCTTGACTATTGCAGCTTTCCTAACTATCTATGAAACTGCCATGAGACAAGCATCAGATGAGTTTAAGAAAGAAAGTATTTTGACCTGTCTACACCCAACTTGCCAGGAGGTGGTGGCTCCTGAACTACCCACCATTGAGACGTGGGAAGATATGAAGCAGCTTCTGATTGATGAGTTTGGTGGTGACCTTAGTTTGGAAGTGAAGAAGGACGCCTTCATGCACATTGCTTTCAAGCCTAAGGAGATCCTAGCTGAATTCACATATAGATTTTGCCTGGAAGGACAACAACTGATCACAAGCCGCCAGTTGACTGCATATGAAGCGTACATGGCTTGCGCTCAAGCCCTCAAGGTTAACCAACTCCTGTGTCTTCACTTCAAGGCCCATAAAGCCATGCTTTCTTCCATGAAGAGCATAAAGAAACTGTTACAGGATATGCACCTTACTGATTCCGGGGCAGTTGTGTGGGAGAATTGTGCTGCCTCTACCTCTGGTTTGTCTTCACGTGGGCCGTGTATTCTTACCATGAACTCACAGAATCCTCCTCAACAACAGGGTTGCCATAACTATGGACAAATAGATCACCATTCCCGGGTCTGCACTAACCCTTGAGTTGAAGGAGCTGATCCCAAGGAACAGGCAGGAAAAGAATAGTCAACCTAGAGGCGGAGACGCTCTTGGTTGACAATTCTTCCCAGTCTCCTCCAATTCACCCCTCCATTGCTGACTCTGAGCCTGCTGACAGTGAGGCTCCTCCCATTCTGCTGCTATTCCACAACATATCTGATGACTCTGACATGGACAATTCTGATGTAGAAGATCCTGATGCCTAGGGGTACTCTGTCCTGGCCGTCCCTGAAACTATTGCAGTCCCTTATAAGCTACGTTCTGGGAAGACTACTACAACTGCCAAGCCTCTGCCTGAAGCCAAGGAAGTTGTCTCTTGCCCTTATCTCACCCAAGCCAAGAGATCCCCTGTGCTTTTCAAGTCTTCTGAAGAAGCTGCTGAGGTTGCTGACGCTGTGTTCAAAAATGTCTCTGTCTTGCTCCCTCTCCAGACGGTCTATAAGGCAACAGCGCCCATGTTGACAAAGCGTCAACATGGCCACTATTGACTTGAAACTCTAAATCTCCTATGTTTTTTGCTAGTTGCGCTAGCTTAATCCTTTTTTTTAAAGCGTTCAGGGGTGCAAACCCAGAAAACACGACAAAATTGTGGACCTCTTGACATGATTTAATATTAAGCTTAATAAAAAAACTTGATTTAACCTGATTTTTCCTTTATGTTTACTAATAAAAATTAGTTTATTTTTTTATTCAATTTCACAACGTAAAAGTGTCAATGTTGATACTTTTTAAGCCAAACTTATTTTTAATAACAAAACTGAAGCATCTACAGTAAAAAAAATAAGTGCGCATTTAAAAATATTTTTTTATTGAATTATTATATTGAAAAACACAGTGCGCATATATTTGATTATTGGAATGTTCATGTTATAAATATATTTGTGGCACTTATTACGGCTTTAATATATTAAGTGGATTGGATGCTAACAGTGATCCAATAATTTAAGTGTGACTTACTATGTAAATAACTATAGAATTTATTATTAAAAATAATGTTGACACTCGTAAATGTTGTTTATTTGCTTGTTATCACCCCCTGGGGTGGAGTTAAGCAAATTAGAGTGGTGCAATTAAGCCTAGATTAATATGCCACCTCATATAAAGAATGTTGAAAGTGATGTTGTCAACACATTACCTTTTTCAATACTTGAATACAACTTCTTAACAACTTTACTTAAGTGCAATGGTAAAATATCATATTCTCACTACCCAAATATAATTTTTAATAAAGAAATAAAGAACCTTGATACTTTTTTTACTTATTTTTATATGTTTTTTTTAATTTTTATATGTGAACAAAAATACACAAGAAACGGTTAATTTTTTGCTAGCCCGCGTAAATTTAATTAAGTGTACTATGAAAAAACATAGTAAATTTTCAAAATAATGTCAACAGTGAAAATGTTGTCAAAAATAATGTCTACGATTTTTGTAATTGAAAGTGAGAATTCAGCTTTTTTTACTAATTGTCAATCATAATGTTGACGCTTTTCACTTCTCACATATAAAACTTTATGTTTTATATAATAAAAACTTCTCATTTTTTGATATGTTGTATTTTTGAATTTGCTCTTTCATGTTTTTTAATTTTTAAAATAAAATCTATATCTAAATATAAACTTTCACATAAATATCTTAACTTTTAATTTATATTTTTTTAAAACTTTAATAAAATAAAAACTATACAAATAATTTTTAACTTTTAAATGCCAAGAAAAGGCATCTAAGATTTACTTTTTATATATTATGCTTTTTATTTGTTTTTTTAATATACTTTGCTTTATTTTAAACCATTTTACTTATTATTTTAGGACAAGAACACCTCTAAGCAGCCAAAGGGTACCAAGCATCCCTCCAAGCCCACCAAATCCACCAAGAAGAAGCCTGTCTTGTCAAAGAAGGCCACCCACAAACCATCCCCCAAGCACTCCCCTGAGACCTCTCCTGAGAAGAGCCCTGCTCATTCCACTGGGGGAGAGGAAACTGATGGCTCTCTTACAGAGCACAGTTTTTACAACTCGCTTCTGACAAGGAGCCAACCAAGAAGAAGCGCTCAGCCCAAAAGTCCCCACCCAAGGATAAGTCTCCTGCACATGAGGAGCACCACGGCAAGCCTCCTTCTGCTTCCCCACCCCCGTCAAACTCTCCCCCTTCAAGATCATCTGGGGATGATACAAAGCCCTGCCCCAATTACTTCCCTGGCTTCTGCCATGCTCTTGCTAGCCCTTGGGACCCTATTGTGGCCCACAACATCTGCAACATTGATGGCAAGTTCAAGGTTCCTTCCACCCTGCCCAAGTTTTTCCCCATCATGAGTGTTAAAGGTGGGCCGGCCATGGTGGCCAATGGATACATCTTCTCATGCAACAATGCCAACTGGGGCTTTAAGAGCCGCCATTACACCTGTGAGGACTGCTCCTGTCCAGTGCAGCTCAACACTGAGCGCTGAGACCTGGTCCAAACTATCAAGGGCAATCACACTTGTGTGATGCCCAACACAACCATCTCCTGCCTCCTGAAGTGGTATCTGATGCAGATTATGCCCACTTCCAAAGACCTTTCTTCCACCCAGATGGTTGTACTTGCTTTCAAATACCTGACCCTACCAACTTGAAGAGGGTGCCAACCCACAATCAGTTGGTCAATTTTGTGAGTGATAGGCGTCAAGCCTCAAACCCCCTGGCCAAGAGTGCCACCAACATCAAGGACCTGGTACTCACTAATGCCCTCAAGAAGACAGAGGATGGTGAGATGTTGCTTCTCCATGACAATGGGCAGGAAGTGGAGGATAGGATTGTAGCCTATGCCACAACCCAAAACCTGGAGCAGCTGAACACTGCTACCACCTGGCTGTGCAACAGCACATTTGCTACTTGCCTCTCTCTCTTCAAGCAGCTTTGGGTCCTGCATGGGCAGTTCAATGACCAGGTCATCCCCCTTGTCTTCTTTCTCCTTCCTGGTACCAAGACGGAGGTCTATGTCAGAGCTTTCAAGATTGTCCAGGATGCTTTGAACTCCCTTCCTGCCAACCAGCTCTCCCCTCCCACCCACACCACAAGGGCAAATCCCTCCTCCGCTGAGAAGGATGAGTCCACCATAGCTGCTGAGCAGCTAGCTCATGCGCGCTCACTTGGGCCAAAGGTTATCATAATGGACTTTGAGCAAGCTCAGTTCAGAGCCTTTGAGGCCACCTTCAATGGAGAAGTCCAGGGCTGCTTCTTCCATTTTAGGCAGGCCCTTGTCAAGAATCTCAAGAGTGAGAAAGACCTTTTTGACAAGTATCTTAACAATATAAGGGGAAGTGCTGCTTTGCCCTGACTCAGTTTGTTGCCTTGGCTTTTGTGCGCCCAGAGCATACTGGGCTTGGCTTTGAGGCCCTCCAGGAGGATGCTTATATCAAGAAGCACTCCACTATCTTTGAAGGCTACCTGGAGTACTTTGAAAAGCAATAGGTGGGCAAGAAGGTGACTGCCCGGAGAGGAAAGAGCGGGACCACTGCCCCTTGGAACTGCCAGGGCACCTGTATTAAGGGGGAGATGAAGACCACCTCTAGCCTTAAGGTTTGGCACAAGCACTTGAAGACCAAGTTTGGGACCAACCCCAAGTTCAACAAGTTCTTCTCCAAGCTGCAGGAGGAGCAGGCCCGGACTGTCTCCAAGTTCCACAACCTGGCCAACTGGGTGGCCCCCAAGAAGAGGAAGTCTAAGGACCAGGACTACCAGGAGGACGTGCAGAAGGTAGTAAAGAAAAAGTACAAGGTGGCAGAGATCAAGAAGTACCTTGAGGACGTTGCAACTGCTCTTGCTGGTGGCTTTAATTAGCTAAATAAACTTTGCTTTGCTTTGCTTTGCCTATATATTTTTTACTTTTAAACTTTTATTTTTTTATTTTTTTTGGATAGTACTAATCTTTTTAGGTATAAATGATAAGTTTCAGATACAGTTTCAATGTGGTTTTGTAAGAAATATCTTTGATTTGTTAATTTATCTTTAAGGTATGAGATATTTTCAGTTATGCTTGAATAAAGTATAATAAATTAAAATTATAATTTTCTTATATTTTGTAGTTATTATGATATATTAGATATCTTTATTTTTGGTTCATTGGAATTTTAATTTTTATGGGAATAAAAAATAATTTTATAATAAAGAGTGTAATTTACATAGTAAACTAAAAAATAGTTGCTTATATCTCCTTATTCTTATTACTTATAGTATTTTTTTATTTTATTTTTGAACTTTTTGGGGTCATTTAAGTATAATAAAGTATTTTAAAATGTTTTTTATATTAAAAATGTTCAGGGTAAAGTGTGCTGTTAATTAAAAAAGTGTCAACATCCAGGAAATAACATTAATTAAAACCGGGTCAACACTTTACTATAGTGTTGACATTAAAAGTGTCAACATGGCCACTGTCAACATTTTTAGTGTTAACATGGGCGCTGTTGCTGTCTATAAGGAGTTCTCAGGCCTCAGATGCCTGATTGAAAAGTGTGATAAAAACTAACAGAAGCCCAAGACATTCTGGCTGTCCTCCCTCCCTTTGGTTGCACCACCACTTGTGTTTAAATATCCATCCAAAAGGTGAAAATTAAGGCTGTCTTAGACACAGGGTCTCCTGTTAATGTTGTCTCCTCAAAGCTTGTCAAGAAGCTCAAACTTGCCCCCAACCTTAACTATCATCATTTATATGGCACAGCTTGGTTGTCCATGACTTGCACTATAGGAGCTTATTCTGCTCTGCCCATGCAATTTGGCAAGCTGCTCTAGGCGGTGCCTGTTGTTGTCCTGGAGAACAAGAGCTATGACCTGCTAGTTGGTACTCAATTACTTAATGAATATAATGGTATCATCAACTTAAAGGACAGCTACCTCTCTATCCTGGTATATGAGGTCCCTCTGATCTTTGAAGAGCCAGTTAAAGTTCCCGGGAAGCGCCTCAAGATATGCGCCTTGGAACATCCCACTGGTGTTTTCACTTTAAAATGCCAAACCCATTCCTCCAACATGAAGTGTCCTCCTATGGCTTGCCCCGCGTCAGAAGGGGTTTCTCTCTTGGCCACTTCTGCTGTGACTATTATGCCTGGGTCTCAAACTATCCTAGACTCCCAAATATCATATGAGCTGCCCAAGTGTACATTCCTGGAGTTGTACTCTCCTCCCTTGCTAGGGTGCAATGAACCCTACCTCTGTCCATGAATCTTGAATGTCTCTCATAAAGACCCTGTTCAACTGCTGATTTCCAACTTGACTGCTCTCTCCATACATGTGTCTAGAGGGCAGGTTGTTGGCTATGGCAAGTTATTGAATGCTCCTGACGTCTTATCTCTCTATCCCTTTGGTATGTTCTAGGACTTTAACTTACCTGAGGATGAGCCACAATTTCTATCATTGTTCACTGCACAAGACTTCCTGCAACTATATCCAGTTTAGCAGAAAGAGGTGCTTGACCTACTGGACCAGTTTTTGAATATCTTTTCTAAGGACAGCACAGATTATGGGTTAGCCAAAGGCGTCATTCACCAGATTGATACTGGGGATGCTCCCCCCTTTTGTGCTAAACCCTACCGCCATAGTCAAGTAGAAGATGCTCAGGTGTCTAATGAGCTTAAGCAATTTTTAGATGATGGACTACTTGCTCCTTCCCAAAGTCCATGGGCTTCCCCCTTGTTAATACTGAAGAAGAAGGATGGAGGTCATTGTATTGTGATGGACTACCGACACTTGAATTACTTAACCAAAAAGAATTCCTACCCTTTATCACTCATTGACAATGCTCTCTGCCGCCTTGGGGGCTCAAAGTTCTTCTCTGCCATAGATCTGGCTTCTGGATACTGGAAAGTTGATCTCTCCTCCAAAGATTACCAGAAGGCTGCGCTCATCACTTCTGAAGGATTGTTTGAGCCCACTCAAATGCCGCAAGGACTCTGCAATGCTCCAGCTACTTTCCAACAAGCCATGGATTCCATTCTCCATGGTTTGAAGCTATTGTGTGTTTTAGTGTACTTAGATGATATAACTGTCTTCAGCGCCACCTTCACCAATCACTTGGCCCATCTCAAGGAGGTATTCATAAAGATTTGTGAGGTTGTACTTAAGTTAAAACCATCTAAGTGTGCTTTCTTCAAGGAGTGCCTTGAATTCTTGGGCCATGAGGTGACTCAGACAGAAATCTGCCCCATGACTAAGAAAGTTGAGGCCATTGAAAAAATGCTTACACTCACCAACCTTCAAGAAGTCCAAGTCTTTCTGGGTATGATGGGATACTATAGACAATTTATCCCTGATTTTTCTGATACTAGTGAACCCTTGGCCCAGCTGTTGCGCAATGTTTCTTTTGAATGGTCCGCCAGTCAACAACAAGCCTTTGAAACCATCAAGCAAAAACTCAAAGAGGCTTCATCTTAGTATATCCTGACTATGATAAGGAATTATCTTATATACTGATGCTAGTGAACTGGCTATTGGGGCTATCTTGGCTCAACTGGATGATGAGGGTGTAGATCACCCTGTAGCTTATACCTCTTGTGTCCTGAATAAGCATGAGAAGAATTACAGCATCACAGAGAAAAAATGCTTTTCTGTGTTGCATGTAGTCAAGCAGTTTGGCCATTATGTGTATGGCACCCATTTCACTGTGGTTACTGACCATGCTTTGCTTAAATGGCTACAACAACTCAAGGAACCCAAAGGACAACTATCTAGATGGGCTCTCAGATTGCAATAGTATGAATTAACTGTGCTGCACTGCCCCGGGATTTAACATAAGAATGCTGAAAGACTGTCCAGAATGCTCATCCTTGCTCTACACCCTGATGAAGCTGACAGGTTGTATGAACTAATTGGATACCCTTTTTCATGGGAGAGTAAGACAGAGGGAGTTCAAGTCACCCTTTCTAAGCTATCTGAAACACCCTCATTTGTGACAATCAGCTTTTCAAGAAAGTACAAGACCACCAATTGCCCTATGTAAGGCTTAGTCTTTGCCTTTTGTTGGTGCTTCAAGCTCATAAAGAGACAGTACACCAAGGCATTGCCAAGACTCATGCCTGGCTCCAGAAGAATTACTTCTGGGAAAATCTTTGCTTGCTGATCCCAGATGTTATTTCCAGTTGTCATGATTGCTGGCTCCAATGTCCTAAAGCCGCCGCTCATGAGTTCAAGCTAGTCCCTCCTCAACACACCTTTCACACTGTCAGTATTGATGCTGTAGAGCCTCTCCCTTGCTCCCTCTCTGGTTGCTGCTTTACCCTAATTGCTGTTGATCATTTTAGCAAGTGGGTAGAAGCTTGTCCTACTAAAGACATCACTGCCAAGACCACCATTGCCTTTCTGCTGCAAGATGTATTCTTCTGCCATGGTTGCCCTCAGGTGTTATTGTCTGACAATGGGACTAACTTCAACGCTAAGGTAGTGACCTCAGTGGTTGAAGCCTTGGGGTCTCACCAGTCTTTCTCTGCCCCTATAATCCTTCCACAAATGGGGCAGTTGAGCGCGCCAACTCAACTCTGGTTTCTATCATGAGGAAGCTTACTTACTCTGACGCCGCCAACTGGTATCTATACTTACCCGCTGCTCTCTTTGCCTATTGCCTTAGCAAGCATTGTGTCACTGGGTATTCCTCTTTTGCTATGCTGTATGGTTGTGAAGCCATTACCCCGTTGCTCCTGGGGGCCCCTACTCTCCTCTGATAAGGCCATGAACCCTGATGAGCACATCAAAGATTTATTCAACCACATCATTGATATACAGGCTACTGCCTACATGTCCGCCTATAAGACCAAGCTGCTGGAGCTCTTCCCTGAAAATGCCAGGAGATCCCTCCTGCCTGAGTTTGCCATTAGAGACCACATTTTGTATTATCAATACAGAGTAGGAGGACAAGCTCATAAGCTATACTTGTTGTGGATTGGGCCCTTAGAGGTGACCTTTAAGCAAGGATCATAGTATACAGTAAAGCTCCTCTCTAGTGGTTGACCTTTTGCTTGCGTGCATGCTAAGTTCCTCCGCAAGTACCACCCCCTAAGGCTAATCTAGAGGGGGGCAATGTCTTGAATACCACCATTCAGCATGTTTTGATTTTGCCTTTGTTGGGTTATTTTGAGGACAAATCTCTCTCTTTTGCTTTTGCCCTTTGAAATGAGGCTGGCTCTGAATTGGGAAATACAATTGTTTAGTTTCCTGATGCTGCGCAACTCACTTGCCCCACTCATGCTTGTTGTGAGTGATCCTACCGTCCAGGTACTGGTTTGTGGTAAAGCTATACAGTATATAATCCCCATTTCTATACCCAATAAAATTTAAGTTCTATTCACATTTTTGTCTTTGTGTCTCTACGTACTTTGGCGCCTCTCTAGCCATGTCTAGTAGATATTATTCATTCAGGGCCACAAGGTAATTGCATAGCCTTCCCTGCCGTTCTAATCAAGACTTAGTACAAATCCAATCCTAAGGTTAGGATTCCCCTGTTGTGACTCTGTGCTACGCCTCAGATCACAACAGATGCCAACTCCCAGTATGTGCACGACCTGGTTGGCCAGCCCCAACACTGTGATGTAGACAAACCCCAACTTACTGAATTCCTGGGCAGAAGGCGCGTTGGGTAGGAGGGGAGCAGTAGGAATCTCCTTCATAGCAGGCAGGATGATCTCTTTAGCACAACCAGGAGGGAGATCCAGATGATGGGGGTGGAAATACTCCAAGTCAAGAGCGCAGGATGGATTGACTGAAGTAGCAGGAGTATAGCCAGGAGGTTATGGATAGGCAAGTTTACATTGAGTTGTGGATTCCCAAATATATGCAAAGAGAATAATTAAATTTGAGCAAAATAGATGATTCCTGCAATAAGATAATGATTTCTGGGTATAAACTTGTTTTATTAAGATGTCAACAGTGAGGAGGGCTTCTCCTTCTCACTACTTATACTTACTGGTACTTTTGTGGCCTTTAGTGCCACCAGAGATCTGATGGAATCATTCTCAGTTAAACTTACAATTTTGAGCGGAAATTGTGTACTTGGGCCTGGAAGTAGATGCTCATTGGTTGATATAACATGAAACTTTCTTGAACTGCAGCATGCCAAGGTGCCATAGTTATTTATAGAACCCGCAAGCAATTGAGCACCTAATTGTGCAACTGAACAATTGGGACATTATTTTTCTTGTTATGCCTAGGCGCCAGATTGGTTATTTTATAACTTAATCATATTATTCATATTCAAATTATTCAGAAAGAGTAAAATATAATCAATCCCAAATATTTAATTGATCTTGGGCTTGGGTGATTTTTTAAAAAATAATTCATTGATTTTATAATTGAAAATTGCAACTTATAGTACTATTGAAAATATCTTAAGTGCTACTACAAACCAAAAATATTTATGATGAGTTGCATGGGAGAGTAATAGCAGCCCCAAAGCTATAAATGCTATTACCCTATCTTTGGCTCATCATAAATATTCTTAGTTTGTTTCAGAAAAAAAGGTTGTTGTTTTTGAAAGACTGATAACTCTATTTAAAATACACCTTCTAGTAAGCTGCCCTACTTCATGAACTTGCCCCAATACACTACTAGCATCTTCTGATATTTTTGTTTCTCTGGTATCATCACGTGATTTCAAATGATAAAATATCTCAGAATATTCTGAGAAGCTTTCAAATGTTAAAGGTGAAGTATATAACTTCCCATCTTTCATCAAATATGAAAGATTAATGCGCAGATTTTTAACTTCAAGCTCTCTTTTTATAGGCCTAAATTTCCTTTCATAAATATAAAAAAATGCTTTTTGGGAAACAATTGAACCAGTTAAAGATGAATTGTATAATTCTTTTCTTCTTTCTTCTTTCTCAAAAATATTTTTTAGATCATTAATGTTGTTAATATAAAGTACATTTTCTTTTTCCTTTAAAATTTTTGATATTACACCAAAGTGACCATCAACAATGCTTTTTCCATGGCATTCAACAAAACGGTTATATTTTATGGAACCCTAAATATATTTAGGTGCCTCTTTAAATAAGTAATATAAAAATTCATATGATCTAAAATGATTTCCATTATCTGTCCATACTTTTATATTTTTTATTTTTTTAAATCTATCTAATTTAAGAAGACTTATTAGACATTCACCTGAAAATAAAGAATCATGTGATAATATTTGAGACAAAAAATCATGATATTCATATTTAATTTTATTTTTTTCTTTAAAAACTAATGCAAACCCTAATAATGAGATTGGTTTTTTTGAATAAAAACAATTATTGGTCTCAATTGGACCACCTCCAACCTTTAAGTTTTCTTTATAATCTATAACTACAACACAAGACTCATCATCTAGTTCATTAATATCTTTTTTATATTCACAATTTTGATGAACATAAAAGTCTTGGTGCTGATTAATAGTCTTTAAGTCATTGTCTATAGATTCTGGTAATGGTAAGTTTTTACTTTCACATTCTTCCTTCTTTTTTTCTAGTGAATTTTTTAAATTACAAATATTGCACATATTGGTTTGTTTTTTACTTTTTATTATATTTTTAGGGATTAATTTATAGTAAGTGGAAATTGAAACTGAAATTTCATTTTTTATTTTCATATTTTCATATATTTCTTTTTTTGTTTTAAGTAGAGAGTATTTAATTTCAGTTGAGTAATTACTCATCTCTTTTTCTATATCTTTATAAATTTTTTCAGGCACTTTTTTTGTAAACTGGCTTGTTTCAAAAGAATTTTCCAGCAATTTTTTAATTATTTTTTTAGTTATTTCTTTTTTTAATGAATAGTTATTATTTTTTTGGCTTTTTTTGTTTAAGCTTACATTTTTATTTTTATTTATTTTTCTTGAGTATTCAAACTCACTTTTGGTTATATTAAACCCCATATCATTAAGCTCTTTTAAAGAGTAACTGGAAGTAACCAGAGATCGCAAGGCTAGGAGATGTTTTTGGGGAGAAGATTTCATGAGATCCTTTAAGTTTTCAATGAACTCATTGCCTTTTTGATTTTGAATAGTTGGCAGGAACTGAGCTTTCCCAAATTCAGTTTGAGTAAGGAAGTGCTTGATGAAATTATCAAGATCATCACCAGCAATAAAGAGGAATGCCTTTTTTAACATTGCAATTCTCTCTCTTTTTGTTGAAGCTCCCAAGGAAAAAAAGGGTAGCATGGAAGAAGTAAATTTAACTGAGGACATGGTAGTATTTTGAATCTGTAATTAGGTCAGATCTTTGATGTGTGCCTTAATGATGGAGTAGTTATGATCAGAGTGTGGTCTTTGAATTGGGTTATTTGGATTAGAAGCTTTGTGGTACTTTAGCTCTTATATACCAAGCTAAATGACACCATTCTGAAAGAAATGGTGTGATAGCTTTTATTATAGTTTGAACTTGAATTTATGTTTGCAGAAATTAATTAAATACCCAGTTTTCATGCACAAGTGATATATGTGAAGCAGCTAAGCATTATTATTACATCATATCCTCTTTGTAATCAATGCAAATCAATTAAAATGATGTATTCAGTTAATTGTAACTCTTCCGCATATTTTTAAAATGATAAAATATTAAAGAATTCCATTTAATGAATGCTCAATTTGAGGTTCGAAGCTCACTTGAACCTTAAAATCAATCTAAACAGTGATAAAAACATCCTAACTTCAAACTATCATAAAATCCTAGAGAATTGAGCTTTTTAAATAAAATAAAATGCGAAAATAAAGCTCTCAATCTTATCTTTAATTTCGTCAAATAAAAAACATCTGTTGTGTATTCAAAAAAGAGTATTTATTAGCTTTGAAGTGATCTACTTTATATCATTAGATATAATCATATAATAAAATCTGGATTATGCTCTTTTAAATTACTTTTGCTTTAATATTGAGCATAGTATACATATTAAAATTTTTACACCAATAGAAAGATAAGATTTTTAGCTTCATTTTGATAGTTTACAGTGTGAAAAAATATTAATTTTTCATTGAGTTATTAATGTTTTAAATATAAATTGTGTAATTAGTTACTTTTTCAAAATCGAACTGTGTTATGCTGCGACTTGAGCAGCATGTGCATTAGAAAATGGCCTAATCTCTAAAATAATGACCCATATGTTTGAATGTGTCATGGCCATAGTTTTCCTGGGTGTGGCTCAGCCAAAGCACCGCCACCCAGGGAAACCTGGCCCAAAGCCCCGCCCGCTTGCGGCAATTGTAGATTTAAATCTAACAATCAATTGTAAGTGGGTGGTGGCACAGGAAATTGGGTCCAAGTGGGGCGTGGATGCCCCACGCCCAATTTACCCTTCCTTGACTTGCTGGTCAACAAATCCTGACCTCAAAGGTGGTCATTTAACAGCTTACAGAACCACCATTGGTGGTATCTGTAAGATGTCTAAATATTGTATTCAGGGAGGCCACCTCATCAAGATGTACCCAAAGGCTTTAAGTAACAATTGTCCCCACCAAACTACCTTAGTAGTTTGATATTTTACTCTCAAAAAATATCTTGCCTCAATGATTCACTTATTTTAATATTTTCTAATCAGATTTGTAATAAACAGACTGCTAGATTCTGCTTTCTCACCTCTGCAATTTCCTGGTAATCTTCCACCTCCTGCTGAAACAATTCCTGAAACCCGCAAAATTGAATGTGAGCCTATCTATGCTGCTGATTCCTTGACGTTGAGCCAAATGAAGGTCTTCCTGATGTACCTGTGCATAATCTTCTGCTACACCTTTCCTTATTCACTCTTCAAGGGTTATCATTTATAAGTAAACACACATTGTCTCCTCCTAATTGGTAATGTCATCCTAATTTGGGTGTACATTCCCCATTTGATTGATTACAACAAGCTCTCTCTCCACTTTAACCTGACAGAATGAGGGCTTATAATTGGGATCAATGGATGACAAGGTAAATAGGCTGTTATCACCCTGATTGAGAACATTAATGAGGAGATTGCCCTCAAACTCAGATTCCACAGCTTGTTGTCTAGCCCAGAGGAGTCAAAGGCTTTCCTCTAGGGTGTCTAGAGTAGAGCTGTTTTTCCCACTGATGTCCCTAGCAGTAGCAGCAGCAGCTCCAAATTCATCAATCTTAATCTGTTGCACCGTTAGGGTGCCAGCAATCCAATTGACACAAGTGGTCAGTGAAGTTGTTTGAGCAACCAGAGGGGTAACTTTTTCATTTATTGTCTCTGTGAGTTGGGAGAGGGTTTGCACCTCTTGTTCCAGTGCGTCCTGTCTATCTGCAACATCATTTGTTACTTCTTCTAGCTAATCCAAGGCAAGAGCGGAGTTGACCTGGGGTTGGCCTTCCAAGCCAGGGCAACAACCATGATTGCCATGAGCGGGATAATAGTGACCTCAGCTTCCCCTTCACCTTCATACTCAGAGGACAAATAATCAGGATTAGAGAGGCGTTGTATCAAGTACTCAATTTCTCCTTTCAAGGTAGCTACTTGGTCAGTGAGCAAGGCAATATGAGGGACAGGCATAGGTTCTACGGGAGGAAGGTTCTGAACAGAAGATTGACATTGAGTAGTAGCTTTGAGCTCAGCTATGGCTTCCCATACCTTAGCCTCAAAGTCTGAAAGGGCCTCAACAGGAGGAGCAGGAGGTGTTGCCTTGATGGATGTCACTCTATCATATATGTAAGTTTGTACTTGATACAGAGTGTTGCCCAACGTAGCCTTATCAAATCCATATTGATGCTGCAAATAGCGGCCCCAGGTATTGACATGAGTCCCAACTGGCTTGAGTTGTGAATTGACATGTTTCCAAAATTGGTTGAGTTTGGTAACCAGCGTCTCAAAGTTCTGATAATGCTTTAGAAGAGCGGCCTCTATTTTTTCACGCCACGTTGCTTGATGCTCATCCAATTTGCACAGACAATCCTTGATATACCCAGGGAGTGAGGAGCAAAAGGAATTCAGCAATGGGGTTAGGTACTTCTGGGAGGCCAGTGAGTCACACTGGTTATCCAAAATACATGCAAAGAGGCTATGGGATCATTCTTGATATGCTATATTTTGAGCATGGTTGTTTGAGACAGCAGTGGCTACAGCATTTAGAAGCTGGTCCTGGGATCCTAATACAAGTTAATGGTGAACCAGGGTGGTTTGGATAAACTGGTTGACTAACAAGCCAATAGTTTCTATCAATTCCATCAGTGTGAGGGGAAGACCAAAGTCCAAGAGGAAGGAATACAGATCTTTGGAAGCATACCCAGGACGGAGACCAGGGATAGGGTGAATTGCCACAGTGCCTGAGTGGAGGAGAGAGTAAGCAGAAGCACAAGCTTGCTTGTAGTTGAGCAAGAAAGCTTAAAGGGGGCCCAAGAAGGCCCAGGGGAGCAGCACCATTGGGGTTGAGGGGGCATCAGTGATGTCTTCTTCTAGAGGAGGACTAGAAACTTTAGGTTGCTTGGGTACTATAGAAACAAAGGGAGAAGAACCAGATAAAGCGTGTGGGAACAGGGTAGCCAAGGGGCTTGCAGCCCCTGTAGTGAGCACCATTTTGTTGTGTTTGGCTCCTGGGGACAACATCCAGGAGGACACAGCAGGAAATCTTTATAAAAAATTTAGTTTGAGGTTTGAAGCTAGCCTTGGGTTAGCCTTCAGGAGCGAAATTAAGGGCACATACCTTAATTTCCTGGAATACAAGATGTGACATTCCTTTTGGAAAAAAGGAAAGGGAAAAGCTTGAAGGATATTAAAGCCAACACAAATGTGGATAAACCTGTCTTTATTAGGAGAAATGATTCTACTTAAATAGTAGACAAGGTTCAATGATCACTCATTAGGTAGACATAGTGGCAGAGGGGGTTGCGTTGGGGTGAGGTCATAACAGGATCAATCAAGGGCAGGTATGGTAGTCCGGAATGAGTAGATATTGAACCAGACCCATTTGCAGAAGGTGAGGAATTCCTGAAATTGAAAGTGAAACCAACCTAATCTTTGCACATATTGTATTCAAAGGCCATATCAAAATAGCATTAATGGCGCAATTTCTGACAGGCGGCTCTTCCTTGCTTGCCAAAATCATCAAAAGCTATTGATAGCTTATAGTAGTAGATAAACATGACGTCATCTGTTAGACTAGTCAAGCATTGGACCAGGGTTGATTTAATGGCCTCATCATACAGGGAATCCTCAGCACCATCCCATTGGTTTCCGGCAATGTTGGCAAGAACCCAGATTGACACCACCTTTCCATGCATCCACAGCTGCACTATACACTTGGAAACCCATATTTTATGGTGTGCAAGTTGTTTTTGGACCAGGGTCAAGGGAAGCTTGGGGTCCCTCTGCAATAGATCAAGCATGATTGGATATGCCTCGTTGATTTGGGACTTAGAATCTTCTTGGGCTTCTTGGCCATCCTGACCAAGTTCTCTCTGTTTATCAGGTTGTTGAATTCCTACATGACAGTAGCCTGGGTGAATTACATTTGGGTTGCTATCTGATCCCAGAATAGACCCTGCAGGTTCAGTGCCACAATTTCCTGAATAATTTGGGTGGTGATGATTTGTTGCTTGGGGTGCTGGGCCGCAGGAGCTGAAGCCTGATTAGCTGTAGGGGGCAGGTTGGCTAGTGGCAGGAAGATGTTCCAAATCAAGGTTGCCATCCTGATTGGTTGGTTGGCAGGCAGTCGGAGCTTGTGTGGGGGTGGGTACAGGAGCAGGGGCAGAGCTAGACATTAGGTGACTGTTGAAAAATTCAAAGCTATATGGGTCAGGGGTAAGGTATAGGTTTGCTTCCTCTTTACCTGCCTCAAAGGCTTGGGTATAAACAGGTGCTTCACACCCTTAGCCTTGCCTCCATTGAAGCTGGCTTGGCTGCTGGCGCCATTGAAAATGTTGCTGTTAAAAACCATATTGAACTAAAACCTAGGATAAAATTACTAAAAGTAGAAGTTTACAATTTTATGATTTATTTTTATTGTAATCACCATTCCATATTTAAAAGGTTCTCAAAACCATTATACACAAATAAGGATCCATAAAAATGAATAAGATGCCTCTGTTCCTAAATTTGATAGCTGTTGATTGGCTATTAAACTGTTATTTTTCTATTTTAGGCTGCTCATACTACACATCTTGTGTGACTTCATTTTGTTTTGTGCTTGTAGAATCTCACTTCCAGAGTGATCAAATTTTTCTTCATTTTAGTCCTTCTATTAGTGCCTCATATGAATCCTGATTGGATTATAATATACTCTGGGATGACATCCATCCATCTCACTTGCTGTGTCAGTTCATTTTATTTATGGTTTGAACAATGCCGTTTGATATTTGCTATAATTTTGTATAATGGGCAAGTGAAATTCTTTTGTTTGATAGTTGATTTGTTAACCAAAAATATTTAAATTATTTGAATCCTGAATCTTGCGCAACTTGGATTTTGTTCAAATCTGAAATCACTTTGTTTTAATCTGAGGTATTTTCAGTTGTTGCCATAGCTTTTAAAACTACTGTATAGGCTACTCTTAATATGATATCAGATATTATGCGACTTCTGAAATAGATAGAAATATTTATATATGTAGTGTTTCTATTTGATAAAGAATACATATTTGCAGTGGTGTATAAATTTATTATTGTCAGAAAATTGCGGACCATGGTATTTTATCATCAGTCAGATGAGATCCCAAGTCTTCTAACATTAGGAAAGTACAGAGAACCTGTGACTTTGGCGTAACATTTGGCCCAGAATATTTTGTTGTCATCAGAAGTAGCAAGTCTGATAGGGCCAAAGGCCCAAAGGATTTGGGATGGTTCTTCCTACTTCTGGATATAGGTTCATAAGTTGTTGTCTCTATATTTTACTATAGGGTTTAATACTGCATGACAACAGTATGATCTTTTGCTCTCCACTTAATTAGAATCAAACTAGGGAAAGGGTTTGAAATATCAACTCTTTATTCAAAGACTGATATTGAGGCTGGCCCAGCTGCCCGCGTTTATCCGAGTTAGCTCTGGCCCAACCTTGAGTGTATGCAGTTTGTGACAGAAGCTTGCTTGACGGCTTCCACAGCTCAGTATCCTTTCTAAAGCTGTGCAGCTATCCCTCAATCTGAGCGGAGTAGCTGTGAACCTGGACCATGTTCCAGGTGGCTAGCTAGCCAGACCGGCTACTAGTTGGTGGAGATGATTATTCCTCAATCAGAGCTGCTCTAATACAATAGGCTCATAGCCTTTTATCTTAGAGTGTTTGGCTTGACAGCCCAGTCTATTTTGGGCTCTTCTAGAAGCGTTTCAGATGATGGCCCATATGATGGCCCTTGTTCTAGAATGTAATTAAAGTTTAGAATAGTAATTATATATGGGAAGCATGTTTGAGGTGGTTGTTGAGGTGGACTAATCAATTGCACAATATCTGCATATTTCACTACTAATTTAGGAATAGGGATTTTGCAATTGCCAGGATATGATTTGAAAATTTGAATTCATTGATTCCACCAACCTACGGCCCACATTAATTTGTTGAAACCATTCCTAAGAGTGATTAACTGCTGGCCTGTGTTATTTGTGTTGAAACCATTATTAAGAGTGATTAACTGCTGGCCCGCGTTATTTGATTGAATCCATTAATTAGTCAATATCCAGAAATCCTGACAATTATCATGAGAGAAAGATAACAAATAAATTTTAGAACAGCTCCCAAATTGTTGTGTTAAATTTTAGACCTTTCCAACCAACAAGCCTCAAGCAAACACAGTACTTCAGTGAGATGATTTAAACTCTACATCAAAATAATTTCCCAGGACCAAGGATCTATACTAGGGATGTGGCGGATCTTAAATGGTGGCTTCTTTTTTTATAAAGCAGCCAGCCATCTAAGATCAGGAAACAGTTCTGGAAGATCATACTGGCTACAATTTTTTCAGAATCAAATCCGTACACATCCACAAACAGGGGTGTTTTTTATGAGGATTTTTTTAAAATAAATTTATACTATTTCTTTAAAATTTAAAAATAAGTATTCAAATTTGACTTTCCAGTCAAAAATAAAAAAAAACATATAAAATAATAAAAGAAAATTTCAAAACAACAGGGTTGTTCCCCCAGCAAGGTTCTGACTAAACAGTTTTATGATCCACAATCCTACTTCCCAGTGACTCTAAGCCAAATGCAGAAGGCAACTTGAATTTCCAAATCCGACAACATGAACAAATGATGATCCCTACATGGTGGATGGCTCAATTCAGTGCTTGACTCATTGCCAGCCCCCCGGCCCCCCCCCCCCGCCCCCGGGCCCCGCCCCCCCCCCCCCCCCGCCCCCCCCCCCCCCCCCCCCCCCCCCCCCCCCCCCCCCCCGGATCAAGCCACCTCCCTACCAATCCAGCCAAGTGATTGTCATAATCATGTTCCTACTATCCAGACTCACAATAACTATATAACATTGATATCTCAATAAAGATAACTATCTAGTTTCTAATTATTTTTCTCCTTGTAAATTTGCTAAAAAAGCGCAGTTACTGCCAGGGTAAAGTAGAGTGAGGGCTTGTTGTAATCAATCAAATGGGAAATGATACAGCCAAATGAGGATGGCATTATCAATGAGGAGGAGACAATGTGTGTTTAATCGGAAATAGTAACCCTTGAAGAGTGAATAAGGAAAGGTTCAGCAGAAGATTATGCACAGGTACATCAAGAAGACCTTAATTTGGCTCAACGTCAAGGAATCAGCAGCATAGATAGGCTCACATTCAATTTCACGGGGTTCAGGAATAATTTCAGCAGGAGGTGGAAGATTACCAGGAAATTGCAGAGGTGAGAAAGCAGAATCTAGCAGTCTGGTTATTACAAATCTGATTGGAAAATATTGAAATAAGTGAATCATTGAGGCAAGATATTTATTGAGAGTAAAATATCAAACTACTAAGGTAGTTTGGTGGGGACAATTGTTACTTAAAGCCTTTGGGTACATCTTGATGAGGTGGCCTCCTTGAATAAAATATTTGGACAGCTTACAGATACCACCAATGGTGGTTCTGTAAGCTGTTAACTGACCTCAAAGGAGGTCAGGATTTGATTGACCAGCAGGTCAAGGAAGGGAAATTGGGTGTGGGGCATCCACGCCCCACTCAGACCCAATTTTCTGTGCCACCACCCACTTGCAATTGATTGTTAGATTTAAATCTACAATTGCCGCAAGCGGGCAGGGCTTTGGGTTGGGTTTCCCCAGGTGGTGGAGCTTTGGCTGGGCCACACCCGGGAAAACTATGGCCATGACAGTTACTACAGAAGTCTGGCCATCCAAAAACAGAAAGCTGTCTTCCTCCAAATCTGTTGTCATCAATTTTGGATTCCCCTAAATTAGGGGAATCCAAAATCTGATAACACAACCACTTGGATGCACCCATTATAGCAAATGCCATAATCAGTGTATTTTTAATCCGCCACAGCCCTAGGGCTGCGTTGTTGTGGCATAACCAATAGAAAACTGAGGATCCAGCTAATGAAGCCTTTTGAAACTCAGGCTTTTTGGTAAACCACTCAGTCAGCCACTATCCCGCTCCAGACCCTCTGATTATTACATTTTGCATATATTGCAAGGGTATTTAAAATCAGCAATTATTTCAAATAAAGCTACACATATTTTTATCAAATCTTGGATTTTGGCTGTTTCTGGCTTTATTGCAAATCTCCTGTTTTTGCTTTGAATTTGTTGCCAGAACTGTTCCAATCCAGAAGGCAAATACCTCTGTCTTTGAACCCACAAGACCGTAAGAACTGGCCTTTCCCCCGTTATATCTTATCGCTCCCACCCCCGGACAAAACCCGGATTCTGTCCGAAGTTTCTGAAAATGTGGAAGGTAACATATTTTCTATTTAAAGCTGATTTTAAATCCGATCTTCCAGAATGCCGGAAAAAATATCTTTGTCCGGGGGTGGGACACCGCAGCCCTACACAGCCCTAATCTACATTGACCTAACCCCAAACTTTTTATAAACAATGTGGGTCAGCTTAAACTTTAAAGTTGGTAGCAATTTAATTTTGTCCAGACTTACGATGCCAGCTATCACTCGGCTTGCTAAACGGTGCCAACCTAACCTGTGCTTTAGATTAAAGGACAACGACCTTATACCTCATTTCACATACAATTTCGGAATACAAGCTTTTCATACAAGCTTAAGTAAGTTAATATCTTGTATCGTTTCTCTCCACATTAAGCTTTTTAGATGGTTTTTTTACTCGGAGGGTCTTGCTTCGCCCGTATAAAGGCACTTTATTTTTGAGTCCACGATTTTATCTATTGGTTTAAAAGTTATGTATGTGCTTTAAGATTGATTTATTGGCTATGTAAGTAGGCTTTTCCTTGAATGGGACTGATTGGTCCCACTTTTTTTGAGCGTAAATGATTCATCTTTTAAGTATTTTAGTTTTGTATTAAAGACCGGCCTTGGTGGGCCTGGCGCTATTTAATTCAAATTCTACAAGCATAGCTTTCGATATTGTTTGGTTACAATTTAAAGTGAATGGCAAATATATGTTGCAATCGGAATAGGATGATTAATATATCAACCGAAAAATTCACAGTTTTATTTCATCCTTTTGGTACGGAGGCTATACTTTTTTGTTAGTTTCTTTTTATATAGCCGCTCCTTCCTTTCTAAGGCCAAACCTTACTATGGCGGCACCTTTAGCAATATTCTATTATCAAGTTTCAAAAATGAAATTCATAAACTTTATCACAACTCGAGTTTTAAAGAAAATAAAGGCAGGTTTTATTCTAAGTATAACTAGTAAGGCTCAATGACGCTACTGAGTCCCATCAAAGAAGTGACCCGATTAAAGGAAGCTCCTCTAAAAGGCTTCGGCCTAGCCTTGGATCAGTAAAAGGAATGCATGATCTTTTTGGAGAAGAGATATCTAAGCATGAGCTTATCCTAAAGACAGCCACAGATGTAGCCACCCTACATGGATATACAAAGATAGCAACGCCTGCTTTGGAATACACCAATCTGTTTCATCAAGGGCTTGGTGAAGACTCTGAAGTGGTTGTTGGAAAAGAGTTATATTCCTTCTTTGACGAAAAAAGTCAAGTAGAGGTGGCTTTGCGACCTGAAGGCACAGCAGGAGTGATGCGTGCTATCGGACTTGGTGAGCTTCATAGAAGTCTTCCGCTACGACTGTTCTACAATGGGGCCTTTTTTCGTCATGAGCGTCCCCAAAAGGGTCGTCTTCGTCAATTCCATCAATTTGGTGTTGAACAGTTGGGTCCTGATCACCCAGCGGCAGATGTAGAGATGATTGCTATGGGCTATTCTCTACTTAGCCGTCTTGGTATTGACACACGGTTACGGATCCACAGCCTCGGAACGTCTGAAGAGCGTAATAAATATATCCAGCATCTCAGAGCGTTTCTCTTGCAGCGCCGTGACCAACTTTCAGCTCTTAGCCAAAGCCGCATTGAAAGTAACGCATTAAGGATCTTAGATTCGAAATCTGAGTGTGATCAGGCTGCATTACTAAATGCTCCCAAGCTTCTGGATTTTCTCGGGTCAGCCTCTCGAACCCGTTTTGACTTTGTGACAGCAGGACTCAAGTCTCTAAAGATACCATTTGAAATCGATACTCACCTTGTGCGTGGCCTAGATTACTACCAGCACACTGTTTGGGAATTTGAGGCTCGCGACTCATTAGGAGTCTCACAGGCTACTGTTCTTGGTGGTGGGAGGTATGATGGACTTCTGGAAAAGATTATAGGTCGTAAAGATAATACAGCCATACCTGCTATTGGCTGGGCATGTGGGATAGAACGCTTATCTCTGCTTTTACCACCTGTTTCTCCTTCTTTCGGTCCCGTGCATATCATTCCCATCACTGAACCTGCGCTAGCAATATGTGAAGCAGTTCAAGTATGCCAAGCACTTGCCTATAAGCTCCGTGCCAGCAACATCCCTGTTGTCGTCAGCCACCCATCATTCTCACTTCCTGGTTCAACAATGAATGTCACTAAAATAGTCAAGAAGCTTACTCGCCCTCATTCTACAGCTCCAATCCCAGGGTATCTGCTATTTATTGGATCTTCCGAGGTGGCTTCGGGCCAAGTTAAAGTTCGAAATGTCCAGACCCATGAAGAATCCGAGGTCTCCTTATCCAACCTTGCCATTCATTTTGCTTCTGTATATGCATAAGTAGATAAATTAATTCCTAAAAGAGCATCTGGAGCCAAATAGGTACTTTATCACTAACATATATAGACTATACCCAATAGGGATCTATACGCTAACAGTGTCCTTTATTTGATTTTTAGTAAAAACTGGTTATCTTTAAAGCTTGTAATTCCACCTTAAGGTATTATATTTGCTTTTAACTTATTGGAGGTTTGGTCTAACTCTTTTCGATGAAGGGAAATGCTTTTAGTTGGATTGACATTTAAGATATATTTTAGCTAAATAGTCATAAATTTACTTACAGCTGCACAGTCACAATGTCTTGCGAAATAAACAGTAACTATAAGCTGAGGATCTGATATTGTTTTCTAACTTTATAAATATCTAAATCTCCAAGTGTTGTATTTTGGAGCATAAACAGGGGTGGACAACATAAAAGTAAAGATACAATTAAACTAAAGCTATGTTAACGCACCTGCACTTCAAGCGGAGAAGTCAAGGAAATCAGAATTCAGTTCAAGAAGAGTTTGAAGATTGAAAGGTTATAGACAGTCCGGCATCATTTATTTATCTCTTGAGTCACTTTTGGTCAAACCAAATGGGACCGATTCCTACAACAATTCCATTGATTAGACACTTCACATGAGTAGGCGCCCACATCTGAAGCACGATGCGTTTTGAATAGAAAACTCCTTCCGAGTTCGACTCAGAACAATGTATAAATTTAAATCTAATTGTTGTAACTTACCTCATGAATAAGTGATGTTAAGCCAAAATATATCACACCCTTTAAAATATAACTCTCATTCGATTTGGCTTTAAATGCTACCAACTAGCTTGAAAATCTCATTTATTGAGCAAATCAACCAAAATAGAGATTCAGATTTGATTTTTCATCTAGCTGCACTAAAGTTTGAATAAAAATTCCATGGGCACCAGTTAGCTGATCCATACAAGGTTATCATAGCAAGGGTAAGAGATGATGCAACAACAGCAACAATTTCTGTAAAAAGTTATATATCTGATTAAGCCTCCATAAGCTTCACAATTGCTACGGTACCATTTTATCTCACTGAAAGCCACAGAAGCCAGAATGCAAGATAAAGCATAATAATTTATAGCTAAATGAATCTTAATACCAACTAGGTCATGCTCAACAGTACTCATCTATATTGCATAGCTTTGACTACTCATGAGCCACGCTGTATACACACTGTACTTTTCAGAGCTGTTGAGATAGACAAACCAAAGTTACCCCTAGAACAAAACATAAGTGGTACAAGTTTCTTCCAGTGGTATCAAGGGATAAAGAGCCATTAACATTTCTATTGACACACCTGTCAGGGATCCCACCTTGGGCAGCCGGCCCATTATTTTCAGGGAACTTTATGGGCCACAGGTTTAGAGGCCAGGGCCCAGCACAAGATTAGGGCTAACTTTATAAGGTAGGACATGGAATTCCCTACCCAGGACTATGGGCCGGCAGCTGGGATTATTGTGCCAATCACCCCAGTGAGGGTAATGTACACAATCCCAAGCAACTTGCTCATGTGATCAGTTGGGAGGTCAGGTGAGGATGCAGGCATTGGCTTGGGGGTCACAGGCGGTTCCATATCAAGCTTGTAGGCAGGAAAGAAGTTGAACTTGCCTCTAAACATTTTGGGCTCAGTTAGGATTCAGTGACCTTGTTGGTTGCATCTAACTGTGGATTTTATGTGGGTCAAGGGATATAGTTCAAGGACCTTTTCTGGGGTATAGTCTTTATACTAAGGCTTTAATGGATACTCTGTGAAATGAACAGAGCCAAAGGGAACACCTGGTGGACAGGAATCTTTGGACAGAAGGGCAGGAGGGCCAGATGGTCTTGTACTGAATTGATAGATGGCAAAAATAAAATAAGACAATAGCTGTGGAAGCCAATATGACATAACCTTTATTCAAAAATGGCAGTAAAGTCTGAGTGTGGGGTCTATGGGTTTATATAGTACCTCACCTCCAAACATTACGTTTTCTAACTGGGGTTCATCACAGGGCCAGGAAATATGAGGTCAGGTGTTCAGGACACCTGGGTTTGAAAGCAACAAATTGACTCTGCTGCTGGGTGTTTGCTTATTGGTCAAAGCTTAAGAATAGGTGCTCAATTCATTGGTTCTTGAGGTGTGGTCATGGGAGTGGGCTTCTGGCCCGTGTTTTCTTCCAGGGATGGCTATTGATTGGCCACTAGTGTAGCCTTCAAATTCATGAAGCTAATGGTAGGGATTTCTTAGCCTCCATTAAGCAATTCATTCAACCTTTTGTTTTTTGCTTCTGTTTCCAAGGTTTGGCTGGTATTATCATCTAGTGCATCATACCTGGTCTCAGCTTGAGGGGGCTGGGTCCCAGGAAAATGCGGGTGACTGGCCTGTCGGTCCTTAGGGCTGATGGTCCGCGGGGATTCAGGGTCAGGGTTTGAATCCTGGACTTGGCCCCAGGTTTCAAGGGGAAGAAAATTGACAATCCTGACAACACCAAGCACATCAATTGCTATAAAAAACATAGTCACCCTCAAAACCAGTAGTAAACAACCAAACAATAAAAGAAATCCAGCTTGCACCAATGACATTTCAGATTTCAAACTTTACACAGGTGCATATCATTAGTACAGAAGAAGCTTACTAAGAACACAGATCTACTGAATAGCAAGCACACTGAGATTGTGCACAAGTGTCAGGATACCATGTCCTGCAAGAAAATCTTTTACCCCTGGGGCAGGTTAGTGGACAATAATCCTGTCAGGGACCCACCCACTTGGAAGTAATCTCCTGAGGTGGTGAATTATAGCAGAGGGATTAAGACCAGTAACCAAGGAACCCACGGGCAGGGACACCATGCCAAGATGGAAGAGTTCCCCAACCAGGCAATAGCGGCCTAAAAGCAGATTGAAGTGGTCAAGGAAGAAGTAAGCTCCTAGATAACACAAGAGGAAGGCGGAGGCCAATGGATAGAAGATCTGGGGTTTGATAATTGAGTGGCCAGTCTGGTAGTTCTGAGGCTCTTCCTTCTGAGGCAGGGTTGTGAGACAAAGGTGTGGCAGTATACCATACTCCAGGAATTTTTCTGCGCTAAGAGCTGTCTAGATACTGAGTTTTGGGGGAAGTTCTGGAATTGGCTCACAAACCTATTAAAATGCTAGAAAACACAGCCGTCAACAAAAGCATCCAAAAGAACCATTTATACCCAAGAGACTCCCTAGGAGAAGTCTTGGGTAATCATGGTTTGGGATCAGGAAAGGGTTTTAAGTTAACCAAAAATAGGAAAATACTTCACTTAGGTGAATATAAACTTTATTGATTGAACAAGTAAAAAGATTATAGCCTACCAGCTTATATAGCATGGTAGCAAAATATAGCCTGGAGATAGCATAAAGGAGATCATTCCCATGGGGATAAAATTGGAGAAAATTTGGAGATGCTGGGGAGTTTGGAATTAAAACTAGAATTATTGACTTACTGAAGTCATTATACTGACCTCAGTGTTTGTTAAAAACAATATTTGATTTAAGATACTACCCAAAAGAACAGGCAAATCAGGAGATGCCCAGCTATTTCCCAGTTAAAACTGGGGAAGGAGAGCAGGGACTAGAAGCAGAACTGGTAGCCAAAGGGAAAGTCATAATAAAACCAAGATCAAAACCAATGTCATTGTCATCAGAATGCTTAAAAGAATCAATAGAAATGATTGTTGTAACTTCTGATTGGCTGGAATTGATTTTCAAAGGTAATTATTTGTCTTTGTCAATGATACTAACAGTTCCTTTAAGCAACTGACTGTCAAAGCAGACAGAAGAAGACCCAAGTTCAAATCCTGTTGCTGCAATTTCTGGATCCAGGACCATATTTGAGTCAACATAATCAGGTAAAAATGAACATTTACTACTGACTAACCCAATAACTTTAGGAATTCTAGTAAAATCCATAGAAGGAATCCTTTCATTTCCTACGCCTAGAAATAAATTGTTGTCAGTATTTACAGAAGGAAAATCCCTGACACTACCCCCTCCTAAGGGAAGACCCCCTAGTAAGAAAATCCTTGAGAACTTCTTGAGGGCAAGTTCCTTAGGTCAAAGGCCTAAGATCAAAAATACAGAAATCAAAAATGGGACCTCCAAAAATTGCAGAAATTGAAACACTATGTAGGGTGCAAAAATCAAAAATATCAAAGATCAACATGCAAAAATTGATTTTCCAGAAGTTAACTTTGAAGCAGAATAAAATACAGTTATCAATATAAAAACATATATTTTAAAATATTTTCTGGATAAAAGAGACTCCAATAAATTTATTTCTGCAATAAAAAAATGCTAGATAATAAAAAATTTTAAATTAGCTCTTCTTTAAAAGAACCTCTTTTTTACTTTTAAAAACAAAATTAAACTAGAATGTATATGTAACTGTATTCAATTAAATATAAAATATAAAAATACACTAAAAATGCTTTAAATTGTATTTGAATGGTAAAATCTTTATTATCACAACATAAAACTAAAAGAAAGTAAAAGCAATGCAAGATTTAATTTGGAATATTAGAGAACTTTTGCAATATTCTCAAGATGGATGAGCCAGTTGGAAGAGTTGTAAGGAAGGAGGGAGTTTTTTGTGACTATCTCAAAGCTGTTGAGATCCTTGTTGCACTGAGAAACACTTTGGCATCCATCTAAAAACTCCCAATAAAGAGTTTAATTGGTTTCCTGTTCAACTTTGAGCTTGTCAATCATGACATTAAACTTGGGTTTCTTCACCCCAACACAGTTGGTAAACTTTTTTCCCAAGATTTCCAGGGAGGAAGTAGTTTTCATGGTCTTATTCTTAAAAAACTTGAACTGGTTCCACTCAATCTTAATCTCCTTTCTTCCATGGCGTCTGGTCTCAAGTTTTCCAATCCATTGGCGTTTAAAGTAATAAACAAAAGAAACAAATAGAGCAGCATTGCCCTCCATATACTTGGTATTCTTAAAGGCCTCATAGATCTTTCTGGAGTCCTCTTTTCTCACCAAGGCAATGTCAGAAAAGGAGTTGAAGGCCACCTTGGGCTCTTGGGAGGTTGATCTGGTAACCAGTCTGTTGAGCTCAGTGAAGCTCTGCAGCTTTCTTCTGAGGCATTGTCAGAAGTGAAAGAAGCAACCATGAGGCTTGCTCTTAAATACCTTTTTGAAGGCTTTGGCTTAAGCAGGATCAAAGTTAACAGGAGGTGGGTATGGTAAGGCTCTGATGTTTCCTGATCATCAGGTTGGCTTGGTGTTTTAGACTTCTTCCTCTTGGGGGTAGAAGCAGGGGCATCAATAGGGGGAAGGAGATCCAACATCCCCTTTAGAATCTCCAAGGCACAAGTATAGTCATCCTAATTTTGTCCTGACATTAGAAAGTAAACCATTGGTAAAACCTTATCACCATACTCCCCATGGATGCACCAAAGATGGGAAAAAATCTTGGGGCATGATGAGAAGGTCCCATCAGCCAACCAGATATTGGCTGTCATCAATCTCTTAAGGTTTTCCTGGGTGGCATAGCATATGGTTCTTTTATGCTCATCAGGACCATCATCATGAAGGAGAAACTGTTCATCCTTGGAGGTGACTTTGAGCTCATTGGGTATATCCGGTTTCAGGAGAGAGGTGGAATCTCTGCCCACATTGTCAGACTTCCGGCAATTATCACTCACATACTTTTGAAGGGATCCAAAAGTACCAACAGCTATCTTTTGAAAACTGGTTAAGTTGTAAATAGCCCTAGTGACTATCTCCTGGGAGGTAAGGCCCCTGTTAAAAGGCTTTCTATGGCGCAGGTACCACTTTATTAGGTGCTGATATACCCCAGTTGGCTCCAGGCAGGTGTACTGATTATTCAGCTTCTTAAACTGGGTGAACCCAGTTGTAGTCAGGCAGGCAGAGCAGGCCCCTCACACTTGTAATGATGAAGCACCAAGTGCTTCTGCTCATCATTACACTTAAAAATAAAACCATCATGGTAGAACCCAGAATTGCCCTTGGAGGACATTATTGGGAAGGAGATGGGCAGGATCTCTGAAAATTAGAGCTCCTCTTCATAGTTGCATATATTATGAGCTTTAAGGATATCCCAGGTCTCAAGGACATTCTCAGTTGATGTAGCATCTCCAGAGTTGTACAGGTCTTCATATTCTTCTTCTGAGATGTGAGGGGGCGTCTCCTCTTCATCTTCCTGACTTTAGACAAACTTGTGCCCAGTTAGGCTCTTGGAGGGGCTGGGGGTAGGCTCCTCTTCTGGAGAGGGGGAGGGCTCATGGGTCTTCTTGGTGGCCTTGGCAGCCATCTTGGTGATCTTCTTGCTGGTCTTGGGACCAGGCTTCTTGGATCTGGAAGGAGTGGCCTTCTTAGGTTTGATGGGAGTTGACTTTGGGGGCATCTAGATGGCTCAAAGTTAGTATTTTTGGTTAGTAAAAAAGAATACATAATATTAATAAAATATCATTTGTTAAGAAGAATCTGGAAGCCAGAGTGTTGTTTACTATATTTTGTTAGTTTTAATAAATATTTTAATTGAGGTAGTTAACTCTATAATTCTTTTGAAAGGAGCAAAAAGGGGGTTTTGATCAGAAAATTAGGGAGTTTCAATTTCAGCACTTTGATTTTGACACTCCCTAAAAACACAAGGAAACATAGTAACATATTAAATTAATTTAATATTTTTTAAAAACTGCCAAAATCAGTCGTTTTTACTAAACCTTTTAAAATTCTATTATAAACTAACCCAAATGGCTTGAAACTCTACTATGTTTAAAAGAAAGTCTTTGACTGTTACAAAAGTAACAGTTTAAAAGCCCTGGGCAGGAATCAAACCTGCTCCTAGCCACCAGGCGGGGCTAGCGGGCAGGGGAGATCCACCTGCACCTGGATTTTTGCTTTTTAAAGCAAATCCAGGTGCGGGAATCATTCTTGCCCTGGTGCTAGCTGAGGGGCCCATTTGGGCCCCAAAAGCTACGCCCAAGCCTTGGTGGGGTTGGCTGGGCCTGGGAAGGCTATTTTTAGCTGCCCAGTAAATCCAGATCAAGCCCACCCTCCATTAAGTAATTTGGGGTCTCCAATTGGGGACCCCTTTTTTAATCAAGTTCTTTGGGCTCAGGAGAGCCTGTCAAGCCAATCCCAAAATGGTGATCAAATTGAGAAAAACCCCATAACCCCAGAAGCCAAACCTGCCAGAATCAATGGCCAGCCAAGCCAAGATGGACCACCAAAAAGCCAAACAAATGTTCCTGAAAACGCCAAAAATGACCATGAAGCAGTCAACCAAACAGCAGAACCTGGGATGCCAAGCCTTGCCACACAGATATCACCAGAAGAATGCCCAGAGGCACCTGCATGTGAGTAAGATATAAATCAGAAGCACTTGAACAAGTTCTGTATTGTCATCCTTACCAAATAAAGTTGTTATGAACCTTTGGTTTACCAATCTGTTTCCATACCTATTTTTGATACTTTTCCATCTGCATACACCCAAGCGTCAGTACCCATCCACTGGGATAGATAGTCAGACTCCAGTTGACAAAACCAAAGCCTTTGACTATTACTGTCCACCCAATGCTCCATTTGGCCCTGTGCATTTCACTGAGTATCCCGCTAATCCTGACCACAAGCCCTGGACATTGGAAGACTTGCAGTGGTACAACTGCCCAAACACACCCAAGGAACCCTACCAAATTGTCTGTGACAGCAAAGCAATCACCATCTACCCTTTGATCTTCAACAGGAAGTACAACATTCCTGCTGCCTACTTGGTCCCCATGGAACCACCCCCAACACCCAAACCAACCATCTCATCCCCCCACCTCTGATGCCACTGAACAGAGTAGTAAATTCCTGGGAGTGCTTTACCTGGCGCTCACAGGGTTGATTGGCTCTGCCTTGCCAGCAGCTGGACCTTGGGGTGTGGCTGGGAAGGCCCTTTCCTACCTGTTAAAGTTAGGTCCCATCATCTGGTGGGCCATGCCAGTACCTGCATCAACTCCTCCCTCACCTGCTGGAGCTCCACGGTACTCTTGGTATCCTGACATTAACCTTTAAAATGCTAATTTTAAGCTTTAAACTTACACTGGTTAAATTATTATGGGCTTTCAAAGAGAGTGTTTGTTTGGTTTAACTGCACTTTTGATTTTTGCACTTTCAATTATAAACACCTAGTGGAGCTTAGTTAATAAAATATTAAACTCTAATCATAATTTATGTCGTGAATTTTGGTATTAAGATATCTCACTATGATATGCTTAGTACTAATTTGATCCATATATGCAATAGCATTGATGCTATTGATTTGGGCTAAGCCAATATTCAGCCTACAAATGTTATTGCAATATCACATTTTTCATGAAAAACTACCCTAGAAAGGCTTTTTCTACTTTGATCTAATCTTCAGTACTTCCAGAGATACAGCAGTGTTTATGATTCTATTACTGGATAATAATACATTGCTCCTCTTATCAAGCTCCAAACCAGTGCCTGCCTTGTTGAGCTCATATCTCTGAAACTAGGGGCTTGAACCTTATTCTGAGACTTATTCAGTATTACCTGATCTCTGTAGATCCCTCACATGATATACTAGGATCAATAGAACCTTTCCTGAATGTTCACATGACTGTTCATATTGCCTTCTGTCCATCCTGAAAATGGAATGAGTGACTATATAATCCCCTCATTCCTTTTCTTAATAAATAAGCTTTATTCATATATCTATTATAAGTCTTCCTTTAATAGTCAACCAGTCCTAGGACAACAGGGTTAGGCTCTACTCTTACAGAGGTTCCTGTCTCATAGGCCTTGTGTAACTCTGAAATTACAACAATTTAAAATATATTAGTGAGCACTTCAAACTTGGTTTTTCAATTTTAGCTACTAGTAAAAACATTTTAAAAAAGTCAAATTTAAGAAAAATATTAACTTTTTGGAGAATTTTTTTTATTGAAAAAGGTGCAGAGATCAAAAAATCCATTGATTGAGAGATTTTGATCTCTGCACTTCAACTTAAGCACTTGCTTCCTTGGGAAAGTGCTGAAGGTTTTCTTTGGGCTCCCAGGAATTGGACTCCTCTCCATAATTCTTCCATTTGACCAGGAATTGTGACTTCCCCTTGATCTGACGGGAGTCAATTATGTCCTCTACTCCCCACTCAAAGGTGTTAGAGACAATCTGGGGATATAGATTTCTTCCTTCAAGAAGCTTGAGATTGCTATCAAAAGGGGTTAGGAGATCCACATGGAAGACATCATGTACACTAGATTCTACTGTAAGCTCAAGTCTTTAGTTCAAGCTAGAAAGTTTCTCCAGAACCTTGAGAGGACCAATCTTCTTAGGACCTAACTTCTTGCTGGGTATCTTTAACTTCAGGTTGCGGGCATTCAGGTAGACATAGGAGCCCACTACGTAGTTCTTCTCTGGAGAACAGTGGCAGTTGGTGTATTTCTATATTCCTCATGGGCCTTGGTCAAGAATACAATCAGGTCCGAGTGTATTGTCTTCATTTGGTTTGCCAGTTTGTCTGCCTGAGGATACATTGATTCCAAAATTGTGGTTGGAAAACTCTCCAAATCAAACCCAAAATTGGTAAAGAAGGGTGACATTCCAATGGAGCTGTGATAAGCGGTGTTGTAACACAACTGAGCCAAGTAGCAGAATGAACTCCAGTTATCTTGTCAAGAATTGATGTAGTGTCAAAGATAACCTTCCAGAACCTGATTGACTCTCTTGGTTTTTAAATCCGTATGTGGGTGAAAGGAAGTAGATAAATTGACCCTGACTTCCATTTGTTTTATTAGCGCCTTCCAAAACCAGGATATAAATTGAACCCCTCTGTCCAACGTGATGTCTGTAGGTAAGCTGTGGTTGCATACTACTCTTGAAAAATATGTTGGCCATTTACTTAGCAGTGCAATATGAGAAAAGAATAAATATGGCGTACTTGGTAAAATGGTCAACTACTACCTAAACCCTGAGTTACTGCTGCTCATTGGTAGGTCCACTATAAAGTCCATAGAAACGGAAGACCAAGGATGTGTTGGGATTGAAAGCGGGCAAAGGAGACCTTGGGGCTTGGAATTTTTTGGCTTGTTCCTTCCACAAGTAACACAAGAAAGGATGAATTCACAAACATCCTTCTTCATGCTAGGCCACCAATATTGTCTGCTTAATCTCTTCAAGGTTTTCATCAGGCCTCCATGTCCTTCCAGTTGTCCTTCATGAATATGGCTCACTTCTTGAGTTTGTAAGTTACCTTCAGGAATGACCAAGGAGCCATTAACATAGGATGTTCCCTGATTGATCACCACCACTGCCTTAGGAGTTTTCTTCAACATACTGGTGAGCTCTTCCTGAAAAGAAAACAACATCTGGGCTTTCATAATTTCTTGGTCTAGGGCAGTGAAGAGAGATATCTCAATGATGCTAGACAGGAACTGAGAGGAATATAGCACTGCTCAGTTATTGTGGTCAAGGTCTGCGGCCGGTCTGTCCTTAAGATCCTCCTGTCTGCTGATTGTGTCAGGAACTATGTTTAATTTACCAGGTGTATATTCTATCACAAAATCATAAGCCATACAAGGAACAATCTTCTGCTTCTTGGTGAAGTACAAGAGATTTTTGTGGTCAGTGCAGATAATTGTAGGATACTTGCTCCCCTCAAGGTATCTTCTCCAGTGCTTCAAGGAATTCATGTTAGTGTACAACTCCTTCTTGTACACGTGGTAATTATGTTCCTGATCTAGGAGCTTGTATGAGTAGAAGGCCACAGGGTGGAATTCATCATCCTCCCCTTGCTGGAGGAGTACTGCTCCTAACACGTAGTCAGATGTGTCAGTTTTCAAAAAAGTGGTGGTCTGGATCAGGAAGTAACAGAACAGGAGCCAAAGTGAAATCCTGCTTGAGAGAGTCAAAGGCTTCATGGGCTGGAGTTGAACAGACAAAAGGAACCTTACTAGAAGTGAGAGCAGTCAGCGGAAGAGCAATAGCCATAAAGCCCTTAATGAACTTCCGACAAAAATTGGCCAGACCCAAAAACCCACAGAGCTTGGTGTGGGAGGTTGGTACTGGTCAACTCTTACCGCCTCAACTTTAGAAGGGGCAATTGCAAAGCCACCAGGCTTAATAGAATACCCCAAAACCTCAATCTACAAAGCAAAGAACTTGCACTTTGATATCTTACAGAACAGGTTAGCCTTGGTAAGGGCTTCCATGACCTCCTTAAGATGTCTAAGATGGCTTTCCTTGTCTGGGGAGTAAATCAATATAATGTACAAGTAAACCACCACACTAGTGTCAAGGAATGGAAATAGGACCTCATTAATAAGTCCCTGGAATGCAGCTGGAGCGTTATTGAGACCAAAAGGCATAACTAAATATTCATAAAGGCCAAAAAGAGTTTAAATTGTTGTCTTCCATTTGTCACCTTCTGTGATGCAGATCTGATTATAAGCATTTTGCAGGTCAAGCTTGGAGAATATACAAGCACCTGTAAGTTTTTCTTTCAAGTTTTCAGCAACTGGGAGTGGGTTTTGGTTCTTGATAGTGATGGAGTTCAGTTTAGCATAATCTACCACCAGAAAAAGGGTACCATATGATTTCTTGACAAAGAAGATAGGCGAGGAACAGGAGGAGTTGGAACGCTGTATGAATCCCTTGTTCAGGTTCTTGTCAAGATATTCCTTCAAGGCTATGCTCTGAACTTGGTTTGTTGGATAGAGCTTGTCCTAAGATAGCACGCTTCCAGGAATCAGCTTAATTCTAATATCTGAGGGCTTGTGAGATGGTAACTCTTTGCAACTGGCCTCACTAAACAATCCCTCAAAATGTCCCAAGTTCTCAGGGAGTGAACCCTTATGATGGCCCTTGGTCTGCCCCAAACTGGAAAGGAGTTCTGATTTTGTATGACCATGTGTGCTGTACTGACCAATTGGAACTGAAAAGTTGATTCCCAGATTAGTGAACTCAATTTGGTGTGTATCCCAGTTGATGTTCATCCAGGCTTGTTCACACCACAGGTAGCCAAGAATAACAGGGCAGGCAAGACCACAGATTGTGGAATAGTCCAAACTAAAAGAGGAACCGCTATGGAGGTCTTGATGGGGCAAGAAATAAAATTGACGTGAATTGAAGACTTATTGGCTAAAAGGACCAATGAGGGGGTATAGTCTTCAATGCGTAGTAACTTCAAAATAGAGTGGTCAAGGAAGTTAACCATGGCCCCAGTGTCCAGAAGTGCAAAAGTTTAAAGACTTCCTTGAGAGGTCTTGATTGTTACAGGAAAGGAAGCGTAAGACTTAATGGCAGATTTATTTGGGTTGGCAGCTGCTAATACTGCTGATGGGGTCTGTTGGACGCGGTTAAGCGCAAAGCAATCTTTTGCTTGATGGCCCTTATTTCTGCAATAAAGGCAACAACCCTTGTCCATGTGGCGTTTGCGTTCAGTATTAGAAAGCTGATAGCCCCCACCTTCTTTAGATACAAGACCTGTGGGGAGAGTTTCAGGTTTATTCTTCTTGGTAAGCGGCATCTGGCTTGGAGAAGGCTTCCAAGGGGGCAGTTGCTTTACCCAAGGAGCCCAGCAAAAGATTTCTTGGACAAGATCATTGTAGTTGGTGGGAAGAATGTTGTGGGCTAAGAAGCGCTTAAGTTCAGGCAAAAGTCTCTTCTGTAGGAGGTAGCAGGCTTCTTCATTCCCATCCCAATGGCATTTTTAATCTGGGTGAATTCCTCAAGAAATTCTGAGGTAGCCATCTTACCCTGATAGAAGCTATATATTTGGTCTCAGAGTTCTTCAGTTGAGAGCTTAGGCAAAATGGTGGACAGAAGATGTTTGCAAAAGTTGGGAAAGTTGTGTACAGTTCATCTCCTTTGAGGATACTTTTGGTGCACCACTGGCAAGCCTTGCCTTTCAGCTGTTCTGCAATGTGATGAACCTTCTGCACGTTGGTACAGAATTGTTTGGGGGCGGTCTCAAAGAGCAATTGCAAAAAGACCAGGAGCATTGAGATTTTTTGGAGGCTTTGTCCTCTGGCTGAGCTACTGAGATGCTGTTCAAAACCACTGTTTAAACTTGACTATTCTTGTAAGACTTGGACAAGGCGGGTTGTTTGCGTAATACAGTAACTAGATAGACAGAAAGGCATAATATGGTATTAATAGATACCAAAGCCAAAGTCTTGACTAATCCTAACTGGTACTTGAGTTCTAAGGTTTTGATTTGACTTGAGGTCCCAAAAAGAGCCCCAAAAATGGGTTCAATCAATGTTTCAGGGACTCACCCACTTGGAAGTAATCTCCTGAGGTGGTTAATTATAGCAGAGGGATTAATACCAGTAACCAAGGAACCCACGGGCAGGGACACCATGCCAAGATGGAAGAGTTCTCCAACCAGGCAATAGCGGCCTAAAAGAGGATTGAAGCAGCCAAGGAAGAAATAAGCCCCTAGATAACACAAGAGGAAGGCGGAGGCCAATGGATGGAAGATCTGGGGTTTGGTAATTGAGTGGCCGGTCTGGTAGTTCCAAGGCTCTTCCTTCTGAGGCAGGGTTGTGAGACAAAGGTGTGGCAGTATACCATACTCCAGGAATTTTTCTGCGCTAAGAGCTGTCTAGATACTGAGTTTTGGGGGAAGTTCTGGAATTGGCTCACAAACCTATTAAAATGCTAGCAAACACAGCCGGCAACAAAAGCATCCAAAAGAACCATTTATACCTAAGAGACTCCCTAGGAGAAGTCTTGGGTAATATCATGGTTTGGGATCAGGAAAGGGTTTTAAGTTAACCAAAAATAGGCAAATACTTCACTTAGGTGAATATAAACTTTATTGATTGAACAAGTAAAAAGATTATAGCCTACCAGCTTATATAGCATGGTAGCAAAATATAGCCTGGAAATAGCATAAAGGAGATCATTCCCATGGGGATAAAATTGGAGAAAATTTGGAGATGCTGGGGAGTTTGGAATTAAAACTAGAATTATTTGACTTACTGAAGCCATTATACTGACCTCAGTGTTTGTTAAAAACAATATTTGATTTAAGATACTACCTAAAAGAAAAGGCAAATCAGGAGATGCCAAGCTATTCCCCAGTTAAAACTGGGGAAGGAGAGCAGGGACTAGAAGCAGAACCAGTAGCCAACAGGCGAGCCATAACAAAACCAAGGTCAAAACCAATGTCATTGTCATCAGAATGCTTAAAAGAATCAATAGAAATGATTGTTGTAACTTCTGATTGGCTGGAATTGATTTTCAAAGGTAATGATTTGTATTTGCCGATGATACTAACGACTCCTTTAAGCAACTGACTGTCAAAGCAGACAGAAGAAGACCTGGTTTCAAATCCCATTGCTGTAATTTCTGGATCCAGAACCATATTTGAGTCAACATAATCAGGTAAAAATGAACATTTACTACTGACTAACCCAATAATTTTAGGAATTCTAGTAAAAACCCTAGTAGGAATCCTTTCATTTCTTACACCTAGAAATAAATTGTTGTCATGATTTACAGAAGGAAAATCCCTGTAAAATCCCCACAGTATTGATGGTAACTTGATAAGATACAAGGCAGACTATCTGATTGTAGACCATGGGCCCACAGATTACACCATAGAGTCTATAAGACCTGTGAGGATAATATAAACATTCCCAAATATTGGTTGAAATGTGTTTCTACAATGGTGACAATGAAAAAGATGGGCAGTTGAGCATTGGTGTATGAGAAGGATCTGTGGGCATAAGGTAAGCTGGCAAATAGGTGTGTTTGTTGTTGAATACCCAGGGCTGGATTGTGTGCCAAACACCTTCTCAGTTAAAACAAACATTGGTTTCAGTCTGATCCAAGGGATCTGATGATAAAATGATTTCAAGAGTGAAATCCTTATGGTCAGGAATTAGCAGGTACTTAGTAAAATGTATGGACCCAAAGAGTGAACCAGGTGGGCGGTATAAGTTGGGCCAGAGGTCTGCAGGAAGGTCAATGTGCTGGTTCACAGGGCAGATAGTCATGTGGCTGATGTATGAACATGATAAAAAGGTGCAAGATAAGGTCAATTCTGGTTGAAAAAAGGTTCATCACACTTTATTATTATAATGACAATGAAGTCTGGCACTGGAATGATGGGGTACAAGTACCCTTCTGCCAGGCTTCAATCCAGGGATAGAAAACTACAGCTTGGGCAGGTATATGGTTGAGAATCTGGAAAGAGAGTGGCATCATTATCAGGGAAATGGTTATTGGTCAGAAAAAGATAACAGTTGCTGGGATTTTATATCCTCTAATCATATTCCCAAGGTCAGGCTGGCTAGAAGAACTAGCATTGGTAGCAGCTATTTGGTCCAATTCTCAGAGCCCTTTATTGATAGTTCCTTCTGGAGATTGGCTGAGGGCCAATCAGAAGATTTGCTACTTCAGCATAGGTATGGGGATCACATTCCAGCTTATCTATTCTATTTTCAGCCTTTCTCAGCAAAACTTTTATCAATTCCAGGCTCTTGGAGTGGTTATCATCTGTCAGGGAGCCACTTGTTCAGAAGCTTCTACCCAATAGTGTGCAATAAGGCCCCAGGATTAAACTTTACCAAGAACGCCCCAACAGGGAGCTTTATCATCATCATACTTATAGCTTGCCCCCACAATCTGAATCAACCTAGAAAAGGAGGAAACTGTTGGGGATGTAATATAGACCAATATATCTTAACACATACCAGGGAGCATTATAATGTATGATATGAGGGATAAAATTCCTTTCTACATACAGATAGTGAAATTGGTGAGGGCCAAATTAGTACCAAACTGATTCTTCTACTGGTTCAGTTGGGGTGAGGGATTTGAGTATCCCTTTAGCTAGTTTCATGAAAGATCACACCAGAACAGGAGGAGTGCCCACAAAAAATGGTTAGGCTGGCTCATAGACCAAGTCAGAAGTTATCCCATTAATCACTTGAGAATCTAGAATTTCTTTATTGTAGTAAGAGAGGGAGTTTGAAATTGTTGGAGAAAGCTCTCAACACAGATGAGAATTGCTTAAATATTAAGCTGGGGAAGTGAGGGAAGAGTTGGTTCTTACATCTTATTGCTTCTAGAGGGTTGAGTGTGAGACTTGCTTGAAGGCTTGCAGTATACTTCATCCTGTAGGAGTGAAAGCTAAGGTTTGGAAAATGACCAGTGTAAGCATCTCATTGATTGAAATACTAATCTTGCATTGATTCTAGAGGGTTTGGATTGTGGAACATTATTGGTTACTCTTGGCCTGCTGGATGCTTATCTTATCAGTTCTGCATATAGCTCCTGGTTTTTGGGTTTTATTGGCTTTATATAGTTTATGGAGATTATTGTTGTCATTTATACACCCAAATCTGAATATTTATTGATCTGATTAGATGTGGGATGATTTATGGTTGCTAGTGTTATCATTTACGCAATTTTAATTTAAGTTCAATTGATCTTATTGATTGCTGATTGATGCCTGATTGTTAACACTATCTTTTTGATTTTAAATTTGGATTTTATTTGATCTTATTGGCTGGTTCTCAATGTGTTATTGCTACATTTAACAAGTCCAAACTTAAAATAAGGTCCTGATGAGTCTGGTTGGTTTTTATTTGAGAAAGATAAGTTTAATTTCTAGTTTCTGTATTGAAAATTAGAGTTGAATTCATTTTCCCCATTTTTCTATCAATTAAATTCCTATTCAATTCACTGTTGGATGAAGCTTCTGGTTGACTGGCATTATTTGTTGATCCTAATGATGCTGTTCCCAATGGAGTGGAGTAAGAGAAATATTTCCTTACAGTTCAAGGAGCATATTGGGAAATATGTCATATTTTACCTTGATTGTCAGTAATGAAATTTCCCCTCTTAGAACCAAAAGTTTGGGACAGGATTTGAACCCAGGTCAAGTTCACCTGCAGGCTGCCAGCCCTGCAAACCAGGAGGCTGCCTGCTTGTGTTTTTTAAATCAAATCACCTCTTGTTCAAATAACATATGCTATTACAACTGAAGGACTCATCTCTAACCTATTAATGATGGTGTCCACCAAAGAACACAACCAATTTTCTAATGGAGGCAAAAAAAGCCCTCATCATTGGTCTGATGAGCCTGATGTCTTTTCTGGTATCTAATCATAACCCCTCCTATAAAGGAAGTGGGGACCAACAGGTTGCCTCAAGAATATTTCTCCAGAATATAATAATTGTGCTACCCTTCTAAAAGATTTAGTCAATTAATGATCTCCCTGTGCCAGTGTCATTTTACGTCCCAAACTTGGGCAACCTGGATGTCCAAATTCTCATTTCCTAATTATCTGCATCCTGACCATTAGAATTAAAGTAAGGTAGTGGTGTACTATATGAGCCCTTAAGCCTGCACCAGAATTTATTTCCATTTTTGAATAAAGGTTATGAGATATTAGTATTTCCAATTATTTCCATATTTTATCTTAGCAATATTCTTGTTCAACTCTAATTATTCTGGACTGCCTGCCCTGCCACCCACAAGTTTTTGTCCTCAAGTTGCCCCCTACAGTCCCGTTCACTTTACAGAATACCCATCAAAACCCAAATACCAGGGATATACCTCCAAGAATAAACTAACAAGCAACCCCTCGGCCCGTACTAAAGAGTTGTCCTAATATAATAGAAAGGGCCTTTGGTATATTACTGAAAATCAACTGGTTAAAGCTAAATACAACTTCCTCTTTGCCTACCAGTTAGAGATGGAGCCACCTCTCACCCCAAAAATGATGCCCATATCTGCCTCTGAACTTCTCCTGGATAACTCTAATAAGCTGTTTGGAATACTTTATATCACCCTTACTGGGGTGATAGACACTCTTGTCCCAGCTTCTGACCTATGGTATTGGGTAGTGTTAGGAATTTTGACCAAGAAATGATGTCAATTATGACAAAGCTCACAGATTAGGATTTTAGCAGCCAACACCTTTATCTAACAGTATAAAAACCAATTATGCCAATTATGACGGAGCTTGCAGATATGGATTACAGCAGCAAAACATCATAAATTGATAATATAAAATGTATTTATATTGAACCAGAAGCAGTCTGATGAATTGAACCACAACACCAGCCAATAATAAGCACTGCCATGGCGCTTAGTTAATATATTATTTGCTGCTGCACCACTTGGGAAAAGTTGTAGGCGCCACCTAGCAATTAAATTAGGCGCCAAGGCGCTGGGTTCATTTTACCTTAATCTCAAATTCCCATATTAATCATATTAATTAGAATTAAATCTTAATTATATTTGTGATAGAAAGAAATGATCCTGAAGTTAAAAAACCAACCCACACCAGCAAGGGACACCTGTGCTGGGTGAAGATGAATATATTTTATTAGTTGACATGCAATAAGCGCCAGCCCTAGATTACTGATTACCCAAAATAAAGGTTTGCTAGAATGTCCTAGAAGACATTTGTTAGCAGCCCAGGGATTAAATTTTGAGAAGGTATAAGAGGAATTGATGTATTACAGTAAAATTTTCTTGTTGATCTTTATCTTTACTTATATTTCTGCAAGTACTGCTGTGTTATCAGAAGCCATTCTTTGACAATAATCATATTTTTGTTCAATATTGGATCTTCTGATACAATACTACTCATATCTTCACATATTAATTTATTCAAGCAAATACACTGTGCCCTATAGTATTAAATAATTTTGGCACTACAATGCAAAAAGCGCAACATGTAGGAAAATCTATGTTGTATCTCTTTAAGTTAACACCAGTCCTATGGGGTGCTCTGCCTTCCCAGCCTGCATGTGTCCTCCCAATCCCAGAAAACAACAGAGTAACTGCTTAGGGTTGTTTCATTGACATGGATGACATAATTATCTACATTTATACTAAAGAGAAACATTGAAAAAACATCCATATAGTACTCAATAACCTACAGAAAAACCAACTAGTAGCCAAAACACCCAAATTTGAGTTCTTCTCTACCTAACTATTCTTTCTATCATGAATGACATTTCCATACTTGTATTGAAAACCTGAGAATCAACCCCCAGCCCTCTGGAAATTCCTTCTGTTGACCAGGGTAAACAGGAGCCCACCAAACTGTTAGTTGGACCAAACCCTGAACTGCCAGATATGCCTTGCCCCAGCCAAGAGGAACAGGAACCTGCCAGCCTGCCAAGTACCAAGACCAGAAGTTCAAAATCAACATTTAAACCCCCAGAATCAAACCCTGGCCCTCCAAAGGCAGATTGAGTCACTCAGTGTCAAAACCGCAGGCTCAACCCGCCAGCAAGGTTCCAACCAAGCGGGTTTGTGACCCGCAATCCAATTACCCGGTGACTCAAAGCCAGACCAGGAAGACAACTTGGATTACTAAATCAAACAACATGAACAGATGAGGATCCCTCACAGTGGGTACCTCAATTTGGTGCTTGACTCATTAGCAGGATCAAGCCACCCCCTCTTCCATCCAGCTGTGTGATCACAAATCATGTTCCTGCTATCCATTGATTCACAATAGCTATATAATCACTATCTCACAATAAAGATTATTATCAATCCTCTAAATATTTTTCACCTTGAAACTCTGCTAAAACAGCACAGTTACAATATTGGTAGCACAGGTAGGTTCTCCATCCTACCTTATCTTGAAAAATTCCGCCTGTTGCCCGCACACGCCGCGGCCAACAAATCCTTGACCAAATTATGTCTGGCCTCCCGCCCAACTGGACGCCGTATACTCCTGGTACTGAGATACCTGATGGTTTTGTTCTCTACCAAAACACAGTGATACCGCTACCCGCCTTCAATGCCCTGTCTGCCATAGGGTTCTTCCAGGCACCCTCATCAACGCCACAACCAGCTGACAAGACCACCATGCCCGCCTATGTTGCACAAAGACTTTGCAGCACCGCCTTGGAACCCTTTGCGGGGGCCAACAACGACAATGCTGCCGCATGGATCCAGTCCGCCCAAAGAAAGTTGGCTCAGATGGAGTGCCCACAGCAGTTTTGGATCACAGAGATTTCCATACGCCTGACCCATGACGCTGGCACCTGGTGTGACAAATGGCACAAAGAGCACACAGACAAGAACTGGGACACCTTCAAGCAGGACTTCTTGGCGCAGTTTGTGCTCAAGGATAAAGCACTCATGATCATATGCCAAGTAAAGAACCTGACTCAGACAGGCACCGTGAAGGAACTCACCTGCGCCTACAAGGAACTCCGTCTTTGCGCCCCATCTGACATGGCCTTTGACACTCCAGCAACACACCTCATCTACTACAACGCTCTCAAGTTGCACGTGATGAGACATGTGAACCTGGACCAAGTTACCAACCTACAAAGCCTGTACTGTGAAGCAGAAAAAGCGGAACAAACCTCCAACGCTCTGCACAAGGCACAGACTGGGAAACAAGAGAGACCCAAGGACTCATATTCAAGTGGGCGCTCCTCGCAACCACCTCCTGGAGGTAATGGCAACAACAACAACCACAAACCCACGGGTTCAAATGGGAATGGGAATGGGAATGGGAATAACGGCCAATCAAATTGCACCCATTTCTGTGTCACCACCACTCAAGGCAACCAAGACAAGGGAAAAGCCCAGGGAGAGCACTAAGCAAGCCAAGCTCTCCCCACGCAACTCCTGACTTGCCCAATGATGAATACCAACCCAAGGACGTGGACCAATGTCCAATGATCCAAGTACCCTTGGAAGACCCAGTACTGTACACCATTGCCAGACATCCTAATAAATTGATGTCTTATCCTTTCTGCTTTTGCAGTTACACAGGCTCAGCACTATTGGACTTGGGCGCAGATTAAACTTTAGTCAACAGCAGCTTTGTGAACAAATTCAAGCTGGCCACTAATCCTTTGCAGATTAAAAATGTGGTCCTGGCTGATGAACATCACATTGCCGTGACAAAAGAAACTGCCCCCTTCTCCGTCATGCTTGAGAACCTCCACTCCACCATCCAAGGTCCCGTCATTGACTTCCCTAAGTTTGACATTGTACTGGGACTAGACTGGTTGCGGAGAAACAACCCCCACGTGGACTGGGCAACCTCAGTGCTGACCATCAAGCGCAAAGGTGTCAACCACCAAATCTACCCAGACTCTTAAACCAACTCCTACGAGACCACGTCTTTTTACGCATCAAAGAGACTTTGGATGAAAAGGAGAACCTGAAAGCTATTGACTGGGACTCCTGTCAGTATGAAATCATACACTTCAAGGACCACCAGGACACCTCCACGCCGCAAGGCCGCAACATTGTGGCCCATCACCCAGAAACCTTTAAAGAGGCGTTGCCTGGGCTACCCCCTGAGAAACACATTCAACACTATATCTAACTCAAGGGGGCCGTACCCAAGGCACATCCCATCTATCAACTAACCCCAAACAAAGATGACGCCCTACACGCCTATCTCAAGGAAGCACTGGAAAAGGGACTTATCTGCCCCTCACAGTCTCCCTTTGGGGCTGTTGTATTATTTGTGGCCAAAAAGGACAGTACTTTACGCCTGGTCACGGACTACCACACCTTGAACAAAGTCACCATCAAGAATTGTTACCCCTTACCACTAATTGAAAATCTCTTTGACGCCTTGGGAGGAGCCTCTGTCTTCTCCAAGATTGATCTAACTGCAGGCTACAACCAGATCCGCATCAAGGAGGAAGACATCCCCAAGACAGCCTTCTGCACTAAGTATGGTTCCTACGAGTGTGTGGTACTCAACTTTGGCATGACCAATGCCCTGTTCACCTTTGTAACCTTCATGAACAAAGTGTTTGCACCACACATAGGCAACCACGCCCTTGTGTACCTGGACAATATCATTGTCTACAGCCCCTTGTTGGAGCAGCATCACAAGGACCTGGAGGAAGTCTTTGCGACCCTGGCACAACACAAACTGCTTGCCAAGCCCTCTAAGTGCCAGTTCTTCCAAGAGCAACTACCCTTCTTGGGACACATAGTCTCAAAGGATGGCATCAAACCCGACAGTCAGAAGATACAAGCCATCTGCAAAATGCCACCCCCCAAGGACAAGTCAGAACTATGCACCTTCTTGGGAATGGTGGCCTATGTACAATGTTTCATACCCAACTGCGGCGTCTTGACCTCCCCCTTGTCTGCCATAACAGGCGCCAAGTTTAAGTTTGTATGGACCCCCAACGTGACCTCTGTTTCAGACGTCTCAAAGAAAAGCTCACAACAGTGCCCATCCTACAATACCCCAAACAAGACAGAGAGTATCAGATGGAAAACGACGCTTCAGATGCATCCATTGGGGGAGTACTAAGAATTAAGAATAGTGACGGTGACTTCCTGCCCGTAGCCTACAAGTTGCGCAAGCTGACAGATGGCAAGTGTCAATACCCTATCCACAACAAAGAACTACTGGTCATTGTACACTGCCTAGTCAAATGGCGCTGTTACCTGGAACGGCAGGAAGAATTCACAGCACTAACCAATCATAAGTCACTCATCTATTTCAAGACACAAGCAAACTTGTCACGCCGCCAAGCGCAGTGGATGGAAATCCTAGAAAGGTTTAACATGCTCATCCAATATAAGCCCGGGGCCAAACTTGCCATGGCAGACGCCCTATCCCGCCTGTATGTCCGCGCTTCTAGGGGTGAAAATGGGCTTGACCTAGACTGGCCTCTCCTAGTGCTCCATACAAAAGAAAAAGGTTTCCCCACAGGCACAACCAATATCACCAAAGAAACGGTCATCAAGAATGAACACCTCTTTGCTGATGTATACAGGACTCTTCACAGAAAGATGTCGGATGGCACAACCATTCCCTAAATTCCCACACATCAACAAGTTGATACCATTCTTTGCTACCACAGAGATATTGGACATACTTAGAGCCAAAATCTATACAAATTTCTAAAACATAAAGCATGGTGGCTAATCTTATACTGCGATGTCCAGGAAGTGCTAGAACAGTGTGAGGTCTGAAAAAAGTTTGCCAGAAGCAAAACCCCGCCTGAGTCTGTACTCCCCATCCAAACCCAACTACCATTCAAGGTATGGGCTCTAGACATCTTGGGCCCCATGTCAGGAAAGCACAACAACAAAAAGTACATCATAGCCATTGACTTTACGACAAGGTGGCCAGAAGCCCAAGTGGTGAAAACACACACCGGCAACAACGTCTGACAATTCATTGGCAAGGAAATAATCAGTAAGTTTGGAAAGCTAGAACTCCTGATAACCAATGGGGGCAAAGAATTGACCTCTGAAAACACCAACATGTACCTCGCCAAAAATGGGGTCAAACACATTGTCACAACACCATACCATCCCCAGGCCAATGGACGTGTAGAGCGGCTTAATGGCAGCCTTGTGCAAGCCCTAGTCAAACTCACTGCCGGGAGACCTGAAGACTGGTATAAGCAGCTACCAACTGCATTACTTGTGTGCTGAACCCAAGTGAACAGATCCACCGGGAAAAGCCCTTTTGAACTAGTATACAGCAAACAGCCTAATATCATTCAAGCATTGACAGGACCCAACCTGGAAATTCCAAGTCAAGTCCCCCCTTGCTCTGACCCTCAAGTAATAGAGATCAACAGTGAACAAGCAGCCAAAGAAAAGGAACACTTATAAAAAAACCTTCATACCCATCTGCCAGAGACATGAAGTTGGGGACAAAGTCTGGGTCATGAATGTTGACAAAAGAAAATTACAACCCAAAAAAGTAGGGCCAGCAATAATCCTAAAGTTAAACAGCAATAACACTTACCTTGTGCAAGGGCTCAGAAAACGCAAGCAAGACAAGACATTACACCACTACCGCCTACGGCCTTGCAAAGCAAGACAGAAACAATGGGAAACCGCCCTACCGGCCACCAAACAACAACTGGTTCTTTATGGCGCCCGGGCTCCTGACAACCTGCCTCCTGAGGAGGCCAATTTTCAGCTGGGTGTGTGTCAAAACCGCAGGCTCAACCCGCCAGCAAGGTTCCAACCAAGCGGGTTTGTGACCCGCAATCCAATTACCTGGTGACTCAAAGCCAGACCAGGAAGACAACTTGGATTACCAAATCAGTCAACATGAACAGATGATGATCCCTCACGGTGGGTACCTAAATTTGGCGCTTGACTTATTAGCAGGATCAAGCCACCCCCTCTTTCATCCAGCCGTGTGATCACCAATCATGTTCTTGATATCCATTGATTCACAATAGCTATATAATCACTATCTCACAATAAAGATTATTATCAATCCTCTAAATATTTTTCCCCTTGTAACTCTGCTAAAACAGCACAGTTACAACATCAGGAGGGACAGAAACATGCCAACTCATTGAGTTGCAAACCCAAGCTGTTGAATTACTCTGAGACCATCCAGATTCTTAAGGATAATTCCTCCAAATAGTCACAAGATTGCTGTTAAATATGTACTACCAAAGACCTAGATCTATGCAGAAGTTGTAGATTGCCTAAAGAAGATTAAAACAAGTCCTACTTCTAGCCTTGCCAATGATCACCAGCTTCCACCAGTCTCCAGTCCAGAATGGGTAATGCAATTAGCCTGCTCAGGTGACATGGTGAACCACAGCGGCAAACTTAAGCATTGCCACTTCTGTTTGCCAGAGCGTACCCAACCAGGACCTGCTGCTCTCAAGACCTCAATCCAAGATCAATTCCCTGCCGGCAAACCGCCCATGGACCTGAAGTCTATGAAAAGCAAAGTAGGAAAATCATCTGGTATAAGAACTCCAGCGGTATGGGGATGACCCCATTGTAATTTTTGATAATAAAGTTTTATGAACCTTTGGTTGAAACAAATATTACCTTATCTAGTCTTAGTGATCTTCCATCTTAACTCTGGCCAAGTAGACCATCAGGCAACCGCCCCCTCCAGAGACCAACCTGCTAAACCACCCCAGGCACTATACCGTCACCCTGGAGCTCCCTTTGGACCTGTGCATTTTACTGAATATCTGCCCAACCCAGCCTACTCAGAGTACTACTTGGAAACCATCCTCATTGCCAATTCCTTGGCAAGGACTAGAGAAACTAAATACATAGGACGTGAAGGAAAGTGGTACAAAAGGCCGCCAAGGTTGTTCAAAGACAAGTACAATTGTCTGCCTGTCTACTTTGTTCCCATGACTCTGCACTTAACCCCGCAGCCTGACCGCCCAACAGAGACTCCCACTGCAACTAAGACTACTTCCACCCAACTGTTTGGAGTACTCTACATTACTTTGACGGTAATTGTAGACACTATAGTGCCCAACGCAGGGCCCTGGTCTTTGCTTGGGCAATCTGTATCCTATATTATCAAGTTAGCACCAATTCTATGGTGGGAATTACCCACTGCCCTGGCTGTACCCTGTCCTGAGCCACCTAATGCCTCACCCTATGCCTGGATTCCTGAAAATTCCTAGGAAATGTCATTATCAAAGACAGAATCAAACAGACCATCAAAATGTAAGGTCTATAGCTGACATGCTGGCACTGCAAGACAAGAGCAAACTAAACAACTTTCTGGGGATAATTTTTTAAGTCTGAAGACTAATCCTAGATTGGAGGTCATTGAATGCCCTTTTATATGCAATTAATGACAAAAAACCAGGTTTTTGTGGACATCATTACAAAAATAACACTTCTGCCAATTGGAAGAACTTACAATCACAACATCTATCCTATAGTACCCTAACCACAGGGTATCTACAAATTAAAGACACACACAAATAACTACACTATTGGTGAAGCTCTTAAATACAGACAATAGACAATAATTTCCTCTCTATTTCATAAAAATCAAGAAAAATATTAGATGGAAAACAAAGTACATATTAATGATAAAGAGTTAATAGCAATTTTTATTATCTAATTAAATGACACCAATATCTGAAAGGTGCACAAATATTTAAAGTGCTTACTGACCACAAATTATTAGTGTTTAAAAACACAACAGCACCTTTTATAGAAAAAGCTGAATATATTAACTTTATTTAGAGGTACCTCATGATCATTTAATACAGACCAGGCAAAGAGTTACTTACAAAAGAAGCTCTTTAAAAGTTTGTATCATAAAAATCTGCTCTGCACTAATGCTAAAGACCCTGATTGGCCTATGTTAATAATGGGGAATATCCAAGAAGGCTTTAACCCTGAAATTAAAATGGACATTCATGATAAATTTATTAAAACATCTGTTCAAAAATGGCTATGATACTGTTCACCACATACTGCCAAGTAAAAAAACTGCATCTTATGTCTTTTTAACACAAAATATTAGCACAATCTTTCATTATCATAGAGACTTAGGACACACATGTAGTAAAAATTTAAATGAACACCTCAACCCCTACTACTGGTGCTCAGAAATGCTGGATGAAATTAAAGAAGCTCTTGATTAATGTGAAATATGTGAGAGATATGTTTGCTCTAAGCCACCCCAAGTCTGTAATGTCGGTCTTAATAACCCAACCATTTATGGTATGAGCATTTTAAATTGTGAGACCTATTTCATAAAATAACAAAAGCAAAAAATACATCATTATTTTCATTGACTATACAACAAGATAGCCTGTAGCGCAAGATATTGCAAACACAAGAAAAAAATGTGAGACAATTTATTGGTAATGAAATCATAGCCAAGTTCAGAAAGCTTAAGCTCCTGATTATAGATAGAGGAACAGGACTCACTGTCTTTCAGGAACTCACCTGCTAGAAAATATACCACCAAGATGGTGTATGGCTGTGGAGGGGTTCAAACCTGTAACCAATGTGCAATAGGGACAGAGACCATTCCCATATGGAATATCTTTCCAAGTAACCAATATTTCCCCAAGATGGGATTGAATCTACCAAGGAAGAAATAAGCTTGCAGGTAGCTGAGCAGGAAGGCCAAATCCAAGGGATGGAATAGTATAGGAGCTGGAGCCTTAGACTATTCATAAACATATGTTCTTCTCTGTGACAGGAAAAACAGAAGACATGAGAGTAGCTGTGTACCAGACATCTAATATCACATGACACCAGGACTTATCAAGAAACTGAGGAGGAGTGAAAGAACTAGAATTCTCTCTAGTTCCCAACAAAATGCTGACAGCAACTGTAAGGTCTGAAGGCTTGGGGTAGATTATTTTAAACTAAGGCCTTTAAACCAAGAATATTTATATTTGTTAAGTATAAAAAGGTAGGCAAGGTTTGCAATAATAACTGCACTAAAGCTCCTAAAAGTTTATGGGAAGTAAACTAGGGACTAAGGCAATTTATTAAACCTAAGAAAATAAAATTAGGACCAGTTTTAATTACAGAAGATTTGGTTAAAAATCAATCACTAAGTCTGGAAAGTGATCAGCACTAGCTGGGGGATTGAAACTGTCAACAATTAAAGAGTGAGTCACACTATGAAAATTGCCTAACTGATGGAAGGTGTAGTCAAATGGAATCATAAAACTAAACCTGGAAAGATACAAGAATAAAATTTTAAAGAAACACAAGCCACAAAACCTATCAAGTACCTTTATGGGGTGCAAGTCAAACAATCTCAACTTATTGTTGAGACTGGTAAGCCAAGTCCTTTTATTGAACTTTGGTAAAGTGAGGTGCAGATTTGAAGTAAAAGTTTAACCTATAAAGGTTAACTAACCATATGAAGGAAGAAAAACATAATTTGTGACCAACTTCTTGGATTAAATTTATAAAGTTAAGTTAGCATAAAGAAGACTTTGAAGGGATAAAAACAGTTAAAACAAGTGCTTAGTTGGTTTAAGCAAGCAAAAAGAAGGAGAAACTAAGTCCAAGGCCCAGGAAATCACATAATTGGGCGTATAATGAAAGGTAAAACGTTTGAAAACCAAATCATTAACTTGGTATATAGGTCCAGGGTTCAAATCTGGTAGCAGAAAGGTAATTAATTTTGAAAACAACCATTAATCACTCTTAGATTAATCAAAAGGCTTGGAAAAGCATAATACCTACTCCAAAAGTAATAAAGGTAAGGGAGGAAAAAAGATAGGTTAATTGGTGCAAGGTGAAAATAAATTGGTAAAGTAGACCTGGGTAGTTTGGAGAGAAGTACCCAAATAAGATGGTGAAGGAATAGCAGCTATAAATGAAGGTGGATCTTGACAGCAACGGCCTGCAGCAGGAGTAATCAAACCCACCATTTATACCCAAAGGGCTCACATTGGGAGGACTTGGGTAATTTTATGGCTATTGAATGAAAGGTGAAGCAAGTACAAGTGGATGTCAAGAGTTGGCTTATAAAAGACTTTATTAGCTGAAAAAGTATAAAGAATAGCTCCATCAGGATTTATATAGCATCTGATAAGTGTAATTTCTGTTAAAAATATGGAGAAATCTAGAGAGTTTGGGGAGCTTGAGATAGCCTTGCCAAGAAAAATGAGAACCAATCATTAAAGTAAATAATTTGATTTTAAAACAATTACTTAAGGTAGTCCTTGATATATCTCCAAGGGATGTAACACCCCTTGGGGATTATTACAACTGGCCCCACATGTTCTGGGGCCAGAGCTGGGGCCACCAACACAACCAGAAGCAACAGAATCAAGAGCTACAGAGCTTGTTTGATTTAAACCAGGTTTAACAGTTTCAATTGATAAATAATTGTTTGGAATTGAATTTTCAGCCTCTGATTAGCTTCACATAGTAAAAGGTTCTGACAATTTGAATTTACATTTTTGTTAATTTTCTTTAGACAGTAGCCATTGACCAGAAACGTCTCAAGTTCAATTCCCGTCCCAGAAGAAGATGAATGGCAAAAATCTTTAATTCCAAGGGTTTGGGTAATAAAGAACAGTTACTATTAACTAATTCTTCTTCTTTAGCTTGTAACTATATCCAGAAGCTAAAGAAAAATCCAGGCCTGGATGGTTACTATCAAGGTTGGCAAGAAATATCAATTTGGTGTTTCTGACACTGTCATTGACACCAATTTCTACCTTGCTAAAAATGAAATAAAGCATACAGTTGCCAGTCTCTATCCCCCACAAGCTTATGAGAGAGAAGAAAGATTAAATGATGTACTTTTAGAAGCACTCAGTAAACTATCTGCAACAACTCACGCCTCTGGGCTGATATTGTAAAGTTACTCCCCCTTTAGCTTTGGATAGGACAATCCTCCCGTAACGCACAAAGAAAACTTCTCAGAACCCAGCTAAACCTCTTAATTCTCATGAGGATTTGGTTCAAACAATTGACAAGAGATTTTTATTGGCATATCCCTTTCAGGTGATAACCACTAATGCCCAGATTTTTTTGCCTACTTGGGAAGAATCTTTGATTAATTTGGACTACTTGTTACCTTGGTTTGGCCCCCATTTAAAACAGATGAAGTGTAATCAATTAGGTTGCGCTTCTGCTGAATCAACAAATCCCAATCAAACTAGATTAAATGCCCCCTGAAACACTTCATAGGCACCAGAAAATTGGAGGTAAAGCCGTAATAAATGGAAACCCTTCTAACTCACTGGATTCCCCTTTGCAAAAATTTTCTCTGGGCCAATCAGATCCAAGCCCTGGGTCAGGTGACTTTTGAATTCTAATCCCATTCTTAAAGCAAGATAGGGAACTTTTTGGTCCCCTGATTACTCATTATTTACACAAATAAAAAGTTTGCAATTCCACTCTATAGTTTTCATAGAGTTTTGGAGGCCTTCTTGTAGTCTGTTGTATTTGCAGTTATGATGTGGTGGTTTTTTATTGTCACACTTAAATTAAATCATAACCCTAAGATTATCAAAGAATAATTTAAGATAGTTTCTTCAACTTAGTGTGTATATAAAGTGTAGTAGTTTTAAATATTGATTCTTTATTTATTTATTTATTTATTTATTTATTTATTGAGAAAGAGAGTTATATAGATGTTTGGATATTGATAGCAGCTGCTGAGCGCCAGGATCCTCTGCTTCACAGCCAGATCCCTCTGCAGGCTTTTCCCACTATTAACCTTTATATTAGACAATCATAAGTTAATATGGCTTAGAGGTACAGCTTAGTTGATATGTAGGACTACTTTCAAAAAAGCAGGCTTGACCTGCCACAAGGTTCCAAGTAAGCGGGTTTGTGAACCGCAATCCAATTATTCAGTCACTCAAAGCCAAACTAGAAAGTCTACTCAAATTTATAAATTCAAGAACACAAACAAATGATGACCCCTACAGTAGATACCTTGTTTTAGCGCTTGACTCATCACCAGGATCAGGCCACCCCCTTCACTATCCCACTTTGTAATCAACACTATCATGACCATTTATCCATGATTCACACTAGCTATATAATCATTATATTCCAATAAAGAATATTATCTAGTATCAAGGATATGGATGTACAAGTATTATGGCTACCTCCAACCCACTTAACATCCAGACATTTCTTAATTTGATACCCTCCCAATATGTAGTTTGACATATCAAAAATGGCAACCAAGCAATATCACATGACTGTCCAAGTATCCAGTGACTCAAATTCATCCCGCGCATGACCAACTCCTAGGTTCAATCCAACTAAATCTCTGCCACAGCTAAAGCTATATTAGTCTAAAGTATTTCCAATAAAATATACTTCTCTTCTTTCTCATTTTCATATTTGAAGCTTCCCCAAAAGGCGCTCCTCATCACTAGTTTCTAAATATTTTCCCTTTGTAACTCTGCTAAAACAGCACAGCTATAACATTGGTAACACAGGTAGGTTCTCCATCCTACCTTATCTTGCAAGATTCTGCCTGTTGCCTGTACTTGCCGCGGTCAACAAATCCTTGATAGAATCATGTCTGGCCTTCTGCTAGACTGGACACCATACACGCCTGGAACTGAAATACCTGGTGGTTTTGTCCTTTACCAGGACACAGTAACCCTGCTCCCTGCCTTCAACGCCTTGTTGGCACAAGGGTTCTTCCAGGAGCCTGCTACCACTTTGCAAGCAACTGACAAAAACTTTATGCCAACCTACGTAGCCCAGAGACTTTGCAGGGCTGCCTTGGAACCTTTTGTCAGAGCCAACAACAACGCCACAGCATGGATTCAATCTTCTCAGAGCAATTTGGCACAAATGGAATGCCTGCAACAGTTCTGGATTGCAGAGATCTCCTTTCAGCTAATACATGACACTGGCACCTGGTGTAACAAGTGGCATGAAGACCATACCAAGAAAGACTGGGATACTCTTCAAGCAGGACTTCCTGGCAAGATTTGTGCTGAAGGACACCACACTTATGATTATACACCAAGTGAAAAACCTCACCCAGACTGGAACAGTGAAAGAGCTTACCCAAGAATACAAGAAGCTTTGACTATGCACCCCCTCAGATATGGCCTTTGACACCCCAGCTACTCATCTCATGTACTACACACACTCAAGTTGCACATAATGAGACATGTAAACTTGGATCAGGTGACCAACCTACAAATCCTATATTAAGAGGCAGAGAAAGTGGAACAAACGTCTAATGCTCTTCACAAGGTGCAAACTGGGAAGAGAGAACAACCCAAGGATTCTCACCCAGCTAGGAGCTCCAACAGACCACCCCTGGGAACAATAACAGCAATATCAACTACAAACCTGCGGGTTCAAATGGACACAGGAATGGGAATAATAGCCAATCAAATCAAACCCATTTCCGTGTCACTGCCACTCAAGACAACCAAGACAAGGGAAAAGCCCGGAGAGAGCATTAAGCAAGCCAAGCTCTCCCTGCACGGCACCCAACTTGCCCAACAATGAGTACCGCCCCAAGGATGTGGACCAATACCCAATGATCCAAGTGCCCTCAGAAGACCCCATACTCTACACCATTGCTAGATATCCTAATAAACTGATGTCCTATCCTTTCTGCTTTTGCAGTTACACAGGGTCAGCACTCCTGGACTTGGGCACAGATTGAACCCTAGTCAACAGCAGCTTTGTAGACAAGTTCAAGATATCCACTAATCCTTTGTGGATTAAGAACATGGTTTTAGCTGATGAATATCACATTGCTATGACAAAGGAAACTGCCCCCTTCTCTGTCATGCTAGAGAACCTGCACTCCACCATCCAAGGCCCTGTCATAGATTTTCCCAAATTTGACATTGTGCTGGGACTGGACTAGTTACAAAGGAATAACCCCCACATAGACTGGGCAACCTTATTACTAACCATCAAGCGAGAAGGCATCAACCACCAGATCTACCCTGACTCAGTGGACCAACTCCTGCGCAACCATGTCTTTGTACACATCACAGAGATCCTGGACAAAAAGGAGAGCCTCAAGGCAATTGACTGGGACTCCTGACAATATAAGATCATATATTTCAAGGACCACCAGGATACCACTACTCTTCAGGACCGCAAAATTGTAGACCACCACCCAGAAATTTTCAAAGAGACTCTACCAGGATTGCCACTAGAGAAACACATACAATACTCCATCCAGCTCAAAGGAGCTATACCTAAGGTGTGACCCATCTACAGGCTGACCTCAAACTTAGATGACACCTTATGTGCTTACCTCAAGGAGGTGTTGAAAAAGGAGTTATCCGCCCCTCACAGTTTTCTTTTGGGGCCGCTGTATTCTTTGTGGCCATGAAAGATGGTACCCTTCAGTTAGTTACAGATTACTGAGCTCTCAACAAAGTCATCATCAAGAATTTTTACCCACTTCCACTCATTGACAACCTCTTTGATACCCTGGGCAGCACCACACTCTTCTACAAGATTGACCTGACCTCAGGTTACAATCAAATCCGCATCAAGGAGGAATACATCCCTAAAACAGCTTTCTGCACTAAGTATGGATCATACAAGTATGTGGTGCTCAACTTTGGGATGACAAACGCGCCTTCAATCTTTATGACTTTTATGAACGAGGTGTTTGGCCCCCATATTGGCAAGCATTCCCTAGTATACCTGGACAATATTATTGTCTACAGCTCCTTGGTGGAGCAACACCACAAAGACTTGGAAGCCGTCTTGGCTACCCTGGATCAACACAAACTGCTAGCCAAACCCTTCAAATGCCAATTCTTCTTTGAACAACTACCCTTCCTGGGGCATGTAGTGTCCAGGGATGGCATTAAACCAGACAATCAGAAAATCCAGGCCATCTGCAAAATTCCAACACCCAAAGACAAGTTGTAACTCTGCACATTCCTAGAAATGGTGGACTATGTACGCTGTTTCATACCTGACTGCGGTGTCTTGACGGCACCCTTATCCACCATAACTGGCGCCAAATCCAAGTTTGTATGGGCCCCCAACGTGACCTCTGCTTCAGAAGCCTTAAGGAGAAGCTCACAAAAGCACATATCCTGAAGTACCCCAAAAGCAATGGGGAGTACCAAATGGAAACTGAAGCCTCAGATGCATCCATTGGGGGAGTACTACAAATCAAAAACAATGATGGTGACTTCCTGCCTGTAGCCTACAAATCACAAAAACTGACAGACAGTAAGTGTCAATATCCTATCCACAACAAAGAATTGTTGACCATTGTACACTGCCTAGTCAAATGGCGTTGTTACCTAGAACACCAAGAGGAATTCCCAGCATAATAACCACAAATTGCATATATACTTCAAAACGCAGGCAAACCTTTCAAACAAACAAGCACATTGGATAGACTCCTAGAAAGGTTCAATATGGTCATGTAGTATAAACATGGTCCAGAGCTTGCCATGGCAGACGCAGTTTCACACCTGTATGTTAGGGCCACAAGAGGAAAGAATAGGCTCAACCCAGACTGGCCTCTCCTGGTACTTCAAAAAAAGTATTAAGGCTTCCTGCCTGGAACCACTGATATCACAAAAGAAACAGTCATCAAGAATGAACACCTATTTGCAGACATGTATGGGACCTTACATCAAAAAATGTCCAATGGGACTACCATCCCTTACATCCCCACACACTAGCAAGTGGACACCATCCTACCATACCATAGAGACCTAGGACATACCAAGAGCCTCAACCTATATTAGTTCCTTAAACACAAGGCCTGGTGGCCAACCTTGTATTGTGACGTTAAAGAAGTCCTATACCAATGTGAAGTATGCAAAAAAAATTCAAAAAGTAAAACCCACCTAAGTATGTACTGCCTATTTGTTCACAACTACCTTTCAAGGTATGGGCCCTAGATATTGTGAGACTCATGCCAGGAATGCACAGCAAAAAGAAATACATCATCACCACTATTGACTTTGCCACTCACTGGCCAGTAGTGCAAGCAGTAAAAACTCACACAGGCAATTATGTATGGTGGTTCATAGGAAAAGAAATCATCAGCAGGTTTGGAAAGCCAGAACTCCTGATAACTTACAGAGACAAAGAACTGATATATGAAGATACCAACATATACCTCACCAAGAATGGGGTCCAGCACACAGTGACAACACCCTACCATCCTCAGGCCAATGAACGTGTGGAGCAGCTGAATAGCAGCCTAGCGCAGGCCCCAGCCAAGCTCACTGTCAGGAGACCTAAGACTGGTATAAGCAGCTACCAACTGCATTGCTTGTATGCTGGACCCACATGAACAGATCTACCGGTAAAATCCACATTGTGTTAGTTTATGGCACACAACCTAATATCATCCAAGTACTATCAGGACCAAGGTTGGAGATGCCAAGCAAGGTCCCCCCCGCTTAGATCCCCAGGTCATACAGGCCAATAGCAACCAATTGGAAAAAGAAGAAAAACGTCTACAAAAGACCTTTTTCCCCATCCAAGATAGACATGAGGTTAGCAACAAGGTCTGGGTCATGAATACCAACAAGAGCAAAATATAACCAGATAGAGTGGGCCCAGCTATAATCCTAAAGGTAAACAAAAACAACACTTACCTTGTGCAAGGACTCAGAAAATGCAAACAAGACAAAGTTCTCCACCATAATCACCTGAGACCCTGCAAAGCAAGACAGAAACAACGTGAGACCGTCCTGCCCGCCACCAAACAACAATTAGTCCAGTATGGCGCCTGGGCTCCCAACAACCTCCCTGAAAACCTGCCCCCAGAGGAGGCCAACCCTCAGCCAGGAGGGGGTATCAAAACAGCAGGCTTGACCTGTCAGCAAAGTTCCAAGTAAGCAGGTTTGTGACCCACAATTCAATTATTCAGTTAATCAAATCCAAACTAGGAAGTTGACTCAAATTTCCAAATTCAAGAACACAAACAAATGCTGACCCCTACAGTGGATACCTTGTTTTGGCGCTTGAATCATTACCAGGATCAGGCCACCCCCTTCACTATCCTGCCGTTCAATCAACACTATCATGTCCCTTTATCCATGATTCACACCAACTATCTAATCATTATCTTCCAATAAAGAATATTATCTAGTTTCTAAATATTTGTCCCTGTGTAACTCTGCTAAAACAGCACAGTTACAGCACTATCTTTCATCCAGTGAAAGAGTACTATTGCTCTATCATTCACTGAGATTAATGGATCAATGACTGTTACAGTGAAGGCTAGTTTAACCAATCACATCATAACATTCCCCCACTAAACTAGACGTTACTGTAAAGGATACACAACCTCTCTCAGCATGATGAATTGCCCAAAAAGGAATATAAAGCCAGTTGTCTGCTATACTGATGTGTCCAAACAGAGAATTGATAAAGCCTAATGGGGAAAATCTGATATCCCCATTAACAAAATCCCTTGCAACTTGCCCATACTTTCACCAGAAGAAGTTGAATTCACCAAAATATTGGGTGGTGAAATAGATACAACATTCCATAGCTCCTCTAGCACAGTTTTGTATAAACCAAATACTCCCTCTAGCAGTTCTATAGAAGTAGCCTCCAGAATGCCCACTTCCTTACAACTATCAACTATTTCTAAGAAGAGAAACCATACTGGCAAAACCAGGACTCCTATGCATGTGTCCGCTAACAGATCTGATGAACTTGTGCTCAACTTAACCAAACTACTCATAGAGTTAAATGAAGGCAAAGTGGATTCAGCTCCTGTGGAAATACAAGAGGACAGTCAGGGTTCCTTCATTGAGATGATTGCCTTTCTTTTTGGGAGGAAATCCCTAACCTTTATTTTTGTGGGCCAGTAGCCATGTGGTCAACACTGATGCTGGCCTTGAAAAATCTTTATGTAATATGCACCAAAAAACTTGAATTAGGAAATAAAGTGCACTGTCATATTCTTAGGATGAAGCTAGTAAGGTAAGCATATCTGTGTCTTCAGGACTTCTCCTACAATGGGATATTTCTGACAGACTATCAGATATCTTGCGCTCTCAAACTCCTCAAACTGGTATTTACTGTGTGGGCTGATCCTTGTTCTGCTAAAGGTCCTGTGCCCTTGTGGCATGGTTCATATAGCCATGAATATTGATTAAACGGGCTATGGGAGCTATCTTGGAGATTCTTAGTTACAGTAGGGCAAAAAGTTGTCAGTCAATGATGTTGGTTGGAAATCTGGTACTTAGAGGCTCAAAAGTTATCTATTGCCAGAGACTACACCATATGCCTGAGTACATTGAGTAGCTTCTTGGATTCATGTACTCTTTTGGAGGTAAGACACCAGAGAAATATGCACAACACAAGAGTCTTTTGTGGGAGTGCATTCTGCTTGGACTTGCTTTTCCCTACTCTATTGGCATAAATTGCATAAACTTCCTTCCCGTCACTGAATCTCCTTTTCTTCCATTTTCCTTCCACTGGTTGACCAATTTCTGGCTTATTTATGCAGAAGTGGCAAAAGTCATCATCTAGTTGCGCCTGGGTTTAGAGGCAATAGCATCTTAATAAAGTACTTTTGCATAAACCAACCTATTATTTTCCTTTCTATAAACTGTATCTCATTCTTGATGCAAATAGTGTAACAACTCATGGATTTTTATATTAGTCTTTTTCTTTTTACAAGTTTCTACCCTTAATAGGGCTTATTCTTGATCACCAGTAGCCTTAAAAATGTACTCAGATAATCAATTGTCCAGTATCCAGGTCTTTCAAGTTATAACTGTCTACACCTATGTTGTGTTCTGAGGAGCAGCACAGACACACAACGGGAAATTCTAACCTTAGGATTGGATTTGTAATAAGTCTCAGTTAGATGACAGGGAAGGCAAATGTGTTTACCTTTTGGCTCTGGAAGAATAATCTCTACTAGTTGTGGCTAGCAAGAGGCGCGGAAGTACAGAAGACACAAAGATAAAAATGTGAATAGAACTTAATTTTATTAGTGAATAGGAAAATGGAATATATAGTGGTTGGCAATACCACAAAACACTACCAGGACAGTAGGATCACTTGCCACCAGCATTAGTGGGGCAAGTGAGTTGCGCAGGGATCAGGAAACCAAACAACTGTATTTCCTGAATTGGTCATCAACTCATTTTGAGTAGCAAAAGCAAAAGCAAGAGATTTGTTCTCAAAATGGCCCACCAAAGGCGAAATTGAAATACTGTGAATAGCTGCATTCACAACATTGCCCTCCTCTAGATTGGCCTTAGGGGGTGGTATTTACAAAGGAACTTTGTGTACACCCAAGCAAAAGGACGGCCACTAGACAGGAGCTTTACAGTGTATTCAGACCCTTGCTTAAAGGTTACTTCTAGAGGGCCAATCCACAGAGAGTCCAACTTGTGTGCGCAACTACCTACTCTGTGTTGGTAATAAAGGACATGGTTGCCAACATTAAACTCAGGCAGGGGGGAGCATCCAGCATTGTCAGGAGAGAGCTCAAGCATCTTAGTCTTATATGCGGAAGTGTAGGCAGTGGCTTGAATATTGATTATTTGGTTGACTAAATCTTTGATGTGGTTGTCAGGATTCATGGCCTTATCCAAGATAAGCAGGGGAGCCCCCAAGAGCAATGGGGTAGTAGCCTCTTGCTCATACAGCATAGCAAAGGGGGAGTACCCAGTGACACAATGTTTGCTAAGGCGGTATGCAAAGAGGGCAGCAGGTAAGTACAAGTCCCAGTTGGCAGCGTCCGAGTAGGTGAGCTTCCTCATGATGGAGACTAGTGTAGAGTTAGCATGTTCAAATTCCCCATTAGTGGAAGGATTTTAGGGGGCAGAGAAGGATTGGTGCAATCCCAAAGCTTCAACAACAGAGGTTACTAGCTTGGCATTAAAGTTAGTCCCATTATCAGAGAGCAACACTTGAGGACAGCCATGGCAGTAGAAAAAGTCTTGCAACAGGAAGGCAGCAGTTGTCTTAGCTGTGATGTCCTTTGTAGGGCGAGCCTCTACTCACTTGCTAAAGTGATTGATAGCAACCAGAATAAAACAACACTCAGAACAAGAGCGGGGAAGAGGACCTACTGTGTCAATGCTAACAGTGTGAAAGGCATGTTGAGGGGGAACTAATTTGAACTTGTGGGCGGCAGCTTGAGGCCTCTGTAGCTGGCACTCGTGGTAGCTAGCAATGACGTCTGGGATCAGCAGGCAAAGGTTCTCCCAAAAATAGTTCTTCTGAAGCCAGTCAAAGGTCTTGGCAATGCCTTCATGCCCAGTTTCTTTATGAGCTTGTGACACCAATGAGAGGCAAAGACTGGGCCGTACATAAGGCAGATACTGGTCTTGTACCTTTTTGAAGATCTGATTGTTGCGTATAAGGGTATCTTTGGATAGCTTGGACAGGGCCAGTTGTACCTCCTCTGTCTCACTTTCCCAAGAAGAAGGATACCCAATTAGTTTGTATAATTGGTTGGCCTCTGCAGGATGCAAAGCAAGAATGGGCATTCTGGAGAGCCCATCGGCGTTCTGATGTTGAATTCCAGGGCAATGGAGCATCATGAAGCTGTATCACTGCAGACGTAGAGCCCATCTAGCCAGGCGCCCTTCAGGTTCCTTAAGCTGCTATAACCATTTAAGAGAAGCGTGTCAGTGACAACTGTGAAGTGGGTGCCTTATATGTAATGACAAAACTGCTTGACTGCATGAAACACGGCAAGGCACTCCTTCTCTGTGACACTATAGTTCTTCTCATGCTTGTTTATCATGCGGGAAGTGTAAGCCACAGGATGGTCTACATCCTCATTGTCCAGTTAGGCCAGAATGGCTCCAATAGCTAAATTGCTAGCATTGGTGTACAGGATGAACTCCTTATCATAGTCAGGATACATTAGGATTGGCGCCTCTTTGAGTTTTTGTTTAAGGGTCTCAAAGGCTTGCTGCTGACTGGCGGTCTATTCAAAAGGAACATTATTAATAGCTGGACTAAAGGTTCACTAGTATCCGTGAAGTCAGGGATAAACTGTCTGTAGTAGCCCATCATCCCCAGGAAGACTTGTACTTCTCGCAAGTTGGTGGGCGGAAGCATTTTGTTGATGGCTTCAACCTTCTTAGTCATTGGGCAAATCCCTGTCTGGGTTACTTTGTGGCCCAAGAACTCAAGACGTTCTTTGAAGAAGACGCACTTGGAAGGCTTCAGTTTGAGGCCAGCTTCCCAGATCTTTATGAATACCTCTTTGAGATGAGCTAGGTGATTGGTGAAGGTAGCGCTGAAAATTTTTATATCATCCAAGTATACTAGGACGCACAACAATTTCAGGTCACAAAGGATGGAGTCCATGGCCCTTTGGAAGGTGGCCAGGGCGTTACAAAGTCCCTGTGGCATGCAAGTAGGCTCAAAAAGCCCTTCAGAAGTAATGAGCGCGGCTTTCTGACAATCCTCAGTGAATAGGTCAACTTGCCAGTATCCAGACGCCAGATCCATGGCAGAGAAGAACTTAGAGCCTCCAAGTTGTTGGAGAGCATCATCAATACGCGGCAAGGGGTACAATTCCTTCTTGGTCAAGGAGTTCAATTGGAAATAGTCCATCACAATACAATGAACCCCATCCTTTTTCTTTAAGATGAGTAGTGGGGAAGCCCAAGGACTTTGGGAAGGCGCCAGCAGCCCAGCATCTAACAGTTGTTTGAGCTCTTTAGATACTTGGGCGTCTTCCACACAACTGCGGCAATATAGTTTAGCACAGAAGGGGGGATCATTGCCAGTATCTATCTGATGGATAACACTTTTGGCTAACCTGTAATTGATACTGTCCTTAGCAAAGATATCAGAAAATTGGTCTAGTAAATCTAGCACCTCTTTCTTTTGAACCAGGGACAGTTGTGGGAAGTCTTGTGCAGTGAACAAGGATAGGACTTGGGGTTCATCCTCCGGTAGGTTAAAATCTTGAAACGTACCAAAGGGATGAAGAGATTAGACGTCAGGAGCGCCCAAAAACTTGCCATATCTAATGACCTGTCCCCTAGATAAGGTCATGGGGATTGCAGTCAGGTTGGCTACCAACAACTGAACAGGGTCTTTATGAGAGACATCTAGGATTCCAGGACAGAAGTAAGGTTTGTTGTTTCCTAAGGAGGGGGGAGAGTACAACTCCAAGAAGGTGCGTTCAGGTAGTTCATAAGATATCTGGGAGTCCAAGATGGCCTGGGTGCCAGGCAGGATAGTGCCAGCAGATGTGGCTAGTAGGGGATCCCTTCAGACGCAGGACAAGCCATGGGTGGACACTTCATGTTTGAAGAGTGGGTGCAATACTTGAGGTTGAAAACCCCATTGGGGTATTCCAAGGCACAAGTCTTGAGGCGTTTCCCTGGAACTTTAACTGGCTCTTTAAAGATTAAGGGGACTTTGTATCCCAGAATAGAGAGGTAGCCATCTTTCAAGTTGATTATTCCATTATATTCCCTAAGGCACTGGGTGCCAACTAGGAGATTGTAACTCTCATTCTCCAAGACAACTGCTGGCGTGGCTAGAAGAAGCTTGCCAAACCGCATGGGCAGAGCGGAGTAAGCCCCTATGGCGCGGGTCATAGACAGTCCAGCTGTGCCATACAACTGATGATAATTAAGGTCAGGGGCAAGTTTGAGCTTCTTCACAAGCTTGGAGGATACAATTTTAACTGTTGGGCCAGTGTCTAGAACAGCCTTAATCTTCACTTTTTGAATGGATATCTCTACTTGAGTGGTAGTACAACCAAAGGGGGGAAGGACAGCCAGGATATCTTGAGCCTCTGCTAGTTCCTTATCCTACTTCTCAATCATACATCTTAATCCCGGGAACTCCTTATAAACAGTCTGGAGGGGGAGCAAAACAGATACATTCTTGAAGACAGCATCAGCAACCTCAGCAGCTTCTTCTGACAACTCCACCAGCACGGGGGACCTCTTAGCCTGATTGAGGTAAGGGCGCAAAACAATCTCTTTGGCCTCAGGCAAAGGCTTAGCAGTAGTTGCAGTCTTTCCTGAGTGTAACTTATAGGGAACTGCAATAGTTTTGGGAACAGCCAGAACGGAGTACCCATATGCATCAGTGCTGTCAATATCAGAATCATCCAGGTCAGAGTCATCAGATATATCGTGAAACAGGAGGAAGATAGGAGGAGCCTCATTATCAGCAGGCTCAGATTCAGCCATAGAGGGAGGGATTGGAATGAGACTGGGAAGAATTGTCAACCAAGAGCACCTCTGCCTCTAGGTTGACTGTTCTTTTCCCGCCTGTTCCTTTGGATCAGCTCCCTCAACCCGCAGATTGGTACAGACTTGAGAATGATGACCTCTCTGACCACAGTTGTAGCAACCTTGGCGTTGAGGAGGATTCTGTGAATTCATAGTAAGAATGCAAGGACCACGGGAAGATGAACCAGTGTTAGAAGCAGCTTGACTTTCCCTAACAATGGCACCAGAGTGGGTAAGGTGCATATCCTGCAACAACGTCTTTATGCTCTTCATAGAAGAGAGCATAGCCTTATGGGCTTTGAAGTGAAGGCACAGAAGTTGATTAACCTTGAGGGCTTGAGTGCAAGCCATGTAGGCTTCATGGGCTGTCAACTGTCTGCTCGTAATCAGTTGCTGTCCTTCCATGTAGAATCTGTCTGCAAACTTGGCTAGTGTCTCTTTAGGCTTAAAAGCAATATGCATGAAGGCATCCTTCTTTACTTCCAGGCTAAGGTCACCACCAAACTCATCAATCAGAAGCTGCTTCATATCTTCCCACGTCTCAATGGAGGGTAGTTCTGGCACAACCACCTCTTGGCAGGTTGGGTGTAGACAGGCCATAATGTGTTCCTTCTTGATGTCATCTGAGGCTCTTTGCATGGCAGTTTCATAGATAGTTAGGAAAGCTGCAATGGTCAAGGTTCTGGGGTCAAAGACTTGCTTAAAGGCAGGCTTGAAGTGAGTTTTGGGAGTTGGGCCACCATTGTTGCTATCAAGTACGTTGATACGCAGGGAAAACTCTGCCTCGGATTCTGAGGGGGGTTGTCTAGCCCATAGCTGGCAAACACTTTCTTCAAGGGTGTTAAGAGTCTCAACAGCACAGGCCCCAGTATTGACATCTTGAGTGGTCTGTTGTGCATTAGTATCTAATTGTTGACCTTGGGTGGTCACTATTGTGGAGATTTCAGCCAAACATGAAGTAATATATGGTCCCACTGAGAGGCAAGGGGAGAATCTATCATTTATAGATTTGATTACTTCATTCATTTCTTGTACGTCCCTATCCAGCTCAGTGTGGTCCCGCTTCAATTGATCTACCTTGTTAGCTAGGGCAATTAATTCCCTAGCACATTGGATTCAAGGTGTTCCAGATAAACCAGGGCAGCAGCCATCTTCATTGACAACCCCAACTAGACTAGCAGCAGTTGCCATCACTTCATGTAGGGCGGCAAGTTCTTGCTGTAGCTCTGCAACTTGGGTAGTCAGTTCAAGAACCTGGGGGTCAGGTTGAGGCGCCTCAGCAGGACGTCTGTCAGGATTGACAATTATCCTCCTCTGGAAACCCAGGCCTAAGAGCAGGAATTGAACCTGGAACCTGGATTCCCCTGGGCCACCAGGCCTATGGACCACGGGACTGCCCGCCTGCATTTTTCTGGGGTTGAGCCCCCGCAAGCTGACGCTGAAGATGATGGCCCATCCCAGTGAAACAGATCAAGCCAAGGAAATTAGTGCACTAAGTGGAGTGCCAATCACGACACCTAATAGAGGCAACCAGGCAACAACTATTAGCTTCATGAGTTTGAAGTCTTCACCAGCAACCAATCAAGAGCCAACCCAAGGAAGAGGCACTGGCCCGCAACCTGGCCCCATGACCACAACACTAAAGCAAGATAATCAAGTAGCTAAATTGGGAGTCACAACCAATGAAAGAACTCCCAGGCCAAGCGCCATTTTTCTGCCTTTAGACCCAAGTCCCTGATTTCCCTGGCCCTGCCTTTCCCAATGCCCTAATGACCCTCCAACAGAAAATGTTAAGTTTGGAGGTGGGGTGCTATATAGACCCAAGGACCCCACGCTCCAAACTTATTGCCATTTTTGAATAGAGGTTATGTTACTTTTGCTCATACAGCTATTACCATATTTTTTATTTGCAGTCTATAAGTTAAGTTCAAGATCTCCTGGCCCTCCTGCCCCTCCACCTGCAGATTTCTGTCCACCTGATGCTCCCTTTGGGCCCGTTCATTTTACTGATTACCCATTAAAGCCCAAATATAAGGATTACACACCAGAGAAAATCATTGAACTTGACCCATTAGCCCGCATCCAATCTGCTATCAGATACAACCGCCAAGGCCTGTGGATATTCTCTACTCCCAAGTTATTTAGAGGAAATTTCAATTACCTCCCAGCCTACAAAGTTTATATGGAACCACCTGTAACACCAAAACCAATGACAGCCTCTTCCCCCGACCTGCCAACTGATCATACCAGCAAGCTTTTTGGTATAGTTTACATCACCCTCACTGGGGTGGTGGACACCATTATACCGGCTGCTGGCCTGTGGTCTTGGATAGGAAAGTATTCTTCTTACCTCTTAAAGTTAGCCCCTCCCTTGTGGTGGGCCCTGCCCGCAAAAAACCCGTTCCAAGTTACCTCTAAAACCAGCGGGCCGGCCGCCCAAGAGTGGGTCCCTGACAACATCCCTGACTGCAAGTAGTTGAACGTAGTTCTTGAATGGCGTCCCATATTCTCTGTTCCCTATCCACCAAGTCATCAGAAGGGGGAGAGGGCGGAACATCTGGCTTGGGCGTAGATAGCTCATTTACTTGACTCTGGAGTTTGGCTATGGTAGCAGCAGTGGCCGCTCTTTCTTGCTCAAATGCGGTACTGAGTTCATTAAGGCCGCTAGCAGCAAAGTCCGCCACCTGCTGTAGCTGCTCAAAGGTGTTGCAACCAAGTTTCCAGCCTTGCCTGCTAACGTATCTTACAATACACAGGGGGCGCTTGATGATTTTCCCCTTGATGTATCTAATGTTATGAATTAATCTGATGGCAATGTCAAATGGCGGGTACTTCATCCTAATTAGGAGCATTGCCAATTCAACCTGCTGATCCCTGCACAAGTTATTTCTCAGCTCCAAACCCTACATGGAACTCCTCACTATGCCACCCCCTTGTGGCCTTGTGGCTTCCCCATTTAGTATATTAATCACAATATCCTACAATAAACAATACCTTATTCTTATTATTCTGTCCTTTCCTATTGGACTGTTGTCTTCCCCAATTCCAAGTACTGAACTCTCATTGGTTCAGTTGCAACAGTGGTAGCACAGGTAGGTTTACGACCTATCTTAAAAACAAAATTTCCCCAAGAAAGGACGGAGTACAGGCCGCATGGCTACTCCACAACAAGAGACATTCCTTCCAATCCCCAAGGGGGGCATTCCCAAAGGTTATGTCATCTATCAAGATCAGCTAGTTCTTACCAGTGGATACAATTGGCTCCGCCTTGGGCAGCGTGACACTAGTGTCATCCCGCCACAGTTGGATCTGTTGCAATGTATGCTCAACCTTCAACTAGAGTCCTTCATTGGCAGTGTCAAAGGAGCTGACATTGTCAGTTGGCTCCAGTCCACCAAAACGCGCCTTTGTATCTGTCAGGTCCCTGAGTCTATGTGGGTTGCCACTGCATCTGGCCGCCTTACAGGGCCTGCCGCCGTGTGGTTCATCAACTGGGCCAGCCAGGAGTTTGACGTCACCTGGGCAGCATTTTGAGACGCCGCAAAGTCCCAATATAGTGTAACTTTCTCTCCCATTGTCTTGGGGACTCCCCTCTTAGCCATCAAGCAGACTGTTTCTGTCCCCGAGTATCTCACTGCGTGGCAACAAGCCCTTGCTGCTGCCCCCAAAGCAGTGACTGATGGGAATGCCATGTTGCTCACCCTTATTGTTAATGAGTTAAAACCCAATATCTGCAAGTGGGTCCCTGTTGGCTGCTGCACCTCTATCAATGACTGCTATAAAGCCATTGTAGAGGCCAATAACCAGGCTTCTATGGGTTTCTGTTGCACTGACAATGCTCCGCCCCAACCACATTCTGCATCTAACAATGGCCAAGGTCAGATGGGCTGTTGTCAACCTTGCCAACAAGAAAGTGCAACTAAACGCCCCCGCAAGGGGGAGCTCCAGCTAGCACTAATTGAGAACCAGGGAAAAGCCTGGGGTTGTAGAAACAAGAGGCTTTACAACCCCAACTGACCTGTCCTCTCAGCCCTTGCCTGCAAAGAACTCCCGCAACTACAATCTTCACAAGGTCAAAACTCTGGACGTCTTTCAGGTCCATGTGATGACCCCGTGTTGCAAGCTGCCCACTCCTCCAATAAAGTAACACACTTGTCTTATCCCTTCTGTTTACGTGGGAACACCCACAAGCTACTGGTAGATACCGGGCCAATCACACCATGGTAGATCAAGCGTTTGCTGACTCCCAGCAATTAGATCAAGTACCCAGCAGATTCAAAGCAGTACATGTAGCTGATACCTGCAGAATTGCCATCACCCACAAGACGGTGCCCTTCTCTGTAAGGATGGGAAACGTCCAGGTTAAGCTCTCTGGGACAATCATGGCAGACCTCAGCCACAACGTAATTGCTGGCCTTGACTGGCTCCAACATAATCACCCCTACTTTGACTGGGATACCTCTGTCATCACCCTCAACAGAAACGGGGTGGGGTTCCAGATCTACCCCATGGAAATGAACAAACTACTACATGACACTGTGTTTGTCAGAATGACAGAAACAGGCTCATATGATTTCAAGGGGGGAGACTAGACTTTAATCAATGTTCAGTCAAAGTTATCTGTGCAGAACCATCTGCAGTCCCTCCCTTGTCAACATCACCACCACCAGTGCTAGCTGCACTCCTCGAGGAGTACAAGGACGTATTCAGTGAAACACTCAAACAACTACCTCCACCCCGGGAGATCCAGCATGCTGTACAACTTCAAGGATTGTTACCTAAAGCACAACCACTATACTGTCTCACGCCAAAGGAAGATGAAACCCTCTGCCAGCACCTTGTGGACGCGCTTGATAAGGGCTTCATTTGCCCCTCGCTCTCTTCATATGAGGCGGCGGTCTTCTTTGTAGCCAAGAAGGACAGGTCCCTTTGCCTGGTCACAGACTACTGCGCCCTAAATGAGGTGACAGTTAAAAATAAATACCCCCTGCTGCTGATTGACAACCTGTTTGATACACTTGCAGGCGCAAAGGTCTTTATCAAGATTGATCTCACTGCAGGGTACAACCAGGTCCGCATTGCACCAGGGGATGAGGCAAAAACTGCCTTCTGCACACGCTTGGGTCGTTCAAGTGTTGTATCATGAACTTTGGAACAACCAACGCTCCCTCCACCTTTGCCATGTTGATGAACTTAGCCTTTGAGGAATTGATTGGAAAGTGTGTGGTGGTGTACCTTGACAACATTATTGTCTTCAGTCAAGATCAAACCACGCACCTCCAACACCTCCGTGCTGTCCTCAACACCCTTTGGGAAAACCATCTAAAAGCTAAACCCTCCAAATGTGAGTTTCTCAAGTTGGGGTTGTTATTCCTTGGGCACACCATCTCTGACCAAGGGATAAGGCCCGACCCTGCCAAAATCAAGGTAATCACTAGCATGCCGCCCCCCACTGATGTGGGCCAGGTGCAGACATTCTTTGGCATGGTTGCCTATGTACACAAGTTCATCCCCAATTGCAGGGAACTAATTGCACCTCTTGCCAAGCTTCTCAATACCAAACAGCGCTTCCATCGGACCCCTGCCAGAGATCAAGCCTTTGAGACGCTGAAGCAAAGGCTCACAACAGCACCAGTACTGCAGTTTCCCAACCAAAACCAACAGTACAAACTTGAGACTGATGCCTCTGACAGGGCCATAGGGGGTGTGCTAAGGGTAGAAACTGACAATGGTGTCTTCCTACCCGTAGCATATGAATCCAGGAAGCTCACTGATTTGGAACAATGCTACCCCATCCATGATAAAGAGCTGGCAGCCATTGTACACTGTGTGGAGAAGTGGTGCTGTTACTTGGAAGGTGCAACCTTCCCGCCTCGCGTTCTGACAAACCATAAGTCACTCCAGTACTTCAACACGCAGTCCCATTTGACACGCTGCCAAGCAGGATGGGTTGAGTGTCTATCCCCCTATCAGTTACACATCAAATGAAGCCTGGAAAGGAACTGGTCACAGCCGACGCTCTTTCACAACTCTACATAGCGTCCATCACTGGGGACAACAGTTTGGACCCAGACTGGCCCATGCTCTACCTGCGCCCTGAGGCAACCCTCTACAAGGGCCTTAACTCGGTCACCATCTCCAACCTGAAGGACAACAAGAGTCAGTTCACCACTAACGCTGGCAACATCTGCTGCCAGGCAGAGACAGGTGAAAAGACACTGTACATTCCCACCACACAACAAGGGGACACCATCTTACACTACCACCAAACCTTGGGTCACATCAGAGGGTGTAACCTCTTTGAGATTATGAAACGTAAGGTCTGGTGGCCGCGCATGCGCCAAGACATCTTGGACTTCCTCAAGACGTGTGTGTTGTGTGAAAAGAATACATCTAAACCTGTACCTCCCAAGTCTGTCCTGCCCATCAAAGCAATGGAACCCTTTGAACAGTGGGCCCTAAACATTGTGGGACCGCTTCTCAAAGACAAACTGGGTAAGAAGTATATTATCACCGCTATTGACTACTTCACTTGTTAGCCAGTGGCCTGGGCCACAACCAACCACACCGCCACCACCGTTACCCACTTTATTGGCAAGGAAATTGTGGCTTGCTTTGGGCGACCCAAGCATCTCATCACAGATGGTGGACCTGAACTTGTTGGACACGTCGTGAAGGCATACTGCATCAAGAACGCGCTCCAACATATAGTCACAACCCCCTACCATCTGCAAGCCAACGGACATGTGGAACAGCTAAATGGCTCCCTGGTTCAACTGATTGCCAAGCTCTCACAAGAGCACCCTAACACTGCGTGGACTGAACATCTTCCCACTGCCCTACTGATCCTGCAAGAAAGAATCAACAGGGGCACTGGGTTCAGCCCTAACACCCTGGCCTTTGGAACACCTGACAGTCTGACAGGGGTTGAACAGGGGAAACTATGATCCAAGGTTCCCAACAAGCCCCCCTTAGTGCCAACTCCCTCCCTAGACCAATGGCGTGCTAAAGCCCAAGAGATCAAACACAAGCAGCTTGCAGGAAGGACAAAACACCTCAAAGCTAGATATGCCATAGGTGACCCTGTCTACACCCTCAATCCCAATTCTTCCAAATTAGAACCCAACCACCTAGGGCCCTTCAAGGTAGCTGCTGTCTATGACAACCACACCTACCGACTTGAGGATGCCCAGGGAAACACCAAGAAACTTCACCACAATTGCTTGCGTCCCTGCCGTGCCATCCCCACACAAAGGTTGTTTGTGTGGACCTTCCCAGACCTTCCGCAGACTCCAGTCCTGGTGTCTGACAACAAACAGGGAGCAAGGGGGTGTTGCAATCAAGTTTCCAGCCTTGCCTGCTAACGTATCTTACAATACACAGGGGGAGCTCAATGAGTTGCCCCTTGACGTATCTAACGTTATGAATTAATCTGATGGCAATGTCAAATGGCGGGTACTTCATCCTAATTAGGAGCGTTGCCAATTCAACCTGCTGATCCCTGTACAAGTTATTCCTTGGCTCCAAACCCTACATGGAACTCCCCACTATGCCACCCCCTTGTGGCCTTGTGGCTTCCCCATTTAGTATATTAATCACAATATCCTACAATAAATGATACCTTATTCTTATTATTCTGTCCTTTCCAATTGGACTGTTGTCTTCCCCAATTCCAAGTACTGAATTCTCATTGGTTCATTTGCAACAAAGGAATATGTACTTAAGGCATTAAGCTGTTGCACAAGTTGCTCAAAGTCAGTGAGATAAGCGTTTAAGGTGGAATTCACCTGAGCTCACCAGGGTTGTTCTAGCTGGTGAAACTCGTGTAGACATTCTCTCACATATTCAGGGATAGAATGGCACATTTGTTCAATAGACTTAACCAAACAGGCCTGGGAGGTGACAGAGTTCCATTGAGTGTCAGATACCAATGAAAACAGGGAATGAATCCACTGTTGATAGGCAGCAAACTGGTCCCAGTGATTAGTAACCACAGCTTGCAGAAACGAGATTTCTCAGACGTGGAGCCCCAACACCATTTGATGGTGAGCCAAAGCAGGCTGCACAAAGGATGATAGTAAGTGCTCAGAAGAGCCAGCCGCTGAGAGGAGATGTTGTGGAAATTGAGGAGCCACAATTAATTTGTAGTATTCAGCCTGAATGAACTGCAACTGGAGGTGAGAGATGGCTCCTTCACGGGCTATCCCAAGGGCTACTGACATGACTTGTTCTAAGTCAGGGGTACCCATGGGGCAAGCAACTAGGTAGGGATCATTTCCAAGATTCAGTATTGTGGGGGTAATAGGCTGGTTGGCAATGTCCTCTTTAATAGGAGGACTGGTAATTTAAGGTGAAGTCAACTCTTGTATAGGCGGAGGAAAAGGACCTGAAAACGTGGATGTGAAGGGGACAACCAAGGGGCTTACAGCCCCTGTAGTGAGCACCATTTTTGTTGTGTTCTGAGGCGCAGCACAGACACACAACAGGAAATCCTAACCTTAGGATTGGATTTGTACTAAGTCTTTGTTTGATGACAGGGAAGGCAAATGTGTTTACCTTGCAGCCCTGGAAGAATAATCTCTACTAGTTGTAGCTAGAGAGAGGCGCAGAAGTACAGAAGACACAAAGAAAAAAATGTGAATAGAACTTAATTTTATTGGTGAATAAGGAAATGGAATATATAGTGGTTGAGAATACCACAAAACACTACCAGGACGGTAGGATCACTTGCCACCAGCATTAGTGGGGCAAGTGAGTTGCACAGGGATCAGGAAACCAAACAATTGTATTTCCTGAATTGGTCATCAATTTATTTTGAGTAGCAAAAGCAAAAACGAGATATTTGTCCTTGAAATGGCCCACCAAAGGCAAAATCAAAATACTGTGAATATTTGCATTCACGACAACCTACCTTCTGGACTGCCTTCACTGGTCTTACCATAACAGTGCAAGCTTATTTCACAGCCAGATCCTTGATTGCTGTAGAAATACACCTTGCTGCCTATCTCATATACTGGAAGAGCTGGGTGATGTTGTTCTTCTCAATCAATGTCCTTGATTTTGGCAGCCAGGTTGTTCAAATATGCTTCTGATTGTATCTTAATCAGCGTCTGGGATAACCTTTGGAGGTATTTGTCTAGAGATATAGCTTCACTGGAGTTTACCAAGCTATATAAATGAGGTGGCAGGCTAGGTTGCCGGCCATATAGAAAATGAATTGGGCTTTCTCTAGTTGCTCTCTGGAAGCCAATGTTGTAAGCAAAGACCACAGCTGGAAGATAGGTATCCCATTCTAATTCATGCTAATGAGAGATCTTCCTAAGTATCTGAACCAGGCTTACATTTGTTTGTTCCACCATATCATTAGTTTGGGGATGGTAGGGTGTTGACAAAGTACCACAAATACCCATAAGCTTGTTTAGCCTAGGTATCATGTAGCTTGTAAAGTTTGTCCCATTATCTGTCAGCAGTGTTTGTGGACAGCTGTGCTTATAGAGGATATTCTCTAAAATGAACTTGGCTGTGGTCAGCCCTGGCTGATTTGGGATTGCCTTTGCTTTCCCCCATTTTTTAAGTTGATCCACTGCTACAATCATAAATTTTTTTGCCAGTGAACAGTGGAAGGGGCCCAACTATGTATATTGCAACGGTATGAAAGGCAAAACCGGGTTAGATTAAATGATGCTGGTAGCGCAAGACTTTTGGTTGCTCTATATTGCAATCATGGCAGGCGGCCAGTGTTTCTGCTACATCTGAATGCATCCCTTCCCAGTAATAGTGTTGCTTCAGAAGATTCAGTGTCTTCTGAATGCCTTCATGACCTACAGTTTTGTGGGCTGATAAAATTGCATCTGTACATAATGAAGGTCTGATGTAGGGTAACCATTTGTCCTTGTGGAATTTAAACAGTTGCTTATTTTTGACCTTAGGATCCACAACAAGATTTTTAAGATTTTTCAGATCCTGGGTGGCTCCTCTCCCCACAAAGACTGGTCCAGGAGTAGCTTTTCATAAAGCTTGTCTGCTGCTGGTGAAACCAATGCCACAGTTGGAAGGCGAGATAAGCAATCTGCATTCTGGTGGGAGGCTCCAGCACAATGCACAATCTTGTAATTGAATGCTTGGAGTTTGATGGCCCAACGTGCTAAACAGCCTTCAGGATCTTTCAGGGTCTTAATCCATTTAAGGGACGCGAGGTTGGTCACCACTGTAAACCTAACATCATGCAGATAGACTCTGAACTGTTAATATGTGTATATCAATACTAGGCATTCTCATTCAGTGACTGTGTAGTTGCACTCATGGCAATTCAAAGTCCTTGAGCAATAACCCATGGGATGTTCCTGGTCTTTGTCATACATTTGATATAAAACTGTGCCTATTGCAGTGAGACTAGCATCTGTATGGACAATAAAAGGTCAATCAAAATCAGGGTACGCCAGGACAGGCTTGGTGACAAGAGTGGCCTTTAAATTTTCAAAAGCTTGTTGAAAGCCCTGAGTCTATGAGAATGTAACCTTGTTCTTCAAGAGATGGAATAGAGGTCCTCCCAAGCCAGCAAAATTAGGAATGAAATGTCTGTAGTTTCCTATCATCCTCAAAAAATACTTGAATGTCCCTTTTGCTTCTTGGTTGCTGCATCTGAGTAATTGCCTCCACTTTTGTAGGAACCAGTCTGAGTCCATCCTTACTTATAATATACCCTAGGAATTACAAACAATCCTTAAAAAAATTGCATTTCCTAGGTTTAAGCTTTAGGTTAGCCACAATCAATTGTTGGAATACAGCCTCCAGGTGTTCCAAGTGTTGACCAAAGGTTCTTGATAAGACATTAATGTCATCTAAATAAACCAGGACACAAATAAACTTCAGGTCATTCATTACCAAGTCCATTGTGCGTTGGAAGGTGGCAGGGGCATTAGTCAAGCCCTGCAGCATATGTGTAGGCTGGAAAAGGCCCTTCTCAGTAATGATTGCACATTTCTCTTGGTCTGTCTTTGGAAGGTTTATTTGTCAATAGCTGCTAATTAGGTCCATGACGCTAAAGTATTGGGTGCTGCCTAGCTTGTCAAGTGTGTTGTCAATTAGTGGAAGTGGATATGAATCCTTTTTTGTAGCAGAATTCATTTTGCAATAATCCATTACCTTGTGGTTGAATCCATCCTTCTTCTTTACTATTAGAAGGGGAGAGGAACAAGGACTTTTACTAGGGACTAGAAGTCTAGCTGAAAGGGCCTTCTTTAGTTCCTTGATGACAATTGCTTGTTGAACCTGGCTCCTCTGGATTGGACAGGAACATATGGGAGCTGCGCCTTGAGTGTCCAGCACATGTTCCACTCCTAGAGATTTTCCCAAGTTATGGTTGTTCTCTTCAAAGACGGCTTTTTATTTATTGAAAAGATGCAAAGCCTGATCTTTCTGTGGCTTGGATAATCCCTGGAGTGATTCTCTAGGAATTAACAATAGAACTGCAGGGCTGTTGCAAGGGAGCTCAAATTCACTGAATTCCCCAAAGGAAATAATATCTGTCAAAGCTGAGTTTTCTTCAAGTTGAAGATGACCTAAGAGTTGGTTCTTCTTGACCTTTATGGGTGTATTGGAAAGATTACCCAGAAGGACCAAGATTTCCTCATTATAAGGCATTACAATTCCAGGAGAAATCCAAGGTTCAAAGCAGGATCCATTGTGGAGACTGTGGACTTTGCCATGTAATCCTTTTGGGAACCCCAGACTAAGACCATTGCTGTGAATGACTTGCAAACCCTTGGGGATCACAAAATCTTGGGCCGCATACAGAGGTGTCCCTTTATACTCCTTAGTAGCCAAGGGGAGAGTCTTCAGTTTTCTCTGGCGTAATGTATAGGCTACAGGAAGGTCCCTGTCAGCGTATTCCATGTTAATGTGGTGGATCTTCTTGGTTGGTAAATCCTTGGGTCCATCTTAATGATAAAACATGGGAACAGAATGTCCCAAGATGCTAAAAGTGCTGTCCTTACAATTTATAATTGTACCATAAGTAGCAATAAAACTTGTCCCAATGAGTATATAATAGCTATTATTTTGGAGAACTCTAGTCAGAACAGTCACTACTAGCTTACCAAACCAAAACAAAAGAGAAGAATAAGCACCCAAGGCTTTGGTATTATCAGGGCCAGCAGTACCAAATTCTTCTTTGTAGTCCAAGTCAGGAGCCAATTTGAGCTTCTTCACTAGTCTAGTGGAAACTATGTTCCTTAGAGCTCCTGATTCTAGGATTGCCCGTACTCTGAGCTTGTGGACAACAAGTTCAATATAGGGACAATAATGTTGGTCTCCATAGTCTGGAGACAAGATTTTTGTAACTTTATGTACATCTAGACCATTGAACTGCACCAGAAATGCTTCAAGAGCAGAGGTCAGTTTTGGTTTCAAGGTCTTTAGAGTCTCCAAAGTGGTCAAGACTTGTACTGAGTGTAGTATTTGTGCCAGTTTTTTATAGCTATCACTTTCATGAGTAACTTCACTAGAAGGGTGTGACAGTTTTTCATCATAAGGAATCAACAAAGTTTAATTTTCTTCACTCAAAGGCAAGGCTTTGGTCCTTATAGCCTGTCTTCTTGTGATATCATTTACAGCCAGAACTTGATGGAGCCGTTCCTTGTTCACCTTCTCTTTGTCAGGCAGGTAGAGCTCAGGGCTAGCATCTAGGTCCATCAGGCTGTTCTTTTTGTCAGGCAGTTCCTTACCAGCGGGGTCTAGATCAAGTGTTGGAGAGGGATTGTTACTACTAGCATTCAGGGTTTTCTCTGCAACCTGACTGCTTAGAAGTTTTTTACTCCTCAATATCTTCATTCTTGTTATCATCTGAAGGCTTTTTGTCTTCTTTGCTGTCATCTGGGCCTACACTGCGTACATTGGCCTTTGGTTGCTTGAAATCCTGTGATAAGTGGCTAATCTGACCACGCTTGTAGCATGCTCTTTTAATGTTAGGGCCATTGCTCACAGGAGTTGAGCCAGTTGCCATTTTCTTTGGCATATCTTTTTCCATGGTCTTTCCTTTGAATTCAGCTGAGTTGAAAGTGGTAGCCTTCTTGTAGTCAGGGAATGGGATCTCAAATTATTCTTTAAAAGAACAAGATGGTGCATGAGTTCAGGAACTGTTCTTGAACCATAGATTACTGATTTAAAGGCAATGAAGAGTTCTCTGTTGGGACGTACATAGTTAAGAAGTGCTCTCTTTACGTTGACAAAAGTAGCTGCTCCCATGGAGACTAGGGTCTGTGCTTTCAGATAGAACCACTCAGAGAAATCTATTAGGCTTTCTCCATTCTTGATTTTTTCTTCAGTGAACTTCATTTTGCAACAAAATAGAGCTTCTTTGCTACCAAACTCAGCAATAAGAGCCCTGGACACGTTCTCATAAGTACATCCCTGCTCAGGTAGTCTGGGCATGATTATGGTCTGAGTTTCTAAATCTAGGCAATTAAAAATGGCTGCATTTTTCATGGCTTAATCTGCGCCATACATGGAGTTAGTGTAGAGTCATAAAAAATATTTATGTTATATTTTTTGTCAAACTTTGAAAGATTTGTAGGTTTGAAGTTTTGAATCACAGTAGACGTACTGTAATTGTAACTTCTCCTAGGGAGTGGGGACAAAGTTCTCAAGTTTGATGTGCAAAATTGCGCTTCAGAAGCAGTGTATCTTGTGTTGTTGTTGGCTCTATATGTGGACGCAGCCACTCCAGGAAAAGGGGTTTTACTGCTGTCTAAAACAGGCTCAGCAACATAGACTTTCCTGGTAGTGCAGCCTATGTTGTCCTCATTGCTATTGTAGCTATGGAAAGATTGACAGTTGTCAGTCATAGCCTGACTGTTAAGAGAGAGCACTGAGACTTTTTCCTGTAGTTGCTTGTACTTCTGGTTCCAGATGTGACTGCCAGAGATTCACTACAAGAAGTTGCTTCATCTGCTTTTGAAGCAATCAAATGTTGCTACACTGCAACTGAACTTCTTGTGAGAGGTCCCAAATAGTTTGCTTAGCAGCCTGTAATTCTTCTGCCAGACTCTCAATTTTGAAGTCTTGACAGTCAAAATGCATGCCTGCATTTTCCTAGGCAGCATGTTGATTTTTTCTCAGTTGTTCCAGGTTGTCACAGTTTTCCTCAGTACGTGCATGGTTGTTGTCAATTAGCTTTATGAGTTTAGCTAACTCAGAGTAGAAGTGGCAGCAATCTGCAAGAGATTGGCAGAGGCCTTTATCAATCTTGCTAAAGTGTCCAGAGAGCTCCTCTATGTCTCTCTGAATGATGGCTATGCCCTCCCCATCCTGTACCAGGGTAGGTCTGTCTTCAATCCTACCTACAGAACAACGGAGCAATTTGACCTCTTTACAGAGGTGAAAAATGCAGCTTTGGCTCCTTTAACGCAATGTGTAACTGTGCAAAGCCAGTTGTTGTTGACCCTCTTATTCTTGAGCATAGATCCAATCATTGTGGCAACAAGTTTGTCAGATGTTCTTCCAGTTGAGCTGCCCAAGCAGCTGTGTGATTCTGCTGACTAACCACACTGTTGATCTGGTGACTAATATTAGTCATCAATCCTGAGAGTTCATCATAGAGGCAACAGAGGAAGGCCTGCTGACTATTAATGAGGTTCCCTTGATGAGAGATCAGAGACAACTGATATCTTAGATGGATCCAGTTGTGGCATATTACCGGGTGAGCAAAACTATAGAGATACTCCTTTGCCTACTCTATGGTCTTCATTTGAAGACAGAGCTGATTTGGAGTAGTCCCGTTAAAGTTGCAGAATTCTTCTTTGGCATTTTCTCCATAGGAAGGTAGTACTGTGAGCTTCTCATGGGCCTCCCCATTCTGGTAGGATCCCTGATCCATGCTGTTTATTGCTAGCTCCAACTGCTTCTGGGTGGTTTCAGTGTTACTGTCCACTTCAAGTGGGGTGGGGACGTCCAGATGGAGGGCTGATCAGTCCTCAATCTGCTGAGGATGGTGTAGTGCTGCCATGTACTGACTGAACGCAACAGTGCCGCTCAGAAGGCCATCTCTTGTGCCTGCAAGACAATTTAATTCTGTAAAAAGGCCATCAGGATGGTCCCACAAGTGGAAAAGGATTGTTGGAGAAGTTTGTCTCCAAACTCTCCCTCGGCCAAAGACGAGTCTCCGGCGGGGCGACGAGAGCTATTGTTATGCTGCATGATAGAGTGAGCACCAAATGTCATATTTGTGGTTATGGTGTGGTGGTTGTTTATTACACTTAAATTGAATCACAACCCTAAGATTATCAAAGACTAAGTTAAGATAGTTTCTTCAACTTAGTGTTTATAATAAAGTGTAGTAGTTGTAAATATTGATTCTTTATTTATTTATCAAGAAAGAGAGTTATATAGATGTTTGGATATTGATAGCAGCTGCTAAGCGCCAGTATCCTCTACTTCACATCCAGATCCCTCTTCAGGCTTTGCCCACTATTAACTTTTATATTGGACAATCATAAGTTAATATGGCTTGGAGGTACAACTTAATTGATCCATAGGACTAACTTTCATCCAGTGCAAGAGTACTATTGCTCTCTCATTCGCTGAGATTAATTAATCAATGACCATTACAGCAAAGGCTAGTTTAACCAATCACATCATGACATAGTCCTTCAGCTTTTTCTTTAAAAATTATTAGCCTAGGTTTTCCTCTTCCTTACCTTCTTCTTCCTTTTGAAACCTGCTGTGTTTGTGGTGCTCATAAGTTCATGTTGACCTCAGCATTAAGTGTTATACTATACACTTTCAAAGTCCTGACTCAATCCAGGATTGTTATAATAGGAAGCTATATAATTACATATTTTTTAATTTGGTTTTTGTTTTGCTCTTGCTCCCACCTCAAACTCAAAGCTTATACACTTGTCTTGATGGCCACTACTTGGCTGTTATCATCACATTTAAAGCTTCCAGGTCTTCTCCTCCTAATCACCAGAGTCAGAAAAATTTCCTCTTTCTCCTGGTGCCTGGTTTCTCACTAGTAAATCCCACAATCCCACACTCCCTATTGTTACCATTTTCAATGCTGGTCCCAATCCAAAAGTTTGTGGCTTTTACTCTGTCTCCAGTTCTTTGGTTTATCTGGTCTACTTTCCCTGACCTCTGGGAGTGGATCTTCTCCTCAGTGCTCCAAGTGGGTGATAATCCCTCTCATTTTCTACATCTTGTGAAAGACCTCCCTTTCAGGGCACAGGACCTTCTTATCTCTGGTGAGCACTTGGTGAAAAGTCTCGCTTGTGACAATTTGGACCTGCTTCTTCTTAATCTGCCTCCTGGAGCTCCACACGGAGAGGACCCCCTTGTGCCTGCACTCCCGGTAGAGGACCCCCAAACTATTTCCTGGTCTGCACCTGGTCTTCAGGGCCAAGTACCAAGTGTACCCCCTGGCTTCTTGAAGGGATGGCTTTTATGGGGTTCAATTCCTACTTCCTGCATTTGTCTTCCACATCCTCTCTCTGGGCTCCTGTTTGAGTGGCCATCCCAGTGCTTCACTGGATGGTATCCTGGTGGATCTTTTCCCTGGAATGGGAGCCAAACTTAGTTAGTTTATGCCCCTCTATTACAGATATGCTCCTATAGCATTGATGGTATTTCAAACATGTGTCAAACACAATATGGGTAAAAGTCTGTATAAACTCATCTATGAGCACAAGCCTGTCATCATCGGTACTGAATTAGGACCCCAATTATCTTTACCTAAGAAGGTATCAAGTGATAATGACCCAGGCGTACAGCATGCTAGAAAAGACCAAGAAGCCAAAGAGAAGAAAAGAGTAGAGAGAGACAATACCATTCTAACAGGAGCAATTTCAAGTTGGAGATGAGATCTGTGCTTTCAACCATAATCTGCATAAGTTGAAACCAGAGTTAAAAGGACCAGAAGTTGTCACAGAGGTCAAACTAAATAATCCATAACTTGTCAAGAGAGTTGGTGCCCATACCAGGTTGAAACTCATGCACCACAATTGACTTTTCCCCTGTAAGGCAAGAAACACCCAACACAATTTCTGGCTACCTGTTTTCAATGCCAAACTGGATCAATACCAAGCTCAAATCCCAGATAATCTTAATAATGTTTCAGAAGCTCCACTATTCAGCATCCAAGGAGAAAATATTGAAAAATCTATGATTGCTTCCTCTTGGAAAAAGAATTTTCCAGAAAACATTTTGATTATCAAATAATTGGTGGTACTCTTATCACACACTTATGTTGTATAGGGATCAAACATTTGAATACCAGGCAGAACATCACCTGGACAAGCCCCATGACTGCCATCAAGTACATGGACAGTATGTGGCTTCTTGTGATACTATATAACACTATATCTTCATATTAAATAAAGTATTATTATATTGCCAATTTCCCCCTTTATCTTGTTTTATATAGTTCCAAGAAGTATATGGTCAACACTAGCAGGATTTTATTTTTGAGATTTTTAATTTGAAGGTTGAACTGCTATTACTTTGGGGGTTCTATCTAGATTTTTACTTAATGTATGTTACTTTCAAAGCTATATTTAAAACCTCTAAGTGTGGTAATTTATTTCTTTTGACTATTGTGATTTAAATATCAGCTTTTGTTGTAAAATCGTATGTTTTTTAGCCTTCAAGCTGTTTATTTTCTTTCTCAAGCTGATATATCTCTATTTTTGTAAAATAATAGTGCTCCGATTTTATCCTCAAGGACTTCTAATTTCTCCCTAGAAGTCCCTCATTATATTTTTTTGTATTTTACGATACATTGGTAAAACCCCAGCCAAACCCCTACCCCTAAAAATAGACTACAATTTAACGGAGAAACCCCTGTAATCACACTTCACATTTCGTTTCACGGAAACTTGTGTACAATGTGTGCACACTTGATGTGTATGCCGAACCCAGCGCTTCTTCCAGCAAGTGGGAGCAAAACTTAATATAACCTGAAGCTTATTTTGTCATTGAAGATTTTATTGATATAAAAAGCACGCCTCAAAGCCCAAGGCATACAGCTTAATATTTTTTAATAAAACGCAGATATGAGCAAGCGGAATTCTTTTAGTGGGACAGTACCAAGTTCAGCAATTGAAACACCAGGCTCTAGGTTTTCTCTGGCTTCAATAGGATCAAATGAGTTGCAGGCTACCAATGCATATTGTACCAATAATTTTGCTTCTGCCAGCAATGAAAATATTTCAATTCGAAAGCCGCCAGTTGGGGTACTTGATCCAATGATGCTACAAGAGATGGAAAATCGTGCTAATGAAGTGGCTTCTCAAGTTAACTTAATGCTTGATCAAATAAGGTCACACATGGGTGAAGTAATCTTTCAAGCTACTTTACTTAAGCGTAACGTTTGAGTGACACTTGTATTTTCTGGCTAATATCTTTAAAGCTATCAATTTTGCTTCTGGATATTTTTCTAAAGTTCGTTTGTAGTTTACCGAACTCACTCTTCAGACTGTCAACATTTATCAAGAAGGAACGGAGATCCCTAAAGGAAGCTTTTGAGTCCAGTATCGAAAGCTCTGCCAATCTAATTATGAAATGTGATGAGCTAGACAAAAATTTCGGTTCCTTATACGCTCTGAGGGATCAAGTGTAAGGTTTTTAGTATGTCAAACTTGTTTTTATGATCCATTTTTGAAATTAACTTAACCGTTAACTTTCTTATTTAAACCAGTTAACTTTAATTCACATATATCCTTTATTTATCTTTTAGTCAAGTATGATAGATAGCTGCCGGAATCCTTAATGTTCTTTTCATTATGCTCTTTTTTATTTCAACTGTCATTCTTCAAACTTAGTAGGCTTACCTGTAAAATCGAACTATAGGAAGGCAATTAAAAGCAGCTTAGACACATTGGAGAGCCTTTTGCGATGAATAGCTGTGCTTGTAAGATATCAGAGGTATTATATTAAATTCAATTTGAACATAATTCAACCTCGAGTTCAAACTGTTTTCGTGCTTTTAGGTAATTGGCATTTTTAATATTGAGCCCTAGCTCAGTAAGATTTATATTACATTTCATAGTTTATGCGGGATTTGGTTTTCAAAAAAATAATATTAATAGCATCATTTTTTAGAATTCCACAGCTGTTTCCCAAACTAAAGCAGCAACCCTAGTATTTTTTCACGACTTGTGACATCGCTTTTAAAGGAAGTTTCTTAAATAGGGACTAGTTTATTTATCTTGCTTCATATTGTAGCATGATAAATCTAGTTCGTATTGTGCGATGATTACTCTTACAGCGGTGCCAAACTTTTTCGTATTTCCCTTCAAAGTCAATCAAACTCTTTTTAATTTAACTTCAGAACAGTTGAAATCTATGTCGCTTCGGATCTTTAAGTTGGCTTCAATGCTTTTCAATAAAAAATTCATTGCCTTTGCAGCTTAAAAATAGGGTTGCAACTGGGAACCCAACCCAGTTGCCACTGTATCTCATAATATACAGGAGGCCTTCGCACAGTCACCCTATAATTCTGCTTCTTTTATGTCCATATTAACCCACCATATGTAGATCCAACTCATATTTATACATGGGCCTAGACTAATTTATCTGGGTATTGATAAGCTCACTAAGTCATTTACTTGGAATATTACATTGAGATTAAGCTGATTGACTACAAAAGATTAGTCTAATTATCACAATCAGATCATGTTGATTACAATCTGTGTTATCTTTGTGTCAACAGCAGGCTCAACCCGCCAGCAAGGTTCCGAGCAAGCAGGTTCGTGACCCGCAATCCGATTACCCGGCCACTCGAAGCCAGACTAGGAAGTCAACTTGAATTGCCAAATCCAACAACATGAACAAATGATGATCCCTTATGGTGGATACCTCGTGTTGGCGCTTGACTCATTACCAGGATCAAGCCACCCCCTTCACCATCCAACCGTGTGATCAACACAATCATGTTCCTGTTATCCTTGATTCACAATGACTATATAATCACTATCTCCCAATAAAGAATATTATCTAGTTTCTAAATATTTTTCCCCTTGTAACTCTGCTAAAACAGCACAGTTACAACATTTGGATTAGCATTATTGAGCTTAACAACTATACATGGTATAATTGCTATTTTATCAATACTGATTTACAATTACATGCCATAGCAATCACCAGTTGATTAGGCTTATTGTGGTTGTCTCACCTTCTGGATGTGAGATACTAATCAGGATTCATCAACAACCCTATGGACGCGTGAATAGAGGAGTTTGGGACTACACAGCACATGATATTTATCAAAATATTAGTGCAAATTCTAGTTGCACATTGTGTAATCCTCAATCTATTATCAAATCAAACCAGCTATTGTCATAACTGTGCTGTATTAGCAAAGTTACAAGGGGAAAATATTTGAAAACTAGATAGTTATCTTTATTGATATGTATCACATATACAGTTTGGGAAATCATTTTAAGAGAAACAAGATTGGGATGATCAATCAATTGGATTGAACAGGGGGGTGGCTTGATCCTTGTAATGAGTCAAGCACCAAATCAAGCTGCCCACCAAGCAGAGATTTTCACTGGTTTTTGTTGCCTTGTTTGGAGACTTGAGTTGACTTCCGCATTTGGCTTCGGGTTGTGGGGAAGTCAGTTTGAGTGACATGGGGTCTCTTGTGCAGAACTTTGCCGGGAGGTCAAACTCAGCGTTTTAACAGCCCTAACTGTCAAGCATGATTGCGCTAAGCCATTTAATCCTATCTACCAGCTAATTCACTGTTTTTTATCAGGTGATCCCAACTACTAAGGATAAACTCTCAACTGAGGTTATTAATGATGCTCTCATCTATTTGAATGACTCCCAAATTGTCTCTGAAGGTGATACAGCAAAGCTGCAAAGATATTTCACTGAAAAGCAGTATGTCCTAAGCACCAAATGTGTTAGTGTCACTTTAATCAACCAATTGATCCTAAACAAGTTTCAAAAACTATCTTACTACAAGGAGTGTTTTCTTCTCCACAACAACAATGTAAATGCCAAGTAACAAATAATCTGCTTTGCAACTAGTCAAGATTTATGCAAACTCTTTAAATGAAAAGCCTAGAGTTCAGATGTCATCTTTTTTATCTTCTTAAAGCTATTTAGCCAGCTTTAAAACATTCACGGGCAGGTTGGCAATATTTTCTTTTCTCTTGTCTACTACTTTTTTTCTAACAAAAATCAGGACAAATATGTCAGTGCTGTTAGAGTTGTGTAAATAAGATCCGAGCTCAAATAAAAGTTGTGGGAATAAATTGCCCAGACTAAAATCAGAACCAAGAACAAATATGTGCACTGAAGCTTTAAACCTACAAATTTACAAAGGAAAGAAACGAAGCGAGAAATGAAGATGATTAATGACACAGAAAACAGAGGATGTAAATGAACCACTTTAAAGAAATGGTTTCAAGATAAGGGGTACAAAACCTGCTGGTCCTTTGTGAAGACTTTTCTCAACCTTACCAAGACAGCTGTAAGAATTTTCAATCCTTACAACTTAAATTTTATTGATACAATTGGTATTAAGTCAGGGAAATCTTGCATTTTTAAACATCTTCAAGAAGTTAAGATTATTCCTGAACCTTGGTTGCCTCACAAATTCATTGTTGTGGTCATCAATGGAGAAATTCAAATCTTGGGACTTCTGGATAATGAATCTAGGAATCTAAAGACAAAACAACATCAATTTAGTTTTAATACAGGCACTTACTGTGACGGTCCTAATGTTTGGTGGTTTGCAGGCGGGGCTTTTGTCAGCCAAGCAAAAGTTTGGTTGTTTGTTGCAGGTAGAGGCCTAGTAGGCAACATGGGACTACTAGGGGTAAGTAAGGTGAGCCTAGTAGGTAACATAGGACTACTAGGGTAAGTAAGGCCTGGCTGGTAGGTAACAAAGGACTACCAGAGGCAGATGTTGCCTCCACCCAGCAGAAGATATTGGCTGCTTTGGGCTATAGTTCTTCACCTAGCAGGGAACTGTGGCTGCGGAAGGGTGAAGACTGAGATAGCAAGCAGGGAACTTTGTCTCTCTGGGGGAGAAGGTTTTGGACCCCTGGCAGGTAACGCGGGCTGCCAGGGAGGGAAAGAGCTCTGAGGGCTCTATGTACCCTGATACGCTTACAGGAGGTCTGTGAGCAAGCATCCTACCTAACAGACTGGTAGGGTGTTCTTGTTTATGCCCCTATGGGAGCTTTGGGGGAGAACCCAAAGTGAGTATTGAAGGGTATAGATTTGCTTGGAGGTGTCACCAAGGTGGTTTGCTTGGGGAAGCAGCTGCAGAACTTGGTGTGATCAGGCCTCTGGGAAGTAGAGCTGATTACTCTGCAACTGAAAGCCCAGACTTAATCACCTGGGTGAGTAAAAACAATGCATAGACATTGATCTATGGTTGAATGGCCTAAGTGAAGTGCCACTTGTGAGGGCCCAGTCAAACGCCAGTTCAATGTAGATTCATGCCTGGGTCTACAAGTTCTGGTAACAGGGACTGAGATAAAGAACCGAGGTGGTTCACAGAATCAGCAGAGAAGACTAGTAAGAAGGACTGTTTGATCACAGTGAAAACTAGTTGAAGAACTGTTGGTTCATATTGAAGTTTGGAACCAAAATGGTTCATTGTGCAGGTGAAACAAAGATGGTTCTTAGTGAGAATAAGTTGAATGGCTCAGAGATCATGATGCAGGAGTAGCTGGTCATGATAAAGGAGTAGCCAGAGGATGGATAAGCTGTTAAAAGACTTGCGTGAGCTGTTTGTTGTCTAAGATGGACTGATTGCTGGTTAAGCTGAAGAGCTGGAATATAAGCTGGCTGAAGGATCAGAAGATGATGATGAAGAACTAGTGGTCCGGAGAAATGAGCCAAGATTTTGCCAAATTTATTTGCCAAAGTGGGAAGATGTGGAATGTTTTGCCTTGGTTTAGTATTAAAATCAAGAAGGAATGTGGATAGAAGTGTGGGTAAGATATTTATTTATTAAGTTCTTAGGATAGACAAAGGTATGTTGCTATGAGAGCAGGATACAAAGTTGTTTTGGTGAGATGTTTTCCTTGGATTTTACAAGACTTGTAAATATATGGGGAAAACGTTGAAGAGGTACAGAAAGAACAGTTTAAATAGTATTCTACTATTTAAATGGGTTTAGGTTGAATGCAGGAAGAACTGGTGCCGGAATAATGGACCGGTTAACGCTTTGGTGCGTGAAGAGTTGTTGCTTTGAGCGGTTTGAGCTATGGAAATTATTTTCATAGTTGGATCCTGGTGGAACATCAGAAATGGTCTATTTCTGAGCTCTGCATTCATTGGTTGGTTCTGGCAGGGTTCCTGATGAAAATGATTGGTTGGAAGCCAAAAGCTTAAAGTATAAGCAAGGAAATAGTGAATTAATACTTTAAGCTTTTGAGAAAGTAAGTATGTAAGCTTAAGTTATTATAGGAAAAAGTGAGTGGCAATGGTTTAAGCTTCTGAAAAAAGCCATTTTGAAGGCGGAACCGTTGGGAAAAGAACACTATAAAAAGGTGGCTGCTGGAAAGTTACAGGGTCTTTTGGAGGTCTTTCCTGGTCTTTGACAGGATCTTTCTGAGGCCTTCTGAGTTTCTTCCAAGAGGTTTTGGAAGCCTTTTGATCACCAGCAGGAGCTTGGTTTGACTGATACAACCCAAGATAATGGAGCAGGAGCCCAAGAATAAGAAGCTGGATCCTAAGCGTGGCACTGGAGTCCAAGTTTAAGGAGCAGGTGTCCAAGTCTAAGGAGCAGACATCCAAGACTAAGGTGCAGGAGTCCAAGACCAAGTACAAGGAGTCCAAGATATTGTTGGAGGACTCCAAGTATTGGCAAATCCATATTGTTTCCTTGACCCCCTGAGCCATATACCAGAAGGTTTCTAAGGGGATCTTCCTTCTGAGAGTGAATAAAAGCCCATTTTGACCCCTATACATATTTCTGAGATACATTTTCTCTTACTAGAGAATGACAATTCCTTCCAGCTGGTCCCTGGCTACAATCCAGGACACACTTTGGGGACTGTTAGACAGGAACCCCACACTTACCTTCTGGAATCAAACTTGAAAACTTTTGTGCTTCAACTTGGGCAGTCTAAAAATCAATTAGAAAGTGATACAGATTTGAACTTACCATGTTGTCAAAGAGCAAAAGTGGGTCCCAAAGTGACTTTGAAAACAATTAAACCAATGATCAAAAACGCTGGGCTCTGTAAACGTCAACTTGCCAATCAAAGATTAGTTCAAAGCCTTATTTTCAATAATAAAGGTCCAGTGGAAGTTGGGATCCAGTCCAATCAATCAGGAATCAAGCCTACACATGATGAGATACAGTAGTTTAAAAGCTATGGCAACATGCAAAAACAATTCAGATTTAAACAAAATGAACTCAGATTTAAACAAATTTAATTTTAAACAAATTTATATTGATTGACAATAGATTTGGATTCATTTCAATTTTTGTTTAAATCTGAGTTCATTTTATTTAAATCTTAATTGTTTTCACTTGTCACCATAGCTTTTAAAACTACTTTAGATGAAATACCAATCATATTCACACCAGGCTTAAACCTCACCCAAGCCAAACTGTATAGCTTTCTATACTTGCTGCAGCTAATAGGTTTGGCTGCTGCAAGCTGCATTATGCAGACAGCTTGGCAGCAGCCAGACCAGAATGTCCAACCCAATAGTGACGACATGGTAAATCTTCCATCTCAAACTGTAATACCCAGTTATGGTAGGTATCACATGCAGGAAGTAGGGTAGCAGGTTGGCAAACTGAAATCCCATCAAGGCGGTAACAATGGGGTACACCGTCATGAGCCAGCGGAAGAGCTTGGCATGCACATTGTATCTCCCAAAACTCCTGGCAAAGTAGGTCAAGATATAGTACATTGATGTGTACATTGCAATAGAGAGTGTTGAATGTGGAGACACCAAAGGAGGCCAAGGTCCAGTTTGGGATGAGTTCAGTTGACCAGGGTCATAGTAGGAGTCTTGACCTAGTCCTTCTGGAGATGGCCCAAAGAGTTCTGGACCTGACTGGTAGCCTCCAATCCCAAGGCAAGCTGTGAGCACAGCTGTGAAGATGAGGTGGTTCATCTTCCTTGGATTGGAGGGTTGGCAGGGGCTGATTGGTAGTTTAACTTGTTAGAGGTAAGTTGAATTTCACTTTATTGAGGGTATTAATCTCAATAATAGCACACACTATTACTGAGGGGGGATCCTTTATTTATAGTACTTCTCACTTGCAAACTTTTGCAAGTGGGAGTAAAAACAAGGGACTGGGGATCCCAGAAGTTTGGAGAAATGTTTTGGAAAATGGGGTTTGAGAAGATGGCCAAATTCTTGTTCTTGGGCCATCTGCTGGAGGTTTGGCCATTCATGCCTGGAGCCAATGATGTCCTCTGGTTGTGAAGTCAGCTGATGGGAAAGGCTCATGGTACTTTCCAAATCTATTTTTGGTTTGGAAAGGTTAGTTTGGTTGGGGCCTAGACCTAAGCAAGTGTTGTGGCCCTCTGAATCCCATTGGCTTGAGGTCAAATTATTTTTAACTTGGAATTTGGTTTGGTCTATTTTTGGAAGGTTCAGGGTTATTTTTGGACTCTTCACTTTGGTTTGACCTTTTTTCTGCAGGGCAGAAATTATTCCCTGGGTTTTTCCCTGTGGTCAGGTACTTTTCTGATTGGTTGTTTTGTATGGTGACTTCTGATTGGCTGGGGAATGGGGCCTGGGAGCTGGCAGGGGGCCCACTGGGGGAGGGGGTGGGCGAGCGGGTGGCCAGTGGGGGCAAGCGGGCAGGGGACTGGCGGCGGGCCCGCTAGTGCCAGCCTGGGTGGGTGGGGGGCTTGCGAGGGGCTGGCTGGGCAGCAGGAGCCTGGCTGGCAGGTGGGAGGCTGGCAGGCTGGTGGCGGGCAAGTGGCTGGTGGGAGGCTTGCAGGTGGCTGGCTGGGTGGGCGGGCGGGAGGCCTGCAGGGGGTGGCAGGCGTCTGCGCGGCGGCAGCAGGCGCCTGCCCAGATGTTAAATTGTTCCATTTTTTATGAAAATCTGTTTTTTCCAATTTTTGATTTTCATTTCCCCCAAATAAAGGGGGAAATTCTTCATTAAAATTGGCCTCTTTAATTGGGGGTTTTCCTATCTTTTCCCAACATTTTCCTCCTGTCAGAATTTGATTTATGTCAGGAATATTCCTGACACAAACTGCACCTGACACTATTCCATATTCACAGTCCAAATTCCTAGTAATTTAGTTAGTAGTGCTGGAGTTTTTTCCAGTGCTCTAACAACTTCAATTCCTGGATCAATAAATTTGCTTCTATATTCTTTACCTTGTAAATTAGTAGATTTGAAATTAACCTCCCAATAATCTGAAAAGCAGAATCTTCTTCTGCTTCTGCTCTGTTTATTGTTATGAAACCTGGTTGCTGAAGATTGTGAATTTGATTCTAATATTTGAGTCAAAGATGCTACAAAGACTTCAGCTTGGGATTATCTGTATACTAAGCATCAATTTTCTCCCACTTGTGACAAAACAAAGCCTCTGCCTGCTTTGCCTTCTCCAGTTATTTGACCAGGAGCTCCTTGGTATGTATTAACCTATGTGGCTGTATACTATGAGTTAACCTATTTTGCTTCATACTTAGTTCTTACAAATTATGGGGATATCTGGTGAACACTTTAACGGTTGGGATTCCCTTTGGATCTTCTCTTGTGAGTTTTCATCTGTCTGCTCCTCTGCACGACTTGGGTTCTTTTCTTCCTCAGAAATGGATCCCTGACAACGGTGGCAGCCATGGCCTGAGACAGGGGTATTTTAACATCAGGGTAGCTTTCATATATTGGGGAATGTCTTTATTGAGAGTAGGTAAAACTATCTGAAAACAAGTTTTCATAGGGGAAATGAGGGAGACTATAACTCAACTGGGGGAGAAAAACTTGGATCTGATTGGCTGGCTGGAAATATTTTTACCTCTGGGTTAGAGGCTTCTGCCAAAGCATCAATGACATCATAATTTGATATTTTCAGGCAACCTGCCAGTCAACCGCCAAGCGCCACTTGGTAGTGATATCTTGTAATCTTCAACACATAATTATTCAGACAAAATTCAGAAAGATGCAGGCTAATTTTTTCACCATTAACAGGGGAAGATTTGACCCATTTTTTGTCAATGACTAGAGTTAAATCATCTAATAGTTTCAAGGGTTTTGCCGCTTTCATGTTCCCATTCTTTTTCTTAAGACAATCTATTCCAGGCAAAAATGACACTACTGTGACAAGTGCTCTCATTATGTAAAGGACAATCTTGATGAAACCCTTCAACTATTAAAGAAGAGTTCAAGGAGTTAAAATGCAAAAGAAGAAGACATCTCTACCATCATCAAGAAGCAGGCAAAAAGCTTGCTGCATCACATCTATTTGGCTGTTAATTTTGAGCAGGCTCAGGCCAATACATCAATAAAGGTTTTCAGAAGCTTCCCAAAGAACTTTTATTTTTATTTTCAGCAAGCACTCTGCCAATACCTCTAAAAGTGCTTAGTTCTTCTTGTCCTTGTCAATACTGAAGGCAGTAAAAAGACCAAATAACTTTTAACTACTCTGTTACCCTGACTTTAGTGAGAAATAAGAAAGTTGATACCTTCTATGATGTCCTTCTCTGTCATTCTTATATTATTTTCAATCAGGCAGCATTTGCTTTATTTTTTAGTACTTTGAAATTCAGTGTGTTGGAGTATTTCAAGGAGCACATATTATCAGAAAAAACAATGATTCAATCAGCTAGAGCTGCTTCAAGCAGGTCAAAGATGGCCTTATTAAGGCCATCTCTTCCCTTGAAAGATGGCACAGCCAATTTGCAACAAGGCTCTGGGCCAAGAAGCCCAAATTTTAATAAGATCTTTGTTTGCCTCAAGACCCAGCAGACCATCTCTGCCCCTTGTTCAAGACAGACATAAAGAATAAAGACAACCCACTCAAGCAAACTAAGGCTATGGTCAAGTACCAGAACATAACCAAAGCAGCCCTAGCTTATTATCTTAAGAAAGAAAGCTTGAACATCTTCAGGCTATCTCTGCTGCACTATTAACCAATGCTTGGGCAATTTTGCAATGAATCTTTATTCTTATATATCTAATTTTTTATTTTTGGTTTTTATACTTTCTTTAGTATTTAGCTGTTTTTATATATAGGTATAATATATTAAACAACTAGTATAGCTGAAAATGCTTATTGTGAACCACTTTGTGAGAGAGGGGGCTAAACTAACTAAGTTTGGCTCCCATCCTGGAGAGAGGATCCACCAGAACGCCATCCAGTACAGGACTGGCATGGCTGCTAGAAGGGGCATCCATAGGGAGGACACGACAGACATCCGAGGAAAATGGGAGTCCAAACCTATCAAAATCATTCCACTAAACAACCAGGATGCACGTTTGGGAGTGAGCTCTGGGGTGCCCAAGCCTTTCTCTGAAACCAGGACAAGTGGGTCCTCATAGGGAAGGAGTGTAGGGTGGCCCAGACTGGGGGGAGTAGCAGAGGCTATCTTGGCGGTAGGGAACTCTAGGTCATCACAGGTTAGGCTTCTCACCACATTTTCACTAGTGATGTATATGCCCTGAACGCGTGTGGGGATATCTTTGAACATATTCAAGAACTGATTGGGGTTGGTGCCAACACGGAGGAAAGAATCAGATATACGACCCCAGAGATCTGGAGAGGTAGACCAAATCATTATCAGAGCTGGCGCCAAGGTAAAAATTGCAAATTTGACCAGAGGAACCAGCATTTTTTGGGTCTGAGAGTGGAGCCCAACAAAAAGCAGATATTTCTTGGTGTTTTGGGTCTAGAACTCAGAGCAGAGGGCTCAAGGATGAGCAGAAGGTCTCTTAAAAGTAGCAGGAGAACAAAGAGTAACGGCCGTGGACCAAATTGGTACAAAAGCGTATATAAAAGCTTTAGAAGATGTATCCAAAGTCCAATTGTAAGCAAAAACAAACCGAGAATGAAATCAAACTTAAAATAAGTAATTATACTAATTTCACTACTAATTTTAAAAATTGAAACATTTCCTTCAAAGCGAAAGCGATAAGCTTCAACTTTGACGTTAACAACGTCTTTAAAGACTTTAGGAGCAGCAAGAAAGCCCAAAGGAAAGGGAAGTAGGTAAGGATAAAGAAAACCAATACTAACACTTTAGATGATCAAAAAGGGGCCAAGTAAGGGACCCAAGAAAACCAAATTCCTAAATGAAAAAGAAGGTTCAAACTTTAATTTTAAGAATGAGCAAGCAGGGGACCAAGAGTCCCCTGTCTTGCTTTAAGGGACAGGCTTCAAATTTGAAAGGTCACCTGACCCAGGAAATGGGTCTGATTGGGCAGAAAAGAAATTTTGTAAGGGCTTATCCATTGAGTTGGAGGGTTTTGCAATAATTTCCGGCTTCAACTCTGATTGGCTGGCATTACTGGAGTGATTTAAATCAGCATTCAATCCAGTTGGATTGGAATTCAATGGTTTAGCAGTAGCGCGACCTGGTTGTTTGGACTTAATTGATTTTAAATGTGGTCGAGCCCAAGCCAGAAGCTAGTTCAAATTAATTAGGGATTCCTCCCAAGTGGGGACAGAATCCAAAGTGCCATTATTTACCACTTGGGAAGGGTATGCCAACACAAATCTCCCATCAATTGTGTGGGCTAAATCTTCAAGGTAATTGAGGGGCTTGGCCGGCTTCTGAGCAGATTTTTTTGTGCAGCGCAGGAAGATTGTCCTATCCATGGCTAAAGGGGGAAGTGACTTTACACACTTGAATTTAAAGCTTTGTACAACCTCTTTGCAACTAATTGACCCCATTTCTCATTGCAGATTTGGAACCCGAAAGTCTTTTTCTAGCCACAGCTTTTTATTTAATTTTTTTGCAAATTTTTTATTGTTTTTTGTATCAAGCATAAACATCATTTGAGATAGTGTTTTTCTTTTTGGGATGCCATAATTTGAGATGTCATATCTACTATTACTTTTAAGATGGTGTTTTTTGAGATAGTGTAAATCAAGACATCATTTTGATATGCTATGCCCTACCTATCTAGGGCACACCATGTCTGCCTCGTCTCTTAGTGGTCCGATAGCTCACTACACTGGTATAAAAATCCCATTTTTTCAATAATATACATCTTATTCTTAATCCCCTTTTCTATCCCCTTTATGGACTGCTATCTTCCCCATGCCAAATAGTGAACTATAACTAGTTCAGTTGCAACAAAAGGAAGCCTTTTAAGGGTTAATCCTCATTTAGAAATAGTGGATCAAATTATTGCTAGAAGTATCATTTTTTGGCTTTTCCATAGGTGTATCAGCTTAAATGTCTTCATCTCAAAATAGATCAAGCTTTCAAAATAAGGCAAATGTGCAGCTGAGATATTATAAACTATTCTAATAGATATTTTGCCAGCAAGCTTCATCCCCAAATCTGCCAACTCAAATGTTATTCAATCAAGATCACCCTCTTACATTGAATTCACTTCTGATGCAAGTGGATATAATCCTCCTATCTCATTTCTTTTATACTTAAATTGATTGAATTGATATTAATTTTAAGAAAGTTGGACAGAAGATAAATCAATTTACATTGGGAGTGAAATTGATGCAAAAGAAATGAACTCTATTGAAAAGTAGTTTGAACTGGAAGAATTTGGGTATTAATCTTGCCAGCAAGCATTGTAAAAATATAACAACAGCCCTTCAAACACCAATCACTGAAAAACCAATGATATCAAACCCATCCATTCTGTTTGAACAAGCCACATAGAAAAAACGAATTAGTCTAAAAGCTTTAAAGGTTCATCAACTAAATTAGTTAAATGAAGCCTTATAGTGAAAAGTAAAATGTGGGTGCAGTCTATGTTCTAAATCAAAAGCAGCATTGACAATCAAAGGGACAATCTTCGGTATCTAAAAATAAGCTCATGGTTATAAGATGCTTTACCTCCTTCGCCTTGTCCAATATTCAGCTCCTTGGAAGAATAAATCATGAAGCCTTCTTCAGTCGTTTTTCTTTCTGTTCAAGTGATTAAAAATTGAAGGTAGATGTAAAGTTAATAACGGTATTTTTTCAAGAAAATTCAAATAGTAATCATAAACATTCAAATCAAACCCAGAAGTTGTATCTAGACTAAATAAATAATAAAGCACAAAATTATCTTTGAGATTTTTTAGCTTTAACTCTTAAACTTAAAGGGAGATAAATATTCTTGCAGCGACAGTCGTAAACATTATGATATTAACCACTGATATAATATATTTTAAAGAGTCATGTATGACTAGTATGAATATCTTAATTTGTAGTCTTAAAAGCATGATTGCTATAAAATATAGTAATTAGCAATGTAGAACACATACCTTTTATTTATTAATTTAATGGATTAAGCCAAGAATGAGAAAAAACACGAATAAATTAAAATATACTTACTTGATTTTGTTCCGCGGCTATCGAAAAAATCATCGTCAGGAGCAATACTAGATGGTTTAATGTTTTTTGGCTTTTTGGTGGGCTTTTCTTGCTTCGAATCTTTTTCTTTTGAATCTGTAAAAATTTTAGTACAAATTAAAAACCTAATGAGACTTAAATAAACAAGGTTGAAAAAAATACTGAAAAGTGGATACTGCATCAGTCTTGGGAAAAACGTGAGAAATAAATAACTGCTTATGAAAGATTTATTATATTAAGATAAAGCAAAGAAGGCTCATTGTTACCTGGAACTACATCTTCCCCCTTTCTTTTCTTGGTTGCTTTGGAGGCAAATAAATCGTCGATAAATGCTACGGAAGTGGCATCTAAAAAAGCAATTATAGCAATATGATGGTAATTTAAAGTGAAATTTACAGAGTTTTAGTGGAAAATGAAAAATATTTTCTTGACTAAAACTTAGATTATCGAATACGTCTAAAAGCAGCAAAATCATCTTTTTAAAAGAAAGTTCTAAATAAGGCTGAAAAAGAATACATGTCTAACTATTTTAAGGGCATAAGAAGTGCTAGTGGAATAATAAATAAAAGGGCTTTTAAAGTCAATAAAGTAGCAGTCAATTTGCTAGTTTTGCTTTTTAAAGACAAAATTTAAAAGCCCTTGAGAAAGATTGTTATGAAAATAGCTAAGCCTTGAATAGATTTAAGTTTATTTTATAAAAGAAAAGTAAGATATACAAATAAACTATTTATCAACCTTGCTTTTTCTCTTGAGTTGCTGTGGTTTCAAGCTTCTTATTTTTATTTTTCTTTCCCATTTTGTGTAATAAATAAAATATAAATCTGATATGCACTCTAAAAAACTGGTCCTTGGTTTCTTTTGGGCTCAAGTCGAAATTAATGATAGTTTCTCAATTAGGGCTGTCGGACAAAAAACGGGATGATCCTGGCATTTGCTGTAATCGTCCCGTCCACCCTTCCCTGTTTTCGTCTTTCATATTCCCCTGTCGGGGAATTCTGAAACAGACAAAAGCAGAAACTGGGGGATGGAGATATTTTTTTCCAGAATCCAGTGCCACTCGGCTAGCATCTGGTGGATTTACTGGCAATGGCGCCCATGTTGACTCGAAACTCTAAATCTCCTATGTTTTTTGCTAGTTGCACTAGCTTAATTCTTTTTTTTAAAGCGTTCAGGGGTGCGAACCCAGAAAACACGACGAAATCATGGCCATCTCGACACGGTTTAATATTAACCTTAATAAAAAACTTGATTTAACCTGATTTTTTCTTTACGTTTACTAATAAAAATTAGTTTATTTTTTTATTTGTTTTCACGACGTAAAAGTGTCAATGTCAACACTTTTTAAGCTGAACTTATTTTTAATAACAAAACTGAAGCATCTAGAGTAAAAAAAAGTGCGCATTTAAAAATATTTTTTTATTGAATTATTATATTGAAAAAGACAGTGCACATACATTTGATTGTTGAAAGGTTCATGTTATAAATATATATGTGGCACTTATTCCGGCTTTGATATATTAAGTAGATTGGTGGCTAACAGGGATCCAATAATTTAAGCGTGACTTACTATGTAAGTTACTATAGAATTTATTATTAAAAATAATGTCAACACTCGTAAAATGTCGTTTATTTGCTTGTGATCATCCCCTGGGATGGAGTTAAGCAAATTAGAGTGGCGCGATTAAGCCTAGATTAATATGCCACCTCATATAAAGAATGTCGTAAGTGACGTTGCCGACACTTTACCCTTTTCAATACTTGAATACAACTTCTTAACAACTTCATATAAGCGCAATGGTAAAATATCATATTACCACCTCCAAAATATAATTTTTAATAAAGAAATAAAGAACCTTGATACTTTTTTTACTTATTTTTATATGTTTTTTTTTAATTTTTATATGTGAACAAAAACACACAGAAAACGGTTAATTTTTTGCTAGCCTGCGTAAATTTAATTAAGCGTACTATAAAAAACATTGTAATTTTTCAAAAAAATGTCAACTTGACAATGTTGTCAAAAATAATGTCTACAATTTTTGTAATTGACAGTGAGAATTCAGCTTTTTTTACTAATTGTCACTCATAATGTCAACGCCTTTCAATTCTCACATATCAAACTTTATGTTTTACATAATAAAAACTTCTCATTTTGGATATGTTGTATTTTTGACTTTGCTCTTTCATATTTTTTAATTTTTAAAATAAAATTTATATCCAAATATAATACTTTCACATATTTCTCTTAACTTTTAACTTTTTATTTATAACATTAATAAAATAAAAACTATACAAGTATTTTTTAACTTTTAAATGCCAAGAAAAGCCATCTAAGGTTTAATTTTTATATAGTATGCTTTTTAAGTTGTTTTTTACATACATTGCTTTATTTTAAACCATTTTACTTATTATTTTAGGACAAGAACACTTCCAAACAGCCAAAGGGTACCAAGCGTCCCTCTAAGCCAACCAAATCTACCAAGAAAAAGCCTGTCTCATCAAAGAAGGCCACCCCCAAACCATCCCCAAAGCCCTCCCCTGAGAAGAGCCCTGCTCACTCCACTGGGGGAGAGGAAACTGATGGCTCTCTTACAGAGCACAGTTTCTACAACTCAGCTTCTGATTAGGAACCAACCAAGAAGAAGCAGCAAGGCAAAAATACCCCTCTCAAAGAAAATTCTCCTGCACATGAGGAGCACCACGACAAGCCCCTTCTGCTTCCCCATCCCTGCCAAACTCTCCCCCTTCAAGCTCATATGGGGATGATTCAAAGCCCTGCCCTGATTACTTCCCTGGCTTTCGCCATGCTCCTGCTGGCCCTTGGGACCCTCTGTTGGCCCACAACATCTGCAATGTTGATGGCAAATTCAAGGTTCCCTCTTCCTTGCCCAAATACTTCCCAATCATGAGTGTAAAGGGTGGGCCAGCCATGGTGGCCAATGGGTATATCTTCAGCTGCAATAATGCCAACTGGGGCTTCAAGAGCCGGCATTACACCTGCAAGGACCACTCCTGCCCAGCGCGGCTTAACACTGAGCGCTGGGACCTGGTCCAAACCATCAAGGGCGAGCATACCTGCATTATGCCCAACACTACCATCTCCCGCCTTCTCAAATGGTACCTTGTGCAGATTATGCCCACCTCCAAAGACCTTTCTGTCACACAGCTGGCTGTGCTTGCTTTCAAGTACCTGTCCCCTACCAACCTCAAGAGGGTCCCTACTCACACCCAGTTGGTTAAGTTTGTGAGTGATAGGCGTCAAGCCTCCAATCCCCTGGCCAAGAGTGCCACCAGTATCAAGGACCTTATCCTCACAGATGCTCTCAAGAAGACGGAGGATGGTGAGATGTTCCTGCTCTATGACAATGGGCAGGAAGTGGAGGATAGGATTGTAGCCTGCGCCACAACCCAAAACCTGGAGCAGCTGAACACTGCTACCACCTGGCTGTGCGACAGCACATTTGCTACTTGCCCCTCTCTCTTCAAGCAGCTTTGGGTCCTGCATGGGCAGTTTAATGACCAGGTCATCCCCCTTGTGTTCTTTCTCCTACCTGGTGCCAAGACAGAGGTCTATGCCAGAGCCTTCAAGATTGTCCAGGATGCTTTGAGCTCTCTTCCCATCAACCAGCTCCCCCCTCCCACCCACATCACAAGGGCAAATCCCTCCTCCGCTGAGAAGGATGAGTCCACCATAGCCGCTGAGCAGCTAGCTCATGCGTGCTCACTTGGGCTGAAGGTTATCATAATGGACTTTGAGCAGGCTCAGTTCAGAGCCTTCCAGGCCATCTTTGATGGAGAAGTCCAGGGCTGCTTCTTCCATTTTAGGCAGGCCCTTATCAAGAATCTCAAGAGTGAGAAAGACCTTTTTGACAAGTATCTTAACAATATAAGGGGAAGTGCTGCTTTGCCCTGACTCAGTTTGCTGCCTTGGCTTTTGTGCGCCCAGAGCATACTGGGCTTGGCTTTGAGGCCCTCCTGGAGGATGTTTACGTGAAGAAGCACTCCACCATCTTCAAAGGCTACCTGGAGTACTTTGAGCGGCAATAGGTGGGCAAGAAGGTGACTGCCCGGAGAGGTAAGAGTGAGACCACTGCCCCTTGGAACTGTCACGGCGCCTGCCTCAAGGGGGGAGATGAAGACCACCTCTAGCCTTGAGATTTGGCATAAGCACCTGAAGGTGAAGTTTGGGACCAACCCCAAATATAACAAGTTCTTCTCCAAGCTACAAGAAGAGCAGGCCCGGACTGTCTCCAAGTTCCGTGACCTGGCCAACCAGGTGGCCCCCAAGAAGAGGAAGTCCAAGGAGCAAGACTACCAGGAGGACGTGCAGAAGGTGGTCAAGAAAAAGTATAAGGTGGTGGAGATAAAGAAGTACCTTGAAGATGTCACCACTGCTCTTGCTGGTGGCTTTAATTAGCCAAATAAACTTTGCTTTGCTTTGCATATATATTTTTTACTTTTAAACTTTTAGTTTTTTTATTTTTTTGGATAGTACTAATTTTTTTAATTATAACTGGTAAGTTTCAGATACAGTTTCAATGTGGTTTTGCAAGAAATATCTTATATTTTGTAGTTATTATGATATATAAAATATCTTTATTTTTGGTTCATTGGAATAAAAATAATTTTATAATAAAGAGTGTAATTTACATAGTAAACTGAAAAATAGTTGATTATATCTCCTTATTCTTATTACTTATGGTATTTTTTATTGCATTTTTGAACTTTCTGGGGTCATTTTAGTATAATAATGTATTTTAAAACAATTTTTTATATTAAAAATGTTCAGGGTAAACTGTGCTGTTAATTAAAAAAGTGTCAACATCCAGGAAACGACATTAAGTAAAACCAGGTTGTCACTTTACTATAGTGTTGACATTTTTAGTGTCAACATGGGCGCTGTTACCAATTTCCCACCAGATGCCAAGAGTGTGTGCCAGCCATTTGGGCTTGGCACAAATCAAAGATAAGCAATTTTTTGATATATACCAACTTTTAATAAACATTAAAGCCTAAAATCAAAGTATCCCAGTAAAATCTAGACCAATCTTAATGTCTAATAGCTTATTTTAAAGCTACAGATCAGCTCTATCTTTTAAAAAAATTATAAAAATAAAAAACTTAAACTTTTCTAGCTTTTTGCAAAATCTTCAATTATTCCCTCTCAGGGAATTAACACCCCAAGTAGCTCACCAAATGAGTCACTGAATGGCACACCGACCAACCATTAAGTTGGTAGCACTACTATCATTTGGCCATCTATTACAGGGATCAAACAATCCATATCCTAAATGGAACTCAACTTGAATAAGCCTTGTGACTTAAGAGGAACATTACTCAGATGAGCCTCATGGCTTCCATGACGTACATGGACAGTATGTGGCTTTCCATGATACTATATATTATCCTATATTCATATCCAATAAAGTATCATTCTCTTCTTAAATTTACCCTTTATCTCATTTATTATACTTCCCAGGAGTATATACTTGACAAGCTTTACTAAACTTAATTGTAATACTCCACTTATTTAGATTTTTTTATTTATACTTGAAGTATGTGGTTTTAATTTCAAAAAATATAATTGTAATTAATTTTTAAAAATCATTTTAAATAGTAATTTAATTAAACATATAATAAGTAATCACAACTTAAAAAATATAATAAAATATATTGAATTGATGTCAAAACAGCAGGCTTGACCCTCCAGCAAGGTTCTGAGTAAGCGGGTTTGTGACCCACAATCCGATTACCCAGCCACTTGAAGCCAGACTAAGAAGTCAACTCAAATTGACAAATACAACAATATGAACAAATGCTGATCCCCTACGGTGGATACATTGTTTTAGCGTTTGACTCATTACCAGGATCAAGCCACCCCCTTCACCATCCAACCGTGTGATCAACGCTATCATGTTCCTGTTACCCATGATTTACACCAGCTATATAATCATTATCTCCCAATAAAGAATATTATCTAGGTTTTAAACATTTCCCCCTTGTAACTCTGCTAGAACAGCACAGTTACAACATTGATAGCACAGATAGGTTCTTCATCCTACCGCATCTTGTAAAATTCTGCCTGTTGCCTGTACTTGCCGCAGCCAACAAATCCTTGACAGAATCATGTCTGGCCTCCCACTGGACTGGACTCTGTACACCTCTGGTACCAAGATACCTGATGGTTTTGTCCTGTATCAGAACACAGTGATCCCACTACCTACCTTCAATGCCATGTGTGCATAAGGGTTTTTCCTGATGGCCACCACCATCTCACAACCAACTGACAAAAACAGCATGCCCACCTACATAGCCCAAATACTACAAAGTGCTGCCTTGGAACCTTTTGCCAGGGCCAACGGCGACAACACTGCCACATGGATCCAGTCCGCTCAGAGCAAGCTGGCCCAGATGGAATGCCCACAGCAATTTTGTATTGTGGAAATCTCCATCTGACTGACCAACAATGCTGGCACCTGGTGCAATAAGTGGTACAAAGAACACACCAAGAAGAACTGGGATACCTTCAAACAAGCTTCTTGGCAAGGTTTGTGCTTAAGGACACTGCACTCATGATCATACGTCAAGTAAAGAACTTAACCCAGACAGGCACTGTGAAGGAACTCACCCACACCTACAAGGAACTCTGTCTCCGCGCCCCATCTGACATGGCCTTTGACACCCCAGCAACACACCTCATGTACTACAACGCTCTCAAGTCACACGTGATGAGACATGTAAACCTGGACCAAGTTACCAACCTGAAAAGCCTGTACCACGAAGCAGAAAAAGTGGAACAATGCTCTAACGCTCTGCACAAGGCGCAAACTGGAAAACAAGAAAGACCCAAGGATTCTCACACAGGCGGGTGTTCCGCTCAACCACCCCCTGGGAACAACAGGAACAACACCAACCATAAACCCACAGGTTCAAATAGACATGGACGTGAGAACAATTGCCAGTCAAATTATACCCATTTCTGTATCACTGCCACACAAGGCAATCAAGACAAGGGAAAAGCCCAGGGAGAGCATTAAGCGAGCCAAGCTCTCCCCACACAACTCCTGACTTGCCCAATGATGAGTACCAACCTGAGGACGTGGACCAATGCCCAATGATCCAAGTACCCTTGGAGGACCCAGTACTGTACACCATTGCCAGAAATCCCAATAAACTGATGTCATATCCTTTCTGTTTTTGCAGTTATACAGGCTCAGCACTCCTGGACTTGGGCGCAGATCAAACCATAGTCAACAGTAGCTTTGTGGACAAGTTCAAGCTAGCCACTAATCCTTTGCAGATTAAAAAATGGTTTTAGCTGATGAACATCACATTGCTGTGACAAGGGAAACCACCCCCTTCTCCATCATGCTTGAGAACCTACACTCCACCATCCAAGGCCCTGTTATCAACTTCCCAAAGTTTGACATTGTACTGGGTTTGGGTTGGTTATGAAAGAAAAATCCTCACGTGGACTGTGCAACCTTGGTGTTGACCATCAAGCGCAAAGGTGTCAATCACCAGATCTACCCTGACTCAGTGGATCAACTCCTACGCAACCACTTCTTTGTGCGCATCACAGAGACCCTGGACAAAAAGGAAAACCTGAAGGCAATTGACTGGGACTCTTGCCAGTACAGGATCATAAATTTCAAAGATCACCAGGCTACCTCCACACCTCAGGATCACAAAATTGTGGCCTGCCATCCAGAAATCTTCAAGGAAGCTCTACCCAGGTTGCCCCCAGAGAAACACATCCAACATTTCATCCAGCTCAAAGGAGCTGTACCCAAAGCACGTCCTATCTACAGGCTGACCCCAAACAAAGACAACACCCTATGTGCCTACCTCAAGAAAGCGTTGGAGAAAGGACTTATCCGCCCCTCACAGTCTCTTTTTGGGGCCGCCATATTCTTTGTGGCCAAGAAAGACAGCACCTTACGTCTGGTCACAGACTACCAAGCCCTAAACAAACTTACCATCAAGTATTGTTACCCACTACCACTTATTGACAACCTCTTTGACGCCTTGGGTGGAGCCACAGTCTTCTCCAAGATTGACCTAACCACAGGCTACAACCAGATCCGTATTAAGGAGGAAGACATTCCCAAAACAGCCTTCCACACTAAATACGGCTCATACAAGTGTGTGGTACTCAACTTTGGCATGACAAACGCCTCCTCCACCTTTGTGACCTTCATGAACAAGGTGTTTGCCCCACACATAGGCAAGCATGCCTTAGTCTACCCAGATAATATCATTGTCTAAGCCCTTTGGTGAACAGCACCACAAAGACCTAGAGGCAGTCTTTGCTACCCTGGTACAACACAAACTTCTGGCCAAGCCCTCCAAGTGCCAGTTCTTCTGCAAGAAATTGCCTTTCCTGGGAAACATAGTCTCAAGAGACAGCATCAAACCCAAAGTCAAAAGATACAGGCCATCTGCAGGATGCCACCACTCAAGGATAGGTTGGAACTCCACACTGTCCTGGGGATGGTGGCCTATGTACACAGCTTCATACCTGACTGTGGCATTTTGACTGCCCCCTTATCCGCCATAACTGGCACCAAATACAAGTTTGTGTGGACCCCTCAATGTGACCTCTGTTTTAGACGTCTCAAGGAGAAGCTCACAACAGCACTTATCCTGCAATACCCCAAACATAATGGGGAGTACCAGATGGAAACCAACGCCATGGACTCATCTATTGGGTGAGTACTACAAATCAAAAACAATGATGGTGACTTCCTGCCTGTAGCCTATGAATCACAAAAGTTGACAGATGGCAAGTGTCAATACCCTATCCACAACAAAGAACTGCTGGCCATCATGCACTGTCTAGTCAAAAGGTGTTGTTATCTAAAACAACAGGAAGAATTCACGACATTGACTGACCACAAGTTTCTCATATACTTCAAAGCTCAAGCAAATCTGTCTTGCTGTCAAGCCCGCTGGGTGGAACTCTTGGAGAAATTCAATATGCTCATACAGTACAAACCTGGTCCAGAACTTGCCATGGAAGACACCCTCTTGCACCTGTATGTCTGTGCCACAAGAGGAGAAATTGGGCTCAACCCAGATTGGCCTCTCTTGGTGCTACAGAAAAAAGACAAGGGCTTCTCTCCTGGCACAATCAACATAACAAAAGAAACAGTCATTAAGAATGAGCACTTATTTGCCAACGTGTATGGGACATTGCATAGAAAAATCTCCGATAGGATAACCATCCCTTACATCCCCACACACCAGCAAGTGGACACCATCCTACAATATCATAGAGACCTAGGACACACCAAGAGCCGCAACCTATATGAGTTCCTTAAACACAAGGCCTGGTGGCCAACCCTGTATCATGACGTTCAAGAAGTCCTAGACCAATGTGAAGTATGCAAGAAATTTTCTAAAAGCAAAGCCCCTCCAAAATCAGTACTACCCATCCGCACACAACTACCCTTCAAGGCGTGGGCCCTCAACATTGCCATCCACATGCCAGGGAAACACAATGATAAAAATAAATCATCACCACTATAGACATTGCTACACAATGGCCAGTAGCCCAAGCAGTAAAGGCGCACACTGTCAATGCAGTGCAGCAGTTTATAGGAAGAGAAATAATCAGCAAGTTTAGAAAGCCAGAACTCCTGATAACTGATGGAGGGAAAGAATTGACCTCTGAAAACACCAACATATACCTTGCTAAAAATGGGGTCAAACATACTGTGACAACACCATACAACCCGCAGGCCAATGGACATGTAGAGCGGCTAAATGGCAGCCTTGTGCAAGCCTTGGCCAAGCTCACTGTCAGGAGACCTAAGACTGGTATAAGCAGCTACCAACTGCATTGCTTGTATGCCAGACCTACATGAACAGATCCACCGGGAAAAGCCCCTTTGAGTTAGTTTATGGCACACAGCCCAACATCTTCCAAGAGCTATCAGGACCCAAGCTGGAGATGCCCAGTAAAGTCCCGCCTTACTCAGACCCTCAAATCATTCAGGACAACAGTGACCAATTAGAAAAGGAAAACAAACGTCTGTGTAAGGTCTTGCCCATAATGGCACAAGGTTATAAACTAGGGTGTGCAAGGCATTAGGATTCAAATTTAAAAGATATAGAAATGTAGGAACTGTCTGTAAGATAATCTTACAGAACCCTGCTAAAAACCTATATTGTGTCACAAAAGGAGTTATCAAGTGTAAAAACCCTAAGCAAATAAGATAAAACAAAGTGTTCAATAGTGAACAATTTTTAACTAAGGGAATATAAATATTAGGATATTCTCCATCAGCAAATTGATACATATAACTATTGAAAGATTCCTTAAGGGAAAAAAATGGATACAACAAGCCTAAGGCTTGTTGTCTTACAAGTTACATCTGTTTAAAAGAATGGAAAAACTAAACTTTGAAATGAAACTAATAAAAATGTATAAATTCTTAAAAATTAAGATCTCAAGTTAAATTTGGAAAAAATTGAAGGGGAAGAAATCACTTAGAATTTTGGCTTAAAGCCTACTCTTCAAAAGCTCTTTATTTATAGAGGAAAAGGCTTTTCCAGTTGGGTTTGATCATCAGGGAGAGCATCCAAGAAGAGGAGCAACTGGAGAAGTTTGGGGTGACCTGGAAAAGAAGAGGACAAGAAAACCCAGCAGAAGTTGCAGATCAGCAACGTGGAAACTGGAGAGAGCAGCAACAACGTAAGCAGGAGTTTGAAAGTAAGTGAAGTGAAAATTATTCTAACTTGAAGTAGAAATATATGTAAATTAAGAATCAGGCAGTCAAAGCAACAGCAAAAGCAACAATTTGAACACAAATTGCGTAAAACAAAGGTAAGAATACTTTAAAATAATAAACTATTAACAATTTTGACCTAACTTTTGAAATTAATAAATAACCCAAAAGACTAAGTGAATAATGAAAATAATTTAATTATCTTTAAGAAGCCTGCCCTTTGGGGCAGGGCATGACAGTCTTCAAAAAACTTTTGTCCCCATCCAGGATAGACATGAAGTTGGGGACAAATTTTGGGTCATGAACATTGATAAAAGCAAACTACAACCCAAGAAAGTAGGATCAGCAATCATCCTAAAGGTAAACAAAAATAACACTTACCTTTTGCAAGGACTCAGGAAGCGCAAACAAGACAAAATCCTCCACCACAATTTCCTGAGACCCTGCAAAGCAAGACAAAAACAACTCAAAACCGCCCTGCCCGCCACAGAACAACAGCTAGTCCAGTATGGCGCCTGGGCTCCTGACAACCTCCCCAATGACCTACCCCCAGAGGAGGCTACCCTTCAGTTGGGGGTGTGTGTGTGTGTCAAAAAAGCAGGCTTGACCAACCAGCAAGGCTTTGAGTAAACAGGTTTGTGACCCGCAATCTGATTATCCGGCCACTCAAAGCCAGACTAAGAAGTCAACTCGAATTGCCAAATCCAACAACATGAACAAATGCTGATCCCCTACAGTGGATACCTCATTTTGGCGCTTGACTCATTACCAGGATCAAGCCACCCCCTTCACCATCCAACTGTGTGATCAATGCTATCATGTTCCTGTTACCCATGATTCACACCAGCTATATAATCATTATCTCCCAATAAAGAATACTATCTAGTTTCTAAACATTTTTCCCTTGTAACTCTGCTAGAATAGCACAGTTACAACATTAATTTTATTAAAGCCCAAAATGGGCTTAATTTAAACCTGGTTTTAAAAACCAGGAATCTGCACTTCTTTACATCCAGTGGATATGGTAAGGAAACAATTTTGAGTCGGTGACTCTTTTTTAGAAAAAGAGCCACTCATGCCAAATCCAATGCAGCTCTACTCTCAATAGGTCTGTTTTGGCTAGGGCTGCTTTGGGCGAGCCCCAAGCAGGCTCAGCAAGTTTTTGGCTCTAGGTTGCTCTATCCAAAGATTTATTTTAAAATATTTAAATACTAAATTATTTTGTTCTGTCAGAGATCCAACCTTGGGCAGATGGCCTGCCGTTTTTTGGAAACGTACAGGCCACAGGTTTTGCGGGCAGGGCTCACCACAATATTGGGGCTAACTTAGTAAGGTAGAACATTGACTTTTTTGCCCAGGACCACAGGCTAGCGGCTGGAATTATAGTGTCAATCACCCCAGTGAGGGTGATGTACACAATTCCAAACAGCTTATTTGTATGGTCCAGGGGAAATTTGGGAGCAGACACAGGCATTGGTTTCAGGGTGATTGGTGGTTCTATGTTCAGTTGATAAGCAAACAGCAAGTTATACTTATTTCTAAATATGCAGACTTGGTTGTTTACCAAGGCCTTGTCTGTTGTATCTCACTCGCAAAGTTAACTGGGCCAGGGAATCTTGTTCAAGTATCTTTTCAAGGGTGAATTCATTGGATTCAGGCTTCAAATGGTATTCTGTAAAGTGAACAAGACCAAATGAGGCTCCTGGAAGATAATAAACTGCAGGCAGAGAGGCAAGAGGGCCAGGAGATCTTAAACTGAACTGACAAATTACAAGGATAAAATAGGGCAATAAATGGGGAAACCAATGTCTCATAATCTTTTATTTAAAAACGACAATAAAGTCTTAGCGCAGTGTCTACAGGTCTATATAGTATCCTGCCGCCAAATTTTGCATTTTTCATATGGGGTTCATTACAGTAGTTTTCAAACCTGTTGAGATAAATGTAAAATCTCAGTCTAAAAACACATACAACTCAGTCTAAAAACAAAATCAAAGTGGATCCAAACATATTGTAATTTAATATAAATTCCTTAATTTTTGATTTGGTGTTTAGGCTGAGTTGTATACTGTAAATTCAGAACCTAAACAAAAAATGCGGGATTGTCAAATCTTTGGTCCAAATTTTGAATCACTTTTGAGGGAGACTCAGCTGAGTGAAAATTAAAATATTTAATAAAATCAACCATTTAATTTGAGTTTTTTGGTTTATTTAAATTGGCAAATTTTGAATCTCTTGAGCAGATAACTCAACTAACAAAAGACAAAACACAGCAAACAAATGCAGGATACATGAATCAGAAATGCAGGATTCTAATGTATGATTTAAGATTTACTGTATCTCAAACAAATCATAGACATCATGTGAAAATTAAAAAATCTGAAATTGCGGGATTTTCAAATCCAAGAACCAAATTTCAAATAAAAATGAGGTGAATTTGAAATAAATATAATTTATAGGCATCTCCAATAGAAAGTCAAAAGTTCTAGAGTGGATTTGTGGTAACTCTTTTAGGAATCATAGGCATTCTCAAAAATTGCCCTATTCCAGTTTAGGATGGCTAAAATTTAGATCCTACTATTCACCAACTTAACAAACTTAACAATAAAATTGATTAAAATATACACATCTCTTTTTGAGTTAAATTTTTTAATAAAAATTTATTACTCCTTCTTTTAATAACAATCAAATAAGCAAGCTGTTCCCTGGCCTTGACGAAAACATGCAGGGCTACACAGGGTCTTCCAATAGTGAAGCCCCCCTCTATGGTCACTCCCAACCCGCAGGCCCCTCCCAAAGCACTAACCAGGAGTGTGTTCTTTCCCCTGCAACTTCTAGCATGGCCCTGTTTGCCCATCATGCACAGGCAGCCGCCAACCCAAATCCTGAATCAACAATGGCATCTGGAACCAGCCATTTGAGCCATGGGATCACCCAGAGAGCCCCAAATCCTGAAATAGCCAATCAGATGACACCATATGGTTCCCAAGATGGACATATCCCATCCCCAGCCAATCAGCCTGCAAGGCGCAGAAGAAAGCTAATCACCCAGGAGATTATTCTCGAAATGGTTGAAAAACGAGGGAAGCTTATGTCCCTTGGGGAAATTGCAGCTGTGATGGGTTTTGCAAAGTCTACTGTGGCTGCAACCCTGCGAGCCCACGCCAACTGTGGCCCCCTACCAAGAAGACCTCAACTGGTGCCTGTTCTTCAACTGAAGGTGAAAAAGCCCACCCCCTCATGATGGTTATGAAACGTAGCCTGCAGATGTCTCTGGTCCAGGTTTGTCTCCAACTGGGACTCCATGGCATTTTCACAAGTAAAAGAATAGTCAATTTGTGGATGCACAAAGTTGTGGTTGCTGCTAGAATCTTATCCAATCAAGTTCTCATTGGTCCCAGTTTGGTGGATACTGACCCTTATTAGTCTGTTGTCATCAATCTTATCAAAGGGAGGGCAACAAGGACGTGCAATGACGTCATCTTCTTTTTGTATGCCAAGATTTCTACAAGTATTCAAGACTATGGAGAAAAGTGTATCCAATCTGAAGTTTACAAGTGCGGCCCAATTTTGAATTGATTTGTTGGGGGTTTATGGGCAGTTTCCCCATTGGGTGTCAATTATTGCTCATAAATATCAAACACTGCAGATGGGTATGCATACCAGATGGAGCTCAAGGACATGATGGAGGAGTGGGCTACCCAACAAGCCATGTACACAGTTGTAATGAGTGCTGAGATGGAACATTGGGAGTGGGCAACCAAGGAAATTAGGGCTGCGGGGCATACCTGCTGGTCCTATCTCACCAACCACGCTGACATGCATCTTGCAGATGTATGTCTTTACAATTTTGGTTCAGCTCTCAGGAGCTTAAAGCCTGCCACATACAATGAACTATGTACCTGAATTGAGAAGGGATATGAGCTTTTCCCTTCTATATTTGTCCAGGACTTATCAGATCTTGTCATATTCTATGCAAGTGATAGTGATATGTCCAGAAAGGATTCCTGCCTCCCCTCACACTCATCTATTTGGTTTTTCAAGCCCACATACATGACAGAAGAAGAATTTGAGCAATTGAAGCAATTAGCTCTTTTTGCCTCTTCCCAGTCAACAAACCAAGCCTCCTCAACTCCCCCATTAAGACCAAGCCACCTGCCTTCCAACCCTGACTCCCAAACCACCACCCAATCCCTCCCCATTAGCTCTGATGATGTCCTTTTTACAGGCACAGATGATGGCAACTGTCAGGAATGCTTCTGCTTTATTTCCTGATAACAACAACAAAGTCTTGGTGAATCCTGGGTTGGAAATCCCTCTTCCTAAGTTGGTCTTTTCCTCAGCTCCTAAAAAGGAACTATTAGTATGTAATAACTGTCCTAAATTCCCTTTGGCTACCCTGGAATCAAGTCTGGCTGTCATCTTTTTCAACACGGGGATCAAACCCGCGTCCTCTCAGTTTCCTATTGATCACCTAGATAATATTAGTATTTTGAAGCCAAATTTACCTTTCTTAATGTGCAAAATGACGGTCTGTAGCTAATCAGAGGATACAACGGGGTTAGGAGCTTTTGAAGTTGGTTTCGCACCTTGCAATGATAACGTTAAAGAGCTATTAAGCTCTGTACTTGATTATAATCAAGTAAAACAATTTTCAACCGCTGCCGTTAAGCATCTGCCTTCTAGATGCCTCCCCCAAACTGTTGGTTCTCCAACAGCTGGGGTAAATAACACCCAGCTGTTTGGAGAAGCCTCAGCAGGGGTTAGATAACTTAAAACTATCTTTTTTATCTAAATCAAAGCTCCCCCTGCCAAGTTTCCCCCCAACTTATCCCCAAATTCCCCTGATCATTTGCAAATTGGACACCAATGACAGCCTATATAAGGCTCTAGCTTTCAGCATTATTACCTATTCAGTTAATAAAGTCAATTTACCAACCTAGTTGATTTTTCTTTTGCCTGCTCTCAAATCCTGAAATCAAACACCATGATGCTACCCAAGTCATCCCAATGGGGACCATTTGGGTATAAATGGTTGGTTTGGTTGCTCCTTGTACAGTCCCTTACTGCAAGCCTTTCTTTTGGAACCAGAGCAGATTCTGGTTTGCCTCCTCCCAATTACTTGGACAAGTCATGGCGCCGAGTGGTACCAGGCATATGGTACACCACCACCCCACTGTCACTGAATCCCCCAATCACAGAGGAACCACAGGTCATGGGGGCCAGTCCGCCCAGTCCTTCTTTATTTCATCCCATGGCTTCTGTTTTCCTCCTGAGTTATCTTGGAGCTTACTTCCTGTTGGGAAGATTTAATCCCTTTTGGGTTGATATTGTCTTATTGGAGAATTGTTCCATATGGGGATGGTCTCCCTTCCAATTGGTTCTCTAATCACCGGGTTGAACCCATCCACAGCCATACACCTGTTGGGTGGTATGTTTTCAAGCGGATGGGTTCCTGACAGCAACGTACATTCTGCCCATTCCCTACCCTAATTGTCCTTTGATGGGTAAAATAAAACCTTTCTTTGTGACAAATTATCAAAATTGATATTATTTCTTCCAATTCATAATTAATAATATATTCTTTTTACATTATTGACATTCCTCATATTTTAATAAAAGTTATATGGTTGATTTGATAATATATAATTGTTTGCATGGATATTTTTCATAGTCAATAATAAAATAAGGACCAACAGATTTAAATATTATATTAGTGTATTGCAGGTAGACGTTAAACCTTGATATTTAGATATCATGTGCATAACTCAATGCATTAAGTATACTAAAATTCATTTTAAATTTGGAATTTTTCATTGTAATTTTATAATTGGACTGTGTCTATATTAGGGAGCCATTAACACTTATTACAAATATTGATACATAATGCAATTTACAGCCTGAATATTTGCCTATTGATAATGATTCTGTAAAATTTAAGTTGGATTTTGTGAGATGGTAATAATTCAATGAGTCAATCAATCACTGTTTATGACCATTAATTGACCAATTTTCTTTGCTGTGGCAATTGTGCATTTCATGATAATTACGTGCTGGTATCCCATTGGTTGGTTTCACATTCCATTGCAAAGGAAATAGGAAACATGGTTGCCACCTGACCACATCTGGTCTTGGGGTGACGACCACGTTTCCTATTGCCTGTGCAATGGGATGTGAAACCAACCAATGTGATACCAGTGCATAATTATCATGCAATGCACAATTGCCACAGCAAAGAAAATTAGCCAATTAATGGTCATAAACAGTGATTGATTGACTCATTGAATTATTAAAATCTCACAAAATCCAACTTAAATTTTATAGAATCATTATCAACAGGTAAATATTCAGGCTGTAAAATGCACTATTGTTGCAACTGAGTTTCCCTCCTTGTCTGCTAATGTATCTTACAATACACAGGGGGTGCTTGAGGAGCCACCCCTTGACGTATCTAATGACATGGATCAATCTGATGGCAATATTGAACTGCAGGCACTTCCTCCTAATTAAGAGCGCTGTCAATTTGACTTGCTGATCCCCACACAATTTATTCCTTGGCCTTAAACCTTATATGGAACATGCCACTATTCTACCCCCTTGTGGCCTTGTGGCTTTCCCCATATAGTATATTATTCACAATATTCTATAATAAACAATACCTTATTATATTCATTTCTGTCCTTTCTATTGGACTGTTGTCTTCCCCAATCAAATAATGAACAATAATTGGTTCAGTTGCAACAGTGGTAGCAGAATTAGGTTCACAACCTACCTAAAAGAAAAATTCCTCCAAGAAAGGACAGAGTACGGGCTTTATGGCTGCTCATCATCAAGAAACTTTCCTTCCAATCTCCAAGGGGGACATCCTCAAGGGATATTTTATCTACCAAGACCAGCTGATGCTCACAAGCGTGTACAATTGACTCTGCCTTGGGCAGCGTGACACAAGTGTCACCCTGCCCCGATTGCACCTTTCTCAACACATGCTAAATCTCTAACTTGAGCCTTTTGCAGGTAGTATTAAAGGAGCTGACATTGTCAGTTGGCTCCACTCTACCAAGACCTGCCTTTGTATCTGTCAGGTGCCCAAGCCCATGTGGGTTGCCATCGCTTCTGGGCGCCTTACAGGGCCTGCTACAGTATGGTTCACCAACTGGGCCAGACAAGAGATAGATGTTACTTGGGCATTGGTCAGGGACGCCACAAAATACTGCTAAAGTGGCACCTTTTCACCTATTGTGATAGAAACTCCCCTCATGGCCATTAAACAGACCAGGTCTATCCCTAAATATCTTGCAGCTTAGCAATAAGCCCTTGCTGCCGCCCCAGAAGCTGTCACTGGCAGAAATGCCATGCTCCTTATGCTAATAGTCAATGGTCTCAAACCCCATATCTGCAAGTGGGTTCCCGTGGAGCGCTGCATCTCCATCAACAACTGCTAAAAGGCTATTGTGGAGTCAATAATCAGGCTTCCAGTGGCTTCCGTAGGTCTAATGAAGCACCACCCCAGTCTTGCCCCACACCTGGCAGTGCCCACAATCAGGTGGGCTTCCGCCAGCCCCACCGACAAGAGAATGGGGTTAAGCGTCCCTGCAAGGGGGACTCCAGTTAGCACAAATTGGGACCCAGGAAAAGCCTGGGAGTTGTAGATACAAGAGGTTCTACAACCCCACTTGACCTTTGCTCTCAATCCCTCATTGAAAAGAACCCCTGTGATTACAATGTGCATTATGTTGAAACTCTTGACATATTCCAGGTTCATAACAACAACCCCGTTCTCCAAGCAAGCCATTATTCAAATAAAGTAACCCGCTTGGTCTACCCCTTCTGTTTCTGTGGGAACACCCACAAACTTTTGGTAGACGCTGGGGTCAATCACACTATGATTGACCAGGCGTTTGCAAATTCTCAGCAGCTAGACTGAGTGCCCAGCCAATTCAAGGTAGTATAAGTAGCTGACTCCTGTGGAGTGGCAATTACCCATGAGACAGTACCCTTCTATGTGAGAATGGGGAACTGTAAAGTTCTGAGGACCGCCTTTAGCCCTGAATTGGGATTTTTTCCCCAGACCATCAAAAAAGGCGGGCTGTGTGCAGGCAAACCCCCTTCAAAACCTGGAGGACCTGGCCCACACGGTGGATGAGCGCTTTGTGTTGGCCTTCATGGCTGAATCCCCAATCCCTTCTCTAGAGTCCCCTCCAACTGTGGAGGAGACCCTAATCTGGATGGATTGTTTGCTTTCCTGGTGCTACCCTGTTTTGAGACAACTGGCGGGCCAACGGAAAAACGCGGACCACAGGGCACCAGGTGTGCCTAACCCGCAGCCTGGGGAAATTGGGTATAAAATCCCACAGTCAACAGAATCCCAGGCAAGCAATTCCTTTGGTCTGGAAGTCCCTTGGGCTGAAATAATTGAGTTTGGGAGCCCTCCAGTTGGGACGTCAGAGGAAGGCATTAGGGGTAACATGCACCCTGAGTCCCCAGAAGGCTCCTAGCCAATTGGTTAACTGTACCCTACACCCAGGTCTGCTGCCCCTATTTTATTGGGCCCAGTCCATGGGAAGATTAGGCAGTGACTTTCAACTGGCTACCCTTTAGATTGCTTTTCAATAACCTCTTTTAAAACCCCCGGCCTTATCACCCCCATTGCATATAATGGAAGCATGGGCCGTCAGGTCCCTTGCTTACCAATTCTAATTATCAAATAAAACTTCTGACTTTGCAAATCTCTTTGTATTTTGAAGTTTTATTTAATAATCAAGATTATTTTCCTGACTTACGCGCTGTCTTCACTCCTGCTTCTGTCTGGTCTGCCTGCCTATTTGCCTGCTTGCCCTACTGTCCGCCCGTGGTTTCTTTGTTAAGAATCAATCCAAGGGGATCCAAAACTGGCCCAAGCTCTTGTTATTTCCCCAGTCTCACAGACCGTACGCCCAGAAGTTCCAGTTAAAAAAAACCTCTCTGGTATCATGTTATCTCCTTTATATAAGGGAGCCATGATGATATTGGTGCCCATCTTCCTATTGTTTTGGTCCACCAGCCCTGGTATTTGGAAAAAAACTTACTCTGATCACTCAATCTCCTGGTTCTACTCCTGGTCTGCTTTCTAATGCCTTCTGTCATTTCACCCAGGTACTCACCATCCTAGCTAAATTTGCCCAGTTGCCTTGGTCAATCCCTTATCCTGAAGGGGTTTCAGCCTCCCCAGAATTGGGAACTAACAAACCCCCTTTATCTGACTTGACCAATCCTCTCCCTGCAGCAGTCTCAGCTCCCTCCCTACCCTCCTTGCACCAAATCCCCATGTTGGATTCAGATATCCCTCCCACCCAGGATCACTCTCTGTGGTTGTACACTGGAGCCCTGGTTATGGCCCTGGATGCCTATTTCCCTCCCTTTTCTCAGCTGATCTCCTTTGGGAGGCCCCTACAAGTGGCCATCCCAGTCCTGCACTAGATGGCATCCTGGTGGTTGGTCCCACCAGGATGGGAGCCAGACTTTTTAGTCTAGCCCCCCTCTCTTACAGGAACATCCAGGTCAAGCTCTCTGGGCCAATCATGGCAGGACTCAGCCACAATGTTATTGCTGGTCTTGACTGGCTGCAGCACAACTGTCCCTATATTGACTGGGATACATATTTCATCATCCTTAACAGGAATGGGGTGAGTTTCCAGATCTATCCTATCAAAATGAGCAAGTTAATCCATGATAATGTGTTTGTCAGAATCACAGAGATGGGTACGCGTGACTGTACTACAGTCACATTGGTCTATAGTTTCACAAAGAGGTTGAATTGTGATGAATTTCATAGGTTGAAATTCAAAACAATAGGATTGGCCTTGGAGAGACTTTCCAGCGTAGTAATGAATACCCAGGAATCAATTAGACTGTACTAATTGAGGGCCGTAATGAATAATCTGAACAGTTCAGATTATGAGACTAGGTGTTTCAAACCAATTTATTAACTGGGAAGGTTAATTAATTGATACCCTTAATATGATTAATGAGGATTGAATCATAGGGCCAAAATGGACTTGACTGTATCAAGTAAAGACTTGTTATCTTTGAACAGATTAATTAACCTTCCTAGTTAATAAATATATTCTAGGAATATAATTAATAAGGATTTAATTATATTATTTAATTGCCTTGACTGTGTCAAGAAGTTTGGTTAAGGTTAGCCAAAAGTAAACCCCCAAATTTTGGGGGCAAAAGTGCTGTTTTTGCAAATTAATTAGGGTAGAAGCGCTGCCAAACTGCCTAATTGATCTGTAAAGCGCTGAGGCGCCGCCCAGTGAATGTTTCAGGCACTGGGGCGCCGACTGGGAAAGTTCCTGGGTGCCGCAGTGGCGCCTGGTTTGAGTTTCAAAGCGTTTTAATGGGTTTTTAATGCAAAAAACCATTAAATGCAAAAATTATTAAATGTAGACAATGGTGTCTATGAATTCAGGATTGATCAGCTGGTTCCCAGTTGGAACAAGGATAGCTTGGATCAGGAATATGTATATTCCACAGGGGTTTGGCGCTGGAAGTCCGGAATGCTTCAAGCCAAAGCAATACATTTCCACAGAAAGAATCAGGTGATTCTGGAATGTATTAGGGCACATTCTTATAGGCTTAAGAGTGTGAAGATTGTTTTGGTAAAGATATGAATTGGATGACGCCGTTATGTCATAAACCATGTGATAGGAATCCAGGTGTGATTCCTGAACCAGAGGGGTTTTCAGCCAAATGTACCCCAATTGGTATATAATGGGAACATGGTAACAATTAATAAAAAATGATACTTATGTGTGACAATGGTTGCTTTCCCCTCAATCTTTTTGCGCTTTGTGTTTTTGGATTTTAACTGAAATAAAACTACCATGGAATGAAAGAGATGGTCTACAGCTAAGATTATAGGGGAGCAAAAAACATTGAAGTGATCACCAGATGGCAACAAGTTTAACGCCAAGATTGTTTGCCCGGAATCCAAGCTCATCAAAGCTTAGATAAAGGATTCCCTGTCAAAATGTAAAAGAGTTAGACCGGTATAATGAAGAAGCAAGCATGAATGTCCTGGATCTGTCACAGTATGTATGATTTCAAGGGGAAACTAGACTTTAATCAATGCTCAGTTGAAGTTATCCGCACGAAACCACTTGCGGCTCCCCCCTTAACCACTCCTTGCCCACCAGCACTTGCTGCACTCCTTGAGGAATATAAAGTTGTTTTCAGTTAAACACTGGATCAACTACCTCCCCCTTGGAGATACAACATGCTGTATAACTACAAGGGTCACTGCCCAAAGCACATCCCCTTTATTGTCTGACGCCCAAGGAAGACAAGACTCTCTGTCAACACCTTGTGGACGCACTCAATAAGGACTTTATCTGCCCATGCCTCTCACTCTACGGGGTTGCAGTCTTCTTTGTAGCCAATTAGAACAGGTCCCTTTGGTTGGTGACTGACTACTGCGCCCTAAACAAAGTGAATGTCAAGAACAAATAACCCCTGCTGCTGATTGACAACCTGGTTAGCACGCTTGCGGGTGAGAAGGGGTTTAGTAAGATTGATCTCACTGCAGGGTACAACCAGGTCCACATTGCAACAGGGGATGAAGCAAAAACTGCCTTCTGCACACACTACAGATTGTTTGAGTGCTGCGTCATGAACTTTGGAATGACCAACACTCCCTCCACCTTTGTCATGTTGATGAACAAAGCATTTGAGGATCTGATTGGAAAATGTGTTGTTGTGCACCTTGACAGCATTATTGTCTTCAGTCAATATCAAACCACACATCTCCAACACCTCTGTGATGTCCTCAACACCCTTTGTAAAAACTAGCTAAAGGCAAAGCCTTCCAAATGTAAATTCCTCAGGTCAGAGCTCTAATTCCTTGGGCACACCATATCCGCCAAGGGAATAAAGCCTGACCTCGCCAAGATCAAGGCAATCACAAGCATGCCACCTCCCTTCAATGTGGGCCAGGTGTGTACATTATTAGGCATGGTTGCCTATGTGCGCAAGTTTATCCCCAATTGCGGAGAAATAATTGCACCTCTCACCAAGCTCCTAAACACCAAACAGCGCTTCCATTGGACGCCTGCCAGAGACCAAGCCTTTGAGACGTTAAAGCAAAGACTTACAACTGCACCCATATTGCAGTTCCCCAATTGGAACCACCAGTACAAACTTGGGACTGATGTCTCTGACAGGGCCATAGGAGGCGTGCTACAGGTGGAAACTGACAAAGGTGTCTTCCTCTCTGTGGCCTACAAATCCAGGAAGCTCACTGACTCAGAGCAACACTACCCCATACATGCCAAAGAGTTAGCAGCAATTGTGCACTGCGTTGATAAATAGTGTTGTTACCTGGAAGGCGCCATCTTTCTACCCTGCGTTCTGAAGCAACCCGCTAGAAAGGTCTCAACTTTGCAACTTTCTCCCAATTAGAGGACAACAAAATTCAGTTCACCACTGATGCTGGCAACGTCTGTTGTCAAGCAGAAACTGGTGAGAAGACACTGTATATTCCTACCACCCAGCAAGGAGATACCATACTGCATTACCACCGCACCTTGTGTCACATAAGAGGACACAACCTCTTCAAAATAATGAAGTATAAGGTTTGGTGGCCTTGTATGTGCCATGACATCTTAGAACTCCTTGAAACATGTGTGCTGTGCAAGAAAAATACATCAAAGCCTACACCTCCCAAGTCTGTCTTGCCCATCAAAGCCATGGAACTCTTCAAAAAGTGGGCCCTTGACATTGTTGGGCCCCTCCCCAAGGATAGGCTAGGCTAGGCAAGGCAAGAAGTACATCATTACAGCCATAAACTATTTCACTTGTTGGCCAGTAGTGTGGGCAACTACTAATCATACTGCTGCCACCATCACCTGCTTTATTGGTAAAGAAATTGTGGCCTGCTTTGGGTGACCCAAACATCTTATCATGGATGGTGGGCCCAAACTTGTGGAGCAAGTCATGAAGGCATAATGCACCAAAAATCCCCTCCAAAGAATACTCACAACCCCCTACCACCCGTAAGCCAACAGACACGTGGAACGGTTAAATGGCTCCCTGGTCTAACTGATTGCCAAACTCTCGCAAGAGCAGCCTAACACTGCGTGGACTGAACATCTTCCCACTGCCCTACTGATCCTTCAAGCAAGAATCAACAGGGGCACTGGGTTCAGCCCTAACACCCTGGTCTTTGGAACACCTGATGGTCTGACAGGAGTTGAACAGGGGAAACTACGGTCCAAAGTTCCCAACAAGCCCCCCTTAGTGCCAACTCCCTCCCTAGACCAATGGTGTGCCAAAGCCCAAGAAATTAAACACAAGCAGATTGCATGAGGGACAAGATACCTCAAAACTAGATACGCCGTAGGTGACCCCGTCTACACCCTCAATCCCAATTCTGCCAAATTAGAACCCAACCACCTAGGGCCCTTCAAGGTAGCTGTTGTCTACAACAACCAAACCTACCAACTTGAGGATGCCCAGGGAAACACCAAGAAACTTCACCACAATTGCTTGCGCCCCTGCCGTGCCATCCCCACACAAAAGTTGCTTGTGCAGACCTTCCCAGACCTTCCGCAGACTCCAGTACTGGTGTCTGACAACAAGCAGGGGGCAAGGGGGGTGTTGCAACCAAGGTTCAAACCTTGCCTGCTAACATATCTTACAATACACAGGGGGCGCTCAATGAGTTGCCCCATGACGTATCTAACATTATGGATTAATCTGATGGCAGTATCAAATGGCGGGTACTTCCTCCTAATTAAGAGCACTGTCAATTTGATTTGCTGATCCCCACACAAGTTATTCCTTGGCCTTAAACCTTATATGGAACATGCCACTATTCCATCCCCTTGTGGCCTTGTGGCTTTCCTCATATAGTATATTAGTCACAATATTCTACAATAAACAATTCCTTATTCTATTCATTTATGTCCTTTCTATTGGACTGTTGTCTTCCCCAATCAAATACTGAATGCTAATTGGTTCAGTTGCAACACTATGTATCAATATTTGTAATAAGTGTTAATGGCTTTCTAATATAGACACAGTCTAATTATAAAAATTACAATGAAACATCAATAAAATACTAGTTTGAAATAAAAAATTACATACGTAAAATGATAAATTATATGTTCTAATTTACATGGCTATTTTTATGCAATTCTGGTGAATTTTTAGTGTATTATTCTATTTTGTATTTTTGCAAGTTATTTGTATTATTTCAATAATTATCAATAAAATAAGCTATTATATATAATTTAATTATTGTGTGTTGGTGGTAGTACTATAAAAACCAGTTTTTTATGTAATTCAAACAATATGTCAAATATATACAGCCTAATAAACAAATTAGAAACAGCTCTCTAAAAGGTTTTTGAGCTCAAACATAATATCAGAAAAATTGAAGTGAATCAGCTGGGAAATGAAGGAAGGGCTTTGGTCCAGCAAAATGAAACCACAAAGAATAGTCTGGAAACAAAAATCCAATAGGAACACAAGGAAATAGTGTTAAATCTACAAAGGGAAATTCTCAAACATTTGAATTTTAGCAATGAAAGTTATAACTCATGGCAGTTTGCAAAAAATAGTAGTAGAAATAATCAAAAAGTCAAATTGATTGAAGGAAATGAGAAAACAACATAAATTAAAAGAAAACAAGAGGAAGTGAATCAAAAAGAAGGAAATGAAAATATTCAAATGGAAACAGATGAAAATGAAGGAAATGAAGAACAATCAAGAAGCAGAAGCGCTTCAAGAAATAATGAATATTGATCAAATAAAAATCAAGAGGAAGCACAAGTAGCACAAAAAATTAGGAAACTCAAGCCCAGGAATTAAATGAAGAGCAGCCCATGCTCATGAAGTTTGCCAAAGGAGCACCTGTGGCTGAGGGGGCTGCAGGGGAAAGAATCAGTAAGCTTTTTTTATTTTTTACTTAACTTATTTTAGTCAAATCAAGGAATGGGGAAGAGGTTGCGGAAGTGGCAGTCTACACCCCAGTGGTGTATATGGGGATACCAATCACTGGTAGCCCCTGTAAAACAAATAAAAAATGAAATTAATAAAATAATTCAAAATAACATAAATCAATATGCAACAAAAGAAGCAATGAATAAGGAATTCAAAGCGCCAGAAGGAAGCTCAACTTGGGTCAGGGAAGCCTATGAAGTAGTCACAAGTATCAATTTCAATGAAATGATGGAAATTAAACTTAATGTCAACATGAATTTTGATGAATATATCTTTGAATGTCTTGAACAATTTCAATTTTCAACTATAAACTCATATGAAATAATCCTAAAAAAATCAATTTCAAGCTCCACAAGAAAAAATCAAGGCAGTAATCTTCAATATTTTAATAAAAGCAATATTAAAACAAATAGGCAATGCATTTTTAGTCAATAAGATGAAACTTTTATTCATATCTTTTGCAAAGGCATGGGGGCCAATCCCTCAAAAATGCCCAAATCCCCTTTAATCAAATTTTCAAATACATCCTATACAGGTAGGACACGCCATTTCAAAAACGGCATCTCAAAATACGCCATCTCAATTTTTAGCTATCTCAATTTTATAGTAAAAACACCATTTTGATTTACAGCATTTTGACTAAGAAAAAACAGTTTTAAAATTTTAGATTTTTTGAACTCCAAAAAATTCCCAAAAAATAAACTTCAAAAAACATTTCTAGGCTTAAAAAAGTCTCAGTATTCCAAATCTGCAATACAAAATGGGGGCAATTAGTAGCAAAATAGTTGTGTAAAGCCCAAAAGTTAAAATAATCCCAAAAACAACTATTTTCATCTAGTTTAAATATAAACTATACTTTAAAATAAGCATAGAATTGTACCAAATACCAAAAAAATTCAAAGAATGGTAAAATCAAAGGAAATAAGAGAGAAGATAAAGTAGTATTTATTGGAAATAGGCTCAAACATTAGTGGAAAGAGCAACTGAGATGGCTTGAAGATGTTCAAGCTTGCTATCCTTGGGATAGTAGGCAAGGACCACCTTGCTGATTTCAGTGTACTTTTTCACCGCTTTGGTCTGCTTGGGGGTTGCCTTTGATCTTCATACCAGTCTTGAAGAGGCGGGCAGAGATGGCTTTTTGAGTCTTGAGATGGACCATGATTTTGTTGAACTTGGGCTTTTGAACCTGGACCCTTGTGGCAAATTGACTATACCACCCTTCAAGAGAAGAGGTGGTCTTGATCAACCCGTCTTTGACCTGCTTATAGCAGTTCCAGGTGATTGAGTCACCGCCTTTTCTAATGCAGTGTGCTCCTTGGAAGATGCCAATCCATTGAGTCTCAAAATACTCAATAAACAGAGCAAAGGCTGCCTGGTTGGCCTGGATATAGGGATGGTAGAGGAGGGCATCATAAAAGTCATTGGTCTCCTCCTTTTGCACAAGGGCAAGGGTAGCAAAGAAATTAAAAACGTCCTTTGCTTCTTTGGTGCCTTCAGTGTAGACTAGCTCATGGAGGTCAGAGCACTTTTGGAGGTGGCAGCAGAGTGCCTGCCAGAAGTGGAAGTAGCATCCCCGAGGAGAGCTCTTGAAGACTCAAATAATGGCATTTGCCTGAGCCTGTTCAAAATCCACTACCAGATATTTGTGGTAGGGAAGGCTTTCTGGCTTTTTTTGGTTGGGGTGGGAGAGTCTTCTTCTTGGGAGATGGATTTTTCCTTGTGCCCTCTAGTCTCATTGGGCTCCTCTTCAATAGTTGGGAGGATTTCATCCAGTTTGGCCTTTAAAATTGTGAGTGCCCGGACATAAGTTTCTTGCTTCTTATTTGGGAGGAAAAAGAAGACCAGGGAAAGAACCAGATTTCTAACCTGCCCATGGATATTCCAAAGCTGGCTGAAGAGCTTTGGGCAGGTTGAGAAAGTTCCATCTGCAAGCCAGGTCTTGCACTTGAGGAGATTGCACAAATCCTGGCTTGTTGCAAAGAAGATGATACGCTTTGGGGCATGTTGAACATCATCATGAAAAAGGAATCTCTCCTCATGGCGGGATAATTTTTGCTCCTCAGTAATGATCAATTGGTCAATGGAGCTTGCACTGATGCCTTCAGTGCTCAGAGAATATCTCTGATCAGTGAAATATCTCTGTAATTTCAAGGCGCCACCAACAGTTGCTAGTTGGGTATCATTTAAATTAAGGAGCACATTGTTGACAACCTCAGTTGCAGTTTGATCCTTTGTGGTTGGGATCACCAGGCAAAGAAACCAGAGGATAAGTTGATAGAGAGGGTCAAAAGGCTTGGCGCAGTTGTGGTTAACAGTTAGGGCTTTGAATCTTGTAAACCCATAAATGGTGAGCCTTGTAGAGCAGCCAACATTATCACATTTGAAGTGATGTTGGCAGATGGTTTTCTTCTCGTCATTACAGCTGAAGCTGTAACCCTTGTAGACAAATCCAGCACCCCCTTTCATAGTCATGATTGAATAGCTGATAGGGTACGTTGTTGGCACAGCAAAGGTGCCATTTTGGTTGCATATATTGTGGATGGAGTTAAGATCCCAGAGATCAATTGGCTCATCTGCAGGAGCACCAGGCTCAGGCTCCTGCTCCTCTTCATCCTCAGGCTCTGAAGTGGGGTCAGAATGGCAATAGAAGTTGAACAACTTCTCTTGAGGATCAGAGGGGGAGTAACAAATAGAGAGTGAGGAGGGGTAGGACTGTTTCCCTCTTGTTCAGGTGATGGAGTTGGGGTCTTGGGGGGGGAGCTTTGGCCTTAGAAGGCTGCTTCTTTGGGGTTGTCTTGGCCTTTTTGGCCTTGGGCGGAGTGATTTTGGACTTTGAGGCCTTGGGCGCAGCTTTGGCAGTTGACTTGGGAGGCATCTAAAAGTGAATTAGCATCAAAATATGAGCAATTTGGGGGTTGTTTTTAAAGAGAAAAATGAGAATGTTTTTAATATAAAAGTATCAATTTTTTTATATATAATTGTAGAGAAGATCAAAAAATATATACTATCAAAATTTCAATGTTTTTTTTGTAAAAAGAATTTTTTATTAGTAATGCAAGTATGCAAAACTTTGAGTTTTGACTGAAAACTTGCAGTAAAAATGGCGTTTTTAAAGTGACGTAATTGAGGTGCTGTAGCTCAAAAACATAGTGTTTTTGACCATTTTTTATATTAAATTAACAAATTTTTGGTGGAGCTATCTCAACCAGGCCAAAGAGTAAAACTTAAATTTCTCAAAAACTAGCTTATACAACTGGAGTTAAAAAGTACCCAGTTGGTTAGAGGAGGTCAAAAAATATATATTCGCAAAGTTTCATATGTTTTCTTACACTTTTTATTAATATGGTATTTGATGTGAATATGTACTTTTGAAAAGTGGAAAGAAAGAATTGCGGTGGGGGAATCGATACAGTGTAGCCTGGCGTCATAGGTAATTTCCACTTATTTTCCCCTATCCATTGTGCGCCTTGAATCAATTGGGTGATATGAAACTTGGTGGAATTTAAAGTGACGTAAATCAAAATGGCGTAATCACCCCCTTCCATATTGAAATCACTATTAAAATATTTTATTGAGGAAACCCATATCAATGTATCCATGTATAATAAAGCTATAAATTGCATATAGCTAAACTGGTTTTTTTACCCAGCAATGACAATCACTAGAAGGACTATCATAGTGGCATCTATTTAGGTTGTTCTTAGTATAAGTGTCTTAGATTAATACTATAGGAACATCTTCTGGCACTATACCACAGGCTTTGTTTAGTTTGGGTATAAGCTTATTTTAGTTTAAGATAAATGGTGTGATTCTAAATGACATAAAGTCAAGATGGCATAAATACACCCCACACTAAGTAATTTCATATGTAAATAAAGTTAGCAAAGTAAGATTTAATTAATATGAATTGAAGTGACGGCATTGAGATAGCATAAATTTGAGATGCCACATTATAAAGATATATGTAATTTTTTCCCCTATTTTATTGTTTATTTTATTTTTTTGTGATTCAAAATCACTAATGCAAAAAACACCATCTTGAATTTAATTTGAGATGGCGTTTTTTGAGATGCTGTTTTTGAAATGGCGTGTCCTACCCCTATACAAATAGATTAGTCATTATATACAAGAAATTCTTCTTATTTGCAGAAAGCTATACCTCACAGCGGCTGCATCTTGCTGTTTACCTTGGGGTAATATTACACTGCATTATGAAGGCCAACATGAAGAAGCTGGAGGACGTCCCCCTTCAAATGGATGTCTTCCAGCTGGCACTGGATAAAATGAAGATACCACAGGGCTAGCAAACAGTAGAGCATGTCTTATAAAGCTGTTTTACTTTAGCCTTGTTATATGGATACACTATACCTCCTGAGAACCAACTCCTAATCAATTCCCTTTCACAACCATCTTTTATAGACGCTCATCCACCACCAGGGTGCTGAGCGCCACCCCTCTTGCAATTGCATCCAGAGTTGTCCACCACGTACAGAAGAGTGAGTGGTCCCAATTGAACACATTAACAGAAAATATAATTTTGGGGTATGATACCCCAGTATTGCAACCAAGTTTCCAGACTCGCCTGCTAACGTATCTTACAATACACAGGGGGCGCTCAATGAGCTGCCCCTTGATGTGTCTAACGTTATGGATTAATCTGATGGCAATATTGAATGGCAGGTACTTCATCCTAATTAGGAGTGATGCCAATTTAACTTGCTGATCCCCGCACAAGTTATTCCTCAGCTTTGAACCTTACATGGAATATGCCACTATGCCACCCCCTTGTGGCCTGGTGGCTTTCCCCATATGGTATATTAATCACAATATTCTACAATAAACAATACCTTATTCTTATTATTCTGTCCTTTCCTATTGGACTGTTGTCTTCCCCAATTCATCATACTGGATCCTCATTGATCCAGTTGCAACAGTGGTAGCAGAAGTAGGTTTTTGACCTATTTTAAAACAAAATCCCCCCAAGAAAGGACGGAGTACAGGCCGCATGGCTACTCCACAACAAGAGACATTCCTTCTAATCCCCAAGGGGGACATTCCCGAGGGTTATGTCATATATCAAGATCAGCTAGTTCTCACCAGTGTATACAATTGGCTCTGCATCAGGCAGCGTGACGCTAGTGTCACCCTGCCACAGTCAGATCTGTCTCAACATATGCTCAACCTTCAACTAGAGTCCTTTGCTGGCGGTGTCAAAGGAGCTGACATTGTTAGTTGGCTCCAGTCCACCAAAACACGCCTCCATATCTGTCAGGTTCCTGAGCCCATGTGGGTTGCCACTGCGTCTGGGTGCCTCACAGGGCCTGCTGCTGTGTGGTTCACCAACTGGGCCAGCCAGGAGTTTGACATCACCTGGGCAACATTTTGAGATGCCGCCAAGTCCCAATATAGCAAAACTTTCTCCCCCATTGTCTTGGGGACTCCCCTCTTAGCCATCAAGCAGACTGGTTCCGTCCCTGAGTATCTCGCTGCTTGGCAACAAGCCCTTGCTGCCGCCCCCAAAGCAGTGATCAATGGGAATGACATGTTGCTCACTCTCATTGTTAATGGGTTAAAACTCCATATTTGCAAGTGGGTCCCTGTTGGTTGCTGCACCTCTATTGACAACTGCTATAAAGCCATTTTAGAGGCCAATAACCAGGCTTTGATGGGCTTCTGCCGCACCAACAATGCTCCACCCCAACCACGTCCTGCACCTAACAATGGCCAAGGTCAAGTGGGCCGTTGCCAACCTTGTCAACAAGAAAGTGCAGCTAAACGCCCCATGAGGGGGAGCTCCAGCTAGCGCTAATCAATGACCAGGGAAAAGCCTGGGGGTTGTAACAACAAGAGGCCTTAAAACCCCAACCGACCTGTCCTCTCAGTCTTTGCTTGCAAAGAACCCCCACAACTACAATCTTCACGAGGTTGAAACTCTGGACGTCTTTCAGGTCCATAGCAATGACCCCGTGTTGCAAGCTGCTCATTCCTCAAATAAAGTAACACGCTTGTCCTATCCCTTCTGTTTACGTAGGAACACCCACAAGTTACTGGTAAATACTGGGGCTGATAACACCATGGTAGATCAGGTGTTTGCTGACTCCCAGCAATTAGACCAAGTACCCAGCAGATTCAAATCAGTACGTGTAGCTGACTCCTGCAGAGTTGCCATCACCCACGAGACGGTACCCTTCTCCATAAGAATGGGGAACATCCAGGTTAAGCTCTCTGGGCCAATCATGGCAGGCCTCAGCCACAACATAATTGCTGGCCTCAACGGGCTCCGGCATAACCGTCCCTACATCAACTGGGATACCTCTGTCATCACCTTCAATAGGAATGGGGTGGGGTTCCAGGTTTACCCCATGGAGATGAACAAGCTACTACATGACACTGTGTTTGTCAGGATAACTGAGGCGGGCTCATATGACTTCAAGGGGGTAAACTAGACTTTAACCAATGCTCAGTTGAAGTTATCCTTGCAGAATCATCTGCAGTCCCTCCCTTGTCATCATCACTACCACCAGCGCTAGCTGCACTCCTCAAGGAGTACAAGGATGTATTCAGTGAAACACTCAAACAACTACCTCCACCCCAAGAGATCCAGCACGCTATACAACTTCAAGGATTGTTACCTAAAGCACAACCATTATACCATCTCACACCAAAGGAAGATGAAACTCTCCGCCAGCACCTTGTGGACACGCTCAATAAGGGCTTTATTTGCCCCTCGCTGTCTCCATACGGGGCGGCTGTCTTCTTTGTAGCAAAGAAGGACAGGTCTCTTTGCCTGGTCACAGATTAATGCACCTTAAATGAGGTGACAGCTAAAAATAAATACACCCTGCCGCTGATTGACAACCTGGTTAATACACTTACAGGCGCAAAGGTCTTTAGTAAGATCAATCTCACTGCAGGGTACAACCAGGTCCGCATTGCACCCGGGGATGAGGCAAAAACTGCCTTCCACACACGCTTTGAGTTGTTTGAGTGTTGTGTCATGAACTTTGGGATGACCAACGCTCCCTCCACCTTTGCCATGTTGATGAACAAAGCCTTTGAGGAACTGATTGGAACGTGCGTGGTTGTGTACCTTGACAGCATTATTGTCTTCAGTCAATATCAAACCACACATCTCCAACACATCTGCGCTGTCCTCGACACCCTTTGGAAAAATCAGCTAAAAGCTAAACCCTCCAAATGTGAGTTTCTCAAGTTGGAGTTGCTATTCCTTGGGCACATCATCTCTGCCCAAGGGATAAAGCCCAACCCTGCCAAAATCAAGGCAATCACTAGAATGCTGCCCCCCACTGATGTGGGCCAGGTGCGGACATTCTTGGGCATGGTTGCCTATGTACGCAAGTTCATCCCCAATTGCAGGGAACTAATTGCACCTCTCACTGAGCTCCTTAATACCAAAAAGTGCTTCCATTGGACCCCTGCCAGAGATTGAGCCTTTGAGATGTTGAAGCAAAGGCTCACAACAGCACCAGTACTGCAGTTCCCAAATCAAAACCAACAGTACAAACTTGAGACTGACGCCTCTGACAGGGCCATAGGGGGCGTGCTAAGGGTAGAAACTGACAATGGCATCTTCCTGCCTGTAGCATATGAGTCCAGGAAGCTCACTGACTTGGAACAACGTTATTACATCCATGATAAAGAGCTGAAAGCCATTGTACACTGCATTGAGAAGTGGTGCTGTTACCTGGAAGGTGCTACCTTCCCACCCCGCGTTTTGACAGTCTGACAGGAGTGAAACAGGGAAAACTATGGTCCAAGGTTCCCAACAAGCCCCCCTAGTGACAACTCCATCCCTAGATCAATGGTGTGCCAAAGCCTGGGAGATCAAACACAAGCGGATTGCAGGAGGGACAAAACACCTCAAAGCTAGATATGCCATAGGTGACCCCGTCTACACCCTCAACCCCAATTCCGCCAAGTTGGAACCCAACCACCTAGGGCCCTTCAAGGTAGCTGCAGTCTATGACAATCATACCTACCAACTTGAGGATGCCCAGGGGAACACCAAGAAGCTGCATCATGATTGCTTGCGCCCCTGCTGCGCCATCCCCACACAAAAGTTGTTTGTGCGGACCTTCCCAGACCTTCCGCAGACTCCATTCCTGGTGTCTGACAACAAGCAGGGGGCAAGGGGGGTGTTGCAACCAAGTTTCCAGACTTGCCTGCTAACATATCTTACAATACACAGGGGGCTCAAAGAGCCGCCCCTTGACATGTCTAACGTTATGGATTAATCTGATGGCAATATTGAATGGTAGGTACTTCATCCTAATTAGGAGCGCTGCCAATTCAACTTGCTGATCCCCACACAAGTTATTCCTTGGCTTCAAACCTTAATGGAACTTCCCACTATGCCACCCCCTTGTGGCCTTGTGGCTTTCCCCATAAGGTATATTAATCACAATATTCTACAATAAACAATACCTTATTCTTATTATTCTGTCCTTTCCTATTGGACTGTTGTCTTCCCCAATTCATCATACTGGATCCTCATTGGTCCAGTTGCAACACCAGAATAATCACATTCCCCTTTGAAATTTGCATCCCCTGAATAAATAATCTTCTCTTGCACTTTTATTTTTAATTTTAATTTTAAAGAATTGATAGTAATATATAATTAGTTAGTACATAATAATGTAGCAGTTAAAATAAAGCAAACATTTGTAATAGTAAAATATGATTTATAATTTTTTATTTAGTTGCTCATCAAGTACAGGTTCATATATTACACAGTTAAACAACAAGAACTCTATTTATCTGCATCAAGCTGCCTGCTCAACTTATGTTTTAAACAAGTGATTGTTTAGAAATTGAATTACTTTTCCCTTTTAATATGATTTGATAAATAGATTGCTATGCTTAACATGTATCATAAGTAATAATTAGTAAGATATACATGAAAATCATTGGTTTTTGTGTTGTGTAGCTATAATGGCACTAAATCAATAGGGATCATGTGATGACTCAAAAGGTCCGATTTGTGGCTTTAAAAAATAACAGTCATTGCACTAATAAGGGTTCATATTTATTTAAATAAAATTAATAAATTTCTATTTTTTCTAATTTATTTATTTGTAGCTCTAAGGTCAATACAATATTTGGTGCATTATAATAAAAATATGTGTCAGGCACCCAACCACTAGGAAGTAATCTTCATAGGTAGTGAATGATGGCATAAGGATCTAATCCAGTTATCAAGGATCCTACGGGCAAGGACACCATTACAAGATGGAATATTTCTCAAAATAAACAATACCTGTCTAACAGCAGGTTGAAACGTCCTAAGAAGAAGTACACCCCCAAGTAACACAGGAGGAAGGCAGAAGCCAAAGGACAGAAGACTTGATGTTTGGGGGGCTGGTAGGCAGATAGGTAGTCCTTGGTTTCTTCTCAATAAGGTGGGTTATGTGACAAGGGAGTGGCAGTATACCAAACTCCTGGTATCACCTGGCGCCAGGAGCTGTCTAAGAATTGTGCCTTGGGTTAGGTACCAGAATCTTTGTATGAGCCTATCAAAATGCTGGCTAGTACAGCCGGCAGCAAGACTATCCATTAAACTCATTTATACCCAAGAGACTCCATAAAAGAAGTCTTGGGTAATCTCATGGTTTAGGATTTAAGGCTTAAGTCAAGTTAACAAAATAGGCAAAATTATTCACTTGGGTGAATGTAGACTTTATTGATTGAACAAGTAGGAGATTGAAATTTACCAGCATTATATGGTATGGAAGCTAAACAATAATCTGAAGATAAAATAAAGGAAATCAAATCTCTTGGAGATGGAGTTGGGGAAATTTGGAGGGAAACTGGAGATTCTAGGCAATTAAATTTTAAACTAGAATTATTTGTATTACTGAAGCAATACAACTGACCTCAAAAATACAAAAAAAAACATTAATTGCTTAAAATAATTGTGCCTTTCAGGCAGAACAAACAGGAGGAACCCAGCTATTCCCCAGTTAGAACTGGGGAAGGAGAACAAGAACCAGCAACAGAACCAGAGGCCAACGGACCAGCCAGAGCAAGAACAAAGTCAAAACAGTTGTTTTCATCATCAAGGTGATTAAATGAATCCAATGGTTTGATTGGCGTAAACTCTGATTGACTAGAATCCAGCTTGGAAGGTAACAATTTGTTCTTTACAATATTACTAATTGTTCTCTTAGGAAGAAGAGCGTCTAAGAGCAAAGAAGACCCGGATTCAAATCCTGGCAACGTTACAGTTGATTCCAGAGGCAATTCTGAGGCCAAATTAACAGGTAAACAAGAGCAGATACTACATACTAACCCATTAATTTTAGGGGACCCAAAACAACCCAAGGAAGGGAATATTTCTCCCCCTGTGCCAATATAAATTTTTTTGACAGGAATGTCAGGAACACCATTCCTGACATCTCACCAGAAAGGGAGTGAAGTGGTTTAACAGATAATAGACGCTGGTATACCCCAAGACCAACCAGGGGGCCTTGGGGTAGATTATGGGAGAGAATTGTGCTGTTTCTATGTATGGAGCATGGCAACGGCATGGACCAAAACAATATCAAATTGAATCTTCTGATTTATCAGTGGGAGCTGGTTTGGGAGTTTTGAAGTTCACATTGGCTTGATCATGACTGATTAACACACAAAAAGCCCATACAAGGAAGATGAACTTCATGGTGTTGAAGGGGGAATCTTTTGAATCTACTAATCAAGTTTAGCTGTTTTGAAAATATAGATTTATTGGGTTGATAGGAATAAGAAATTATTGGAGCAATTTTCTCAAGGGAAAATATTCAGTTTAAATACTGAAGTCAATTGAGGAAAGGAACATAGTGGTTACCAGGCAATCCTGCAATTTTAAGTTTGGAAAGTATTGCTTTGCAGGTCTGCAGCAGGCTGCAGCCTGCAATGCAAGAAGAAGAAGTAATTTGGGTTATTGCATTGCAGTATTCTTCTGCATTGTGATTGTGGTTGTCTTTTGGGTCTAGATGAATGGTGCTTCCTTGGCTTAGTTGATTTGAATCAATTGATTGGCTGGCTAGTTCCCCTGAATATTGTTGGTATGGTTTTGAGCATTTAATTTTTGTTTGATTGGCTAATTTGGAGGTTTCAGAGCTAATTTTAAACACTATTTTATTGCTGTTGTTGGATCCTTTATCTGGGTCATTATTTTAAAGATTAATCTGTTTCCTATTAACTGTGCTACTTTGCACTTTAAAATATTGTTTTAATTTTCTTATCAATAAATTTAAATAAGTACATAAATTTTAACAAAATAAATCTTATTTAATCTTTATAATATAAAAACCTATATTAAATTAAGCATTTTCTACCTACAGCTAAATTAAACTGTATTAAAAGCCAGTAATAATATTAAATCATATACCATTACTTCTTGAAAGCTGATTAGTACAAAATGACATCATTTTAAAAAGCTCAACATAAAAATACAATAAAAACTGATACAATGCTTTTTGTTGGAAATTAAATTGCTGTCTAAAATTTTAGCTTTTTTGCATATTTAATAAATAAATATTAAAGAATTTAAAGCAATTTATAACAAAATCTAGTAAAAAGTTAAAAAGATAAAACTAAAATAAAACTAAACTTTTGAAATCTGAGTGATTTTATTTAGTATAAGTAATTTATTCTTAAGTTAAATTTTATAGAAAATATATAATAAGAACTTATAAGAGAGTAAAAGTTTTTCTTTTAAAATTCTTAAGTATTTAATATTAATAAAATAGCTTTATACAACTATTCAATAAAATTATATTTTTATACTGTATTCTAGAGATAACATGTATAAAAAATTCAAACATAAAAAAGAATGTATCAAAATCTTGCTTTATTTAATTAAATTTTATAAAGGTTAAAATTTATTTAACTAAATAAAAAATGATCTTAGTCATTGTATCTATAAAAATAAGATACAACTTTAATTATACAAGCAAATATTTATATGTGATTAAAAATAATATTTTTGTTTTGATAGATTTAAAATATATAAAGTTCATATTTTAAGAACTTTTAAAAGTTATAATAAACTTAAGTTTATTTAAAAAAGTTTTTTGATTTGGTTACTAAAAGTAAGCTAAATAATGATTTATACTTTAAATTTAGTTTACTGATTAAAATATCATACTTTAAGAGTTAATTAGCATATTTTATTTTAAATAATAATTTTATAATCTTAAATTCAAAGCCACTTCAAGGTACTAAATTGGTTTTGAAATATAAAGTTGCAGCATAATTCCAAAAGCTGATGTTAAGGGCTTTCTAATGATACTAGTTTGAGCAAGATTGAAGTACTATTTGCTGAGATATCAACAGTTAACCAGAATATAAAAAACGTAAATAGACAATGATATCAGACTTCAGGGGTTATATTGATAAATTAAGGAGATCAGTTGGGGATTTATGCCTGTAGTTCAAAATCTCAGCTAACATGGTATTTAAACAGCTCAACTTTACAGAAATTTACAATACAATCCACACCTTTACTCCTCTCTGATAAATGCACATCTATTTCCAATCAAGAACTGCTTGAACCAAGCCAAGGAACCTAACCACTATCATTATGGAATCTATCAAGTTTGCACCCCATATGACACCCTTCTTCTCACTGGGGGCTTCTACTAAGAGAGAAAGAATCTCCATGCTTAAACAAGCATTCCTTTTTACTGCTGGCAATGATCTTAACAGCTTTGTTGAGCACTTCTTATTAAAAACAGAGTTTGGAAAAAGTACCTTCTTACCTGTCATACAAAATTCAAAGACAGATGATTTCCTTAACAACCTAAAGGAATTGGTGTCAGAATCCCCTGCCAAGCACTTTTCTTCCCTAAGAGCATTGATTACATCAAGCTACAGTTTGAAAGAGCTTTGGGGTTGTGGATTTAAAATGACTAAAAATGAGTATTCATATTCTAAAAAAATGATAAATGCTAAAAAAGGAAAAAATGATTCAGTAAAAAAAGAAAACATAAAAAATATTTTAAAACATATATTAAAAAATTCATTTCCAACCAGCCAATTCACTAAAAAATCCCTTGGATTGATTTATGAAGAATTACAAAAAGAATTGAGTGAATACTCAACTAAAATAAAATACTAATTATTGAAAACAAAAAGAAATTTATGAAGATATGAAAATAAAAAACAATCTTTATATTTCTCTTTCCACTTTCTATAAGCTTATTCCTAATAATATAATTAAAAGCAAAAAGCAAACTGATATGTGTAACATTTGCAACTTAAAAAATCATTATAAATAAAGAAAAAGGATTTGAGTATAAAGAAGTTGCCATTGCCTAAATCTATTAAAGAAAATTTGGAATCTATTGACCTACATGAAAAGTTTTATAAGCATCAAAATAAAGAATATATTAGTGATATAAATAATCTTGATATTAATTCATGTGTTATAGTAATAGAATATAAAGAAAACTTTAAAATAGGTGGGGTCTTATAGAGACAAATAATTGTTTTTATGAGAAAATACCTATTTCTTTATTAGGATTTGCAATTGCTTTTAAAGAAAATGAGAAAATTAAATATGAGTATCATGACTTTTTATCTGAAATTTATCTCATGACTCTTTGTTTTCAGGTCAGTGTTTGATAAGTCTGATTAAAAATAATAAATTTAAGAATATTAAAAATATTAAAGTTTGGACTGATAATGGTAATCATTTCAGATCTTATGAATTCTTATATTATCTTTTTAAAGAGGTACCTAAAATTGTAAAAGGAAAAATTAAGTTTAATAGATTTATTGAGTGTCATGGCAAAAGTATTGTTGAAGGTCATTTTGGTGTATTATCTAAAATAGTTAAACAAAAGGAAAATGAGATGTATATAAAAAATATAAATGATCTCAAAATGGTTTTTGAGAGAGAGGAAGAAAGAAAGGATTCATATGAGTCACTTGAAAATAATCCATATGTTTCCCAATGTCAGGATTTCTGAATATTGACTAATTAACAGATTCAACAAAATAACGCAGGCCAGCAGTTAATTACTCTTAATAATGGTTTTAACCCAATAACGCGGGCCAGCAGTTAATCACTCTTAGGAATGGTTTCAACAAATTAATGCGGGCTGTGGGTTTGTGGAATCAATGGATTCAAATGATCAAATCATATCCTGGCAATTGCAAAATCCCTATTCCTAATTAATAGTGAAATATGCAGATATTGTGCTATTAATTAGTCCACCTCAACAACCATCTCAAATATGCTTCCTATATATAATTACTATTCTAAACTTTAATTACAGTCTAGAACAAGGGCCATCATAAGGGCCATCTGAAATGCTTCTAGAAGAGCCTAAAATATACTGGGCCATCATATGGGCCATCATATGGGCCATCATCTGAAACACTTCTAGAAGAGCCCAAAATAGGCTGGGCTGTCAGGCCAAACACTCTAAGATAAAAGGCTGTGAGCCTATTGTATTAGAGCAGCTCTGATTAAGTGAAGAATCATCTCTGCCAACTAGTAGCCAGTCAGGCTAGCTAGCCACTTGGAACGTGGTCCAGGTTCACAGCTACTCCACTCAGATTGAGGGATAGTTGCACAGCTTCAGAAAAAATACTGAGCTGTGGAAGTTGTCAAGAGAGCTTCTGTCACAAACCGCACACACTCAAGGTTGGGCCAGAGCTAACTCAAATAAACACGGGCAGCTGGACCAGCCTCAATATCAGTCTTCTAATAAAGAGTTGATATTTCAAACCCTTTCCCTAGTTCAATTCTAATTAAGTGGAGAGCAAAAGATCATACTGTCGCCATACAGTATTAAACCCTATAGTAAAATATAGAGACAACAACTTATGAACCTATATCCAGAAGTAGGAAGAACTGTCCCAAATCCTTTGGGCCTTGGGCCCTGTCAGACTTGCTACTTCTGATGACAAAAAAATATTCCAGGCCAAAGGTTACGCCAAAGTCACAGGTTCTCTGTACTTTCCTAATGTTAGAAGACTTAGGATATCATCTGGCTGATGATAAAATACCATGGTCCGCAATTTTCTGACACCCAAAAAATCTTTTTTTACATCTATGATAGAAATCAAGGCCTAAAAAAAGCTGGCTTGAAGTCAAAGCATTTTATGTCAATCTTTCATATTTAATGAAAGATAGTGAGCTGTATGTTTCACCTTTGACATTTGAGGATGTTAACGAGTACTCCAAAATAAATTACTGTGAAACGTTCTGCACAGATGACAGAGAAACAAAGAGAGCTGATACTACTAAAGGATTGGTAGGACATGTTCATGAAGTTGGATGCATAACAAAAACTTATATTTCACATAGGGTAAATAGTCTTTTAAATACAACAACTTTTTTCTAAAAATAACCAAGAAATTAAATATATGTTCCAAAGATAGGGTAATAGCAATTATAGCTTTGGGGCTGCTATTACTCTCCCATGCAACTCATATATTTGATTCTTGGCTTATTAAAATAGAAAAAAGGGGTTTAGCAAAAAATAAAGTTAATAGAAATAAGATTTATTTTTATTATTTTTATATTTTACACTCTTAAACTTTTATTCAGTAAACTAAGCATTATATTAATGTTCAAAAACATAAGTTTATGATTTAAATGATACAAAGAAGTTAAAATGCTTTGAAATGCTTAAGCTGGCGCCTTGGCTTAATCTAACAAATAATGACCCATCTGTTGCTTGGTTTTTCAAACTTATAATAGAATTTATATTATTGAACTGCTTAAAGCTTTTGCTTTTGGTTTTGGTTTTGATTTTATGCACAATAGTGCATTAATTAATCAAATTTAAATGCGTATTCAACCTGATCTTATTAATCAAACCATTATCCATCTTATTACTTGATTTAGCATTTAAAATGCTGTTTTGGTTTCACTGTGTCTAATCTTTTGTTCAGTCTTTGATATTGAATTTGTGAAAAGGATGTAATCCCTTACATAGATAAAGATTCATAGATGTGCCTTCTAAGCTAAACTAATAGAACAAGTTCTGTATGAAGACTACTATTTTTTGTACTACTAATAAAGTATATGAGAGTTAACATTAGGGAAATCAGACATGGATCAATTATAAAGTCAGTACAGAATCACCAGTCTTTTATTCTAATAGACTGGCCTTAATATGTCCCACCCACCTATGTTATTTCTGGCTCCTCTTACATCCTAGTAGTATTGTAGTGACACAGAAGAGAACACAGCCTTTTCTGGGTAGATTTTTAAAAAAAGCTTTCTTAAATACTTCCACAGCATTAGTGTTCATTATAGACACACTGTACAAATGAGTCTCATAAGCAAGAGGAGTCAGTTGTATAACTGGGCCACTACCCAGGGCTAGTGTCAGGGATCCACTTATTTGGGCGTTTTTCCACAATAGAATGTAGAAGCACTCCCAAGTTAAACTTGACCAGAGTGATTCCTACCAAAAAATTCAATCATTGACATGTGTAGCAAGTGGCATAGCAGTCTGAATCTTCCCAAATAGGGAGTGAAAAGATTTAACAAGCAATATAAACTTGTTTAACCCAAGACCAACTATGGAGCCTTGGGATAGATAGTAGGAGGAAAGCAGGCTGTGTTGACATAAGGTTCATGGTGGCAACGGGGACCAAATTAATACCAAAAAAATCCTCAGAATTGTCAGTTGAAGTTGGATCAGGAGTTTTGAAGTTCACATTAGCCTGGCTGCAACCTAATTGTCATGGTCCATTCCAGAGTCCAGCTGGACTCTCACAGGGGAGACAGGCTGGGCCTGGAAGGCCATGTACACAATTGGCGCTATTCTGACCAGTTAGTTTACTGCAGTAGCTAGGGAACGCCAACTCCCAGAGTGGGGCACAACCTGGTTGACCAGCCCCAATACTGTGATATAGACAAACCCCAACTTACTGAAATCCTGAGCAGGAGGCACATTGGGCAGAGGGGGAGTAGTAGGAATCTCCTTCATGCTAGACAGGACAGTCACCCTTGGGTGGCCAGAAGAGAGATACAGGTGGTGGGCTTGAAAGAACTCCAAGTCAAGAACTCTAGATGGTTTGACCAAAGTGATGGGAGCTGAACCAGGAGGGAATAGATAAGTGTGATTATAGTGTGTAGTAGATTAACAAATAGATGAAAACAGAATAATTATATTAGAGCAAAAATAGATAATTCCCACAAGAAAATAATTGGTCATGGGTATATAAGTTGTTTATTTTATGTTTTCAACAGTGAGGAGGGCTTATCCTCCTCACTACTTATACTTACTGGTTGAAGTGCAGCCTTTTGTGTCACCAGGAATCTGGTAGCATCATTTTCAGTAAAACTGGCAATTTTTCCCGGGAATTGCGTACTAGAGCTTAGGGATGGATGGTTATTGGGCAGCATAACAGGAACCTTGCTTGAGCTGCAGCATGCCAAGGTGCCACATCTATTTGTAGAACCCGCAAGCAATCAAGCACCCAATTGTGCAATCAAACAATCTTGCTCCAAATGTATCATTTCCTGATAATTAAGTGGACCAAATTCATTAATAGAATTAAAGCCAGGGATTTGAGGATTGTGTGCCTCTCAAATCCCAGGCCATTTTTATTTGAAAGATAGTTTTTTTTGCTCTGAGAGACAATTGATAATGCTTTCCAGTCTGTGGGTTATTTGGCCTCTAGGAAGGCCAGCTGGTTGTCCAGGGCATTCTGAGCCCTGAAAATAATAACATACAAAAACCCACACAAGAGAGAGGGGTTTCATGTTGTTGGGATGGATCATAATATTCTATTAATCAGTTATGGAGTGAAATATAGAGTTTATTTGGATATGTGAAAAGAATAAAATTGTTGGAGAAATTTTCTCAAGTGAGGATTCTCAGTTTATATACTGAAAGGGAAATAGGGGGGATAAATTTTATTTACCCTAAGTTCCTGCAGGTACTGGTAGTGAAGTATTGCTTTGCAAGACTGCAGCAAGATGAAGCCTTCAATACAGGAAAAATTAAGGTTTGGCTTTACTGGTAGTCTTCAGTTAAGTTCTTTACTATGTGGTGGAATAATTTCTAGGGTTGAATGGAGAGTATTTCCTTGGATTGGTTAATTTTCCTTATCTGATTGGGTATTGGGAACCCCTAGCCATTCTTTGGGGTTTTTTGTGCATTTAATTTCATGCTGTAATATCCAGTTATGGTAGGTATCACTTACAGGACGTAGGGTAGCAGGTTGGTAAACTGAAACCCAGTCAAGGCGGTAACAATGGGGTACACAGTCATTAGCCAGCAGAAGATCTTTGCATGCACATTGTATCTCCCAAAACTCCTGGCAAAGTAGGTCAAGATATAGTACATTGATGTGTACATTGCAATAGAGAGTGTTGAATGTGGAGACACCAAAGGAGGCCAAGGTCCAGTTAGGGATGAGTTCAATTGACCAGGATCATAGTAGGAGTCTTGACCAGTCCTTCTGGAGATGGCCCAAAGAGTTCTGGACCTGACTGGTAGCCTCTAATCCCAAGGCAAGCTGTGAGCACAGCTGTGAAGATGAGGTGGTTCATCTTCCTTGGATTGGAGGGTTAGCAGGGGCTGATTGGTAGTTTAACTTGTTAGAGGTAAGTTGAATTTCACTTTATTGAGGGTATTAATCTCAATAATAGCACACACTATTACTGAGGGGGGATCCTTTATTTATAGTGCTCCCCACTTGCAAACTTTTATAAGTGGGAGTGAAAAACAAGGGACTGGGGATCCCAGAAGTTTGGAGAAAGGTTTTGGAAAATGGGGTTTGAGAAGATGGCCAAATTCTTGTTCTTGGGCAATCTGCTGGAGGTTTGGCCATTCATGCTTGGAGCCAATGATGTCCCCTGGTTGTGAAGTCAGCTGATGGGAAAGGCTCATGGAGCTTTCCAAATCTATTTTTGGTTTGGAAAGGTTAGTTTGGCTGGGGTCTAGACCTAAGCAAGTGTTGTGGCCCTCTGAATCCCATTAGCTTGTGGTCAAATTATTTTTAACTTTTGGAACCTGATTTGGTCTATTTTTGGAAGGGTCAGGGTTATTTTTGGATTCTGCACTTGGGAATGCCCTTTCTTCTGCAGGGCAGAAATTATTCCCTGAATTTTTTTCTGTGGTCAGGTACTTTTCTGATTGGTTGTTTGGTATGGTGACTTCTGATTGGCTGGGGAATGGGGCCTGGGAGCTGGCAGTGGGTCCTCTGGGGGAGGGGTGGGCAAGCGGGTGGCTGGTGGGAGCCAGGCAAGCGTGCAGAAGGCTGGCGGGGGGTGGCAGGTGCCTGCCTGGATGTTAAATTGTTCTGGTTTCCATAAAAATCCGTTTTTTCCAAATTTTGATTTTGATTTTCCCCAAATAAAGGGGGAAATTCTTCATCAAATTTGGCCTCTTTAATTGGGAATTCTCCTATCTTTTCCCAACATTTTCCTTCAGTCAGAATTTGATTTATGTCAGGAATATTCCTGACACATGCTGATTGGCTTGATTTAATGTATTTACTCTTCCAAAGTTATTAATTGCTGATGTATTATGCTTATTATTGCTAGTGTTGTCAATTGAGATCTGGGAAGCTGGAATTATAATAGTATTTATAATAGTATTTGGGGGTTTCCATTCATTTTTGTTTTTAGTGCTTAAATCAATTTTACAGTTGTTTATCAATTTCAAACACATTTTTAATCCATTCTCAATATTTGTTAAACAATTGATTAATAACTCTGATCACACATTTAAAAATGCAACTCTCATATTAGTTTTCTTTGGCTTCTTAATAGTAATTAAGTGTCCCTTATTACTTTCCTTTGTAAAAGGAAGTTAATTCCTTACAGCTAGCTATCCAACAGATGGATAATAGTTGGCAGAGGTGACTGTTTCATTTAATCAGAGCTATTTCAATAAAATAAGCTTTTAGGCTTTTTATCTTAGAGTGTTTTGACTAGTGGCCCAATTAATGGTGGAATCTTCTAGATGTAATGCAGGTGATAGTTCATATGACAGCCCTTTTATTTAGGATATAATTAAAGTTTAAAATTGTAATTATTATGAGATAAATATTTGGGTGCCTGTTAAGATGGACTAGATAATTGCACAATGCTATGATGTTAAATAGAAGAAATAATGTGTCCCCAGATGTCATGGCTGGCAGTGATCATGTACCAAGGTGTTGAAGGGGAGCTTAAGCCATCAGGGTAACGTGTCACAAGGGACCAATAGAGGAAAGGGGCAGAACAGGTTAAGTAAAATAATCCTGCAGATAAGGAGAAGTAGGCACCAAGGTTGGGAACAACATCTTTGATCAGACTGAGGATGGTCAGGATGATAATCACAGCTCTACTGTGATTTTAGGGCTGTGGAAGGGGTGGAGCAAGGGAGTCATAGGGAATGTCAGCCATTCCAGTGTTGCAACTGGATCAATGAGGATCCAGTATGATGAATTGGGGAAGACAACAGTCCAATAGGAAAGGACAGAATAATAAGAATAAGGTATTGTTTATTGTAGAATATTGTGATTAATATACGATATGGGGAAAGCCACAAGGCCACAAGGGGGTGGCATAGTGGGAAGTTTCATGTAAGTTTTGAAGCCAAGGAATAAAAGTGCGGGGATCAGCAAGTCAAATTGGTAGCACCCCTAATTAGGATGAAGTACCTATCATTTGATATTGCCATCAGATTAATCCATGTTGTTAGATACATCAAGGGGTGGCTCCTCAAGCACCCTCTGTGTATTGTAAGATAAACTATCAGACAAGTCTGGAAACTTGATTGCAACACCCCCTTGCTCCCTGCTTGTTGTCAGACACCAAGACCAGAGTCTGCAGAAGGTCTGGGAAGGTCTGCATGAACAGCCTTTGTGTGGGGATGGCGCAGCAGGGGCGCAAGCAATCATGGTGAAGTTTCTTGGTGTTCCCCTGGGCATCCTCAAGTTGGTAGGTATGATTGTCATAGACAGTGGCTATCTTGAAGGGCCCTAGGTGGTTGGGCTCCAACTTGGCAGAATTGGGATTGAGGGTGTAGACAGGGTCACCTACGGCGTACATAGCTTTGAGGTGCTTTGTCCCTCCTTCAATCTTCTTGTGTTTGATTTTCCAGGCTTTGGCACACCATTGATCTAGGGATGGGGTTGTTACTAGGGGAGGCTTGTTGGGAACCTTGGACTGTAGCTTTCCCTGGTCAACCCCTGTAAGACTTTCAGGCATCCTGAAGGCCAAGGTGCTGGGGCTAAACCCTGTACCCCTGTTGATTCTTGCTTTCAGGATAAGTAGAGCGGCGGGCAGGTGTTCAGTCCATGTGGTGTTGGGGTGCTCTTATGAGAGCTTGGCAATCATTTGAACCAGTAAGCTATTTAACTGTTCCATATGTCTGTTGGCTTGAGGATGGTAGGGGGTCATAACTATACATTGGAGTGTGTTCTTGGGGCAGTATGCCTTCATAACATGTCCAACAAGTTTGAGGCCACTATCTGTGATGAGACGTTTAGGTTGCGCAAAGTGGGTCACAATTTCCTTGCCAATGAAGCGGGTGATGGTGGTGGTAGTGTGATTAGTGGTTGCCCAGGCCAATAGCCAGAAAGTGAAGTAGTTGATGGCAGTGATAATGTTTTTCTTCCCCAGTCTGTCTTTGAGGAGTGGCCCCACAATGTCAAGGGCCCACTGCTTGAAGGGTTCCATGGCCTTGATGGGCAGGACAGACTTGGGGGCACAGGTTTGAAAGTGCTCTTTTCGCACAGCACGCACATTTTGAGGAGGTCCAAGATGTCTTGACGCATGTGCGTCCTCCAAACCTTCCATTTCATGATCTCAAAGAGGTTACACCCTCTGATGTGACCCAGAGTTTGGTGGTAGTGCAATATTGTGTCACCTTGTTGCGTGGTGGGAATGTAAGGCGTCTTCTCACCTGTCTCTGCCTGATGGCAGACATTACCGGCATTGGTGGTGAACTGACTCTTGTTGTCCTTCAACTTGGAGATGGTTACCAAGTTAAGGCCCTTGTAGCAAGTTGCCTCAGGGCAGAGGTATAACATGGGCCAATCAGGGTCCAAACTATTATCCCCAGTGATGGACGCTACATAGAGTTGCAAAAGGGCGTTAGCTGCAGCAAGTGCCTTCCCAGGCTTGTACTCTATGCGCACCTGTTAAGGGGATAGACACTCAACCCATTCTGCTTGGCAGCGTGCTAAGTGGGACTGTGTGTTGAAGTACTGAAGTGACTTGTGGTCCGTCAGAACGCGGGGTGGGAAGGTAGCACCTTCCAGGTAACAGCGTCACTTCTCAACGGAGTGCACAATTGCTGCCAGTTCCTTATCATGGATGGGATAGTGTTGTTCTGGGTCAGTAAGTTTCCTGAACTCATATGCCATGGGAGGAAGACACCATTGTTGGTTTCTACCCTTAGCACACCCCCTATGGCCCTGTCAGAGGCATCAGTCTCAAGTTTGTACTGACGGTTTCAATTGGGGAACTGAAGTACTGGTGCTGTTGTGAGTCTTTGTTTCAACATCTCAAAGGCTTGATCTCTGACAGGGGTCCAATGGAAGCGCTGTTTGGTGTTGAGGAGCTCTGTGAGAGGTGCAATTAGTTCCCTGAAATTGGGAATGAACTTGTGCATGTAGGCAACCATTCCTAAGAATGTCTGCACCTGGCCCACATCAGTGAGAGGCGGCATGCTGGTGATTGCCTTTATCTTGGCAGGGTTGGGCTTTATCCCTTGGGCAGAGATGGTGTGCCCAAGGAATAACAGCTCTGAATTGAGGAACTCACATTTGGAGGGTTTAGCTTTTAGCTGGTTTTTCCAAAGGGTGTTGAGGACAGCACAAAGGTGTTGGAGGTGTGTGTTCTGATCTTGACTGAAGACAATGATGTTGTCAAGGTACACAACCACACACTTTCCAATCAGCTCCTCAAATGCCTTGTTCATCAACATGGAAAAGGTGAAAGGAGTGTTGATCATTCCAAAGTTCATGACCTGACACTCAAAAAACCCGTAGCGCGTGCGGAAGTCAGTTTTTGCCTTATCCCTGGGTGCAATGCGGACCTGGTTGTACCCTGCAGTGAGATCAATCTTGCTAAAGACCTTTGCGCCTGCAAGTGTATCAAACAGGTTGTCAATCAGCGGCAGGGATACTTATTCTTGACTGTCACCTCATTTTAGGCGCGGTAATCTGTGACCAGGCAAAGGGATCTGTATTTCTTTGCTACAAATAAGACTGCCGCCCTGTATGGAGAGAGCAAGGGGCAAATGAAGCCCTTATCAAGTGCGTCCACAAGGTGTTGGTGGATGGTCTCATCTTCCTTTGGTGTAAGACGGTATAATGGTTGTGCTTTAGGTAACAATCCTTGAAGTTGTACAGCGTGCTGGATCTCCCAGGGAGGAGGTAGTTGTTCAAGTGTCTCACATAACACGTCCTTGTACTCCTCGAGGAGTGCAGCGAGTGCTGGTGGTGGTGAAGCAGCCAAGGGAGGGACCACAGATGTTTTGGTGTGGATAACTTCAACTGAACATTGGTTGAAGTCTAGTACCCCCCTTGAAGTTGTACAAGCCTGTCTCTGTTATCCTAACAAACACAGTATCATGCAGTAATTTGCTCATTTCTGCAGGGTATATCTGGAATCCCACCCCATTCCTATTAAGGGTGATGACAGAGGTATCCCAGTCAATTTAGGGACGGTTGTGCCAAAGCCAGTTGAGGCCAGCAATTACATTGTGGCTGAGCCCTGCCATGATTGGCCCAGAGAGCTTAACCTGGATGTTCCCCATTCTCACAGAGAAGGTTACTGTCTCATGGGTAATTGCAACTCTGTGGGAGTCAGCTACTTGTACTGCCTTGAACCTGTTTGGCACTTGGTCAATTCTTGAGAGTTGACAAACGCCTGGTCCACCATAGTGTGGTTGGCCCCAGTATCTACCAGTAATTTGTGGGTGTTCCCATGGAAACGGAAGGGATAGGGTAAGCAGGTTACTTTATTTGAGGAGTGGCTTGCTTGTAGTATGGGGTTGTCACTGTGGACTTGGAAGACATCCAGGGGTTCAACTTCATGGATGTTGTAGTTTCAGGGGTTCTTTGCAAGCAAGGATTGAGAGGATGGGTCAGGTGGGGTTGCAAGGCCTCTTGTTGCTACAACCCCCAGGCTTTTCCCAAATCCTCAATCTGCGCTAGCTGGAGCTCTCCCTTGTGGGGGTGTTTAGTCCCATTATCCTGCTGACGGGGCTGACAGTGGCCCACTTGATTGTGGCCATTGTCAGATGTTGTACAAGGTTGGGATGGAGCGTCACTGGTACAGCAAAAGCCCATTGAGGCCTGGTTGTTAGCCTCCACAATGGCCTTGTAGAAGTCATCAATGGAGGTGCAGCAACCTATGGGGACCCACTTGCAGATATGGGGTTTTAACCCATTGATGATGAGAGTGAGTAGCATTGCATTTCCGTTGGTCACGGCTTTGAGGCAGCAGCAAGGGCTTGTTGCCAGGTAGCAAGGTACTCAGGAACAGAACCAGTTTGTTTGATTGCTAGAAGAGGAGTCCCAACAACAATGGGGAAAACTTTTTGCTGTAGCGGGACTTGGCGGCGTCTCAGAATGCCGCCCAGGTAACGTCAAGTTCCTGACTGGCCCATTTGGTGAACCACACATTGGCAGGCCCTGTGAGGCGCCCAGATGCAGTGGCAACCCACATGAGCTCAGGAACATGACAGATATGGAGGCGGGTTTCAGTAGACTGGAGCCAACTGAAAATGTCGGCCCCCTCAACGCCCCCCGCATAGGATTCTAGCTGAAGGTTGAGCATGCACTGGGACAGATCTGACTGGGGTGGGGTGACACTGGCGTCACGCTGCCTGAGGCAGAGAAAATTGTACAAACTTGTGAGAACTAGCTGGTCTTGATAGATGACATACCTGTTGGGGATGTCCCCCTTGGGGATTGGCAGGAAAGTTTCTTGTTGGGGAGTAGCCATACAGCCTGTACTCTGTCCTTTCTTAGGGGGAATTTTGTTTTAGGTAGGTTGTCAACCTACCGCTGCTACCACTGTTGCAACTGAACCAATGAGGATTCAGTATTTAGAATTGGGGAAAGACAACAGTCCAATAGAAAGTACAGAATACTAAGAATAAGGTATCATTTATTGTAGAATATTGTGATTAAAATACCATATGGGGAAAGCCACAAGGCCACAAGGGGGTGGTTAGTGGGAAGCTCCATGTAAGGTTTGAAGCCAAGGAATAACTTGTGCCAGGATCAGTAAGTTGAATTGGTAACGCCCCTAATTAGGATGAAGTATCTGCCATTTGATATTGCCATCAGATTAATTCATGTTGTTAGATACATCAAGGGGCGGCTCCTCAAGCTCCCCCTGTGTATTGTAAGATAAATTAGCAGACAAGTCTGGAAACTTGGTTGCAACACCAGGGACTGGACCTGGCTGGTAGTCTATAGGTATAGGTCTAGGGTGATACTCTAGTCTTCTAGTCTGACTTCTGCTCAAGTGGTGTATAAATTGAAACCTTAATAAAAAACTAAAACTGATAGATTCATTCACTTTATTTGACGTTGTCTGCACTTGATATAAGTGTAGGAAAGTGGGTTTATACCACTCATCTGGTCTACCTTAGAATACACTACTTCTTAATCCTTGAGGGCTTTTGATGTCCCAACTCTTGTTTACTGGCTTCTGGGAAGTAATGGGGAGCAGCTTTGGAAGTGCAAATTGGGATCTGAGTGACTTGGTTTGGTCAGGAAAGTTCTGCTGGTAGCTGGCAGATAATTGGCTGGTTCCATCAATATGTGATTTCACTTGTTTGGGTCAAGAGACTGGAGCAGTACTAATTAATTCTGCAGGATTGGGTTCATTAATTAGTTATTGGTGTTTAAATTTAGCTTGGTCACAATCTGTAAGAATATCTGAACCTGAAGTTTAACTGAGATGCTGTGTGCAGCCAATTTATTGGCTGCATTATGAGCATCCTCAATTTCTGCAAGGTTATTAATTAGAACATCAGTGCAACTGGCAGCAAGAGCAGTAGGAAGCAGCAATTCTGCAGATCTGCTGGTTAAATTTTGCAGCAGATCTGATCCAGAGTGGCATTGGGTTCACTCAGCCCAATTATAGCATTGAGACTGGGTGCCCCAATGCCTGTGGGAGCCACAAGCTCAACCAGGCCAGTTTTAATACAGGCCCCAGGCCAGGTCTCACCCAGTGGGCAGTTTTAACTGCTTAAGTGAGTTAATGAAGTTCAAACTGCCCCACACCCGCCCTGGTGGGTGGTTAAGGGTTTGAATCCCCCAGAGGGCTTTTGCGGTTGCTTGCGCTTTTGCTTAGCAATCTGATGTGGGGGTTTGAACCCTGTTACAGGCGCTGTAAGAAGGGTCCTTACACCAGAAAACAAGGAACCAGAAAAGAACTGTGGCCAAACCCTTAACCATGATGTCTGATTTAAATGTAGTAATTGACAAAAAATGGGTTAGAGCTGGAGTTGCCCAAATAGCCCAGGGAAATCTGGATTTGTCATATTATCTCCAATTAATTATGACAAAAAAATTACTTGCTATATACTAGCTGGGAATGGTAACACTCAACCAGATGGTTGCCTAAATATTTTGAATTATGACGTCATCAACTCAAATTCTACAGTAAGTCCCCAAAATGCTAAAAATATTCTCCCAGCCAATCAGAAGCTGAAGAATCTCCCCCACCCCATCCTGAACTCCCTTAAAACTTTCACAATTCCCCTCTAGAAACTTTTTTCTAGATAGCTTATTCTCCCTGATACTGAAAATAAAGGAAGTTTTAAACCCATGTTGGAGTATCTTGGCCTACTGGCCCCTGTTGTGAACATTGTGTCTGCAACTATATTCCAGTTTGTGGCTGATTCTCTTAGAGTTCCTTGGCCTGTGTTATATTCTGTCTCCTCACCTTCAACTTCTGATTTTATGTTACAAATGCTTCTTATCATTTCAGTTTTGGTTGCTGTCTTCTGCTATGCATCCCAAGGCTCAAAATTAATGAGCCCCTTCACCCAATTTGGTTTAGTACTGCTCAAGCAGTTGATAATCTGTTTATTTTATCATCATTGTTTTTCACTGAATAATGCTACACATTATCTAAATCTTACAACTTTCTGGAAATACCAAACTGTGTATCAGAGCCCTGAATTTTCAATTAACACATCCCACATTTGTTTTACATGCCTTGTTTTTAGTTATTTGAGTTATCTGCAGTAGGAATTCAAAATTTTCAAATTCAAAAAATCAAACAATGTCAAATTAAATGGTTGATTTTATCAAGAATTTTAGTTCTCACACAGCTGAGTTGTCAGGGACCCACTTGGTAGGGAACAAGTTCCCTAATTGGTGGGCCAAGGCCCCTAAGTTAAGCCCTGCTATTACCAAACCAATGGGAACTGTGACCATGGCAAGGTTTCCTAGGTGACCCAAGTAGGCAAATCTGCCTAACATAGAGCTGAATTGACCAAGTATGTAGTATCCTACCACATACGTTAAAAGGTAGAAGGAGGCGTAAGGTCTAACCAGCAAAGATTCAGCAGGAGGCAGAGTGAATGATTGATCATATTGGAATTTACGTCCCCAGTGGCCAGAGGGGTACTTGAACCATCCATGGGCTAGGGATTCCTTTTGATGGGCGTCATCTGGAGAGGAGTTGTACCAGTCAGTAGTGGGTGTTGGGTTTTCCAAAGTTAACACCACCAACAAGAAGGAATCTAGAAACCAGAACAGGAATAGAGCTCCTCTCATGGCTTCAAAAATAAGTTATCAGGAGGTAAGTGAGTGACAGATATAGAATAAAGTTTTTATTGTTGGAACAAGTATAAATAATAGGAAATGTTCACTTAAATATCAAAATGGTGGGGCTGTGAAATTTAAGAGGATAGAGGGATGTGAGAGGATTTACATTGTGCCTTAACTGAGTTTAAGGCTGAACTTACTAAGTTTACCATGTGCGTATGAACCTGGATCTTAATAAAATGTATAAAATTAACATACAAAGAGAGGTAACAAGAGTAAACCAGAAGATAATCAATAATTAAGCAGTGTTTTGGCTTAATATCAGCAGTAATTAAATGTAGAGCCTGGTAGGTATATAGGAATAGTGAATTCCAGAGCGGCAACCAAGCTACAAGCAGCCAATCAACGGCCAAGCGGTAAGTGTTGTTATCACTGAACTTAATAACCTTTTTGAATTTGATTTGAAGTGTGAAAGCAAAATTCAATTGAATCAAATGATCATAAATAGGTAAAGTAAGCTGCCTAGTTGATTTTTGACTAACAATAGGTGTTTTGTGAAGGTTCCGGGTTTGATTCCCATTCAAGCAAGGCATAGCAAACAAACTGGTGTCTGAAACTTGATGTCTGTATTTTTGTGTCTTTGTTTTCCCCTTTGGGTTTTTAATAAAATTAAGGGAGTCAGGGAAGGAATTCCTGACATGAGTTGCCACAAATGTGATTCAAAGTTTGGATCAAGGATTTGACAACCCCCCATTTATACTGTTAGGTTATGAATATACAGAAGGGAGGTTCAAAATAAAGCCCATTATTTGGTCAAACAGTTAGGTTACAGAGTTTAATTCAATAGTTGGAAACCTGAGGATTATCCAACAGGTTTTGTGAGAGAGGAGAGCTAAACTAAATAGGCTTGGCTTCCATCCTGGGGGAGATACCCACCAAGATGCCATCCAGTGTAAGACTAGGACAGCCGCTTAAACAGGGGTCCAGAAAAACAATGCAGGGAATATTGGGGGAAAATATGTGTTCAATCCCATCAGTACTAATTCTGTGAGTAACCAGGGAGTATGCTTGGGAGTTTACACTGGAGGCTCAGAGGAATCCTGTGGGATGAATACTTCCTCTTCCTCAGGAAATGGCAGCAGCAAGAAAACTCTTATCAGAATGGTCACCAGGGACAAGATTGGGGGAGTAAAGGTCAATATTCTCACAGGTAAGACTCTTGGGCAAAATCTATCCAGTAGAGAGGAAGTCATTAGCCTTGACATGAAGGTCATCAACATGTACAAGAGTTGGGATGGGTCTCCTCTCACAAGGTAAAAAGAGGTAGAGATGCACCCCTAGAGATTGGGGAAGGTTGACCAGATGAAGACCAGAACAGGCCCCAGGGTAAAAACAAGGAATTTGAAGACTGGGACCAACATTTTATGAGACATCAGAAAGTTTCAAGACTTTAGCACAAAGAGAGACATATAAGACAGAAGAAAATAGGACCTTCTGAGGTGCCCCAGTGGAAATACATGTCCAATGAGTTTTAGGGGCTTTGACAGTGAGATAGAGACTGGTAGAGATAATTTAACGTTAAAGTATTGGGGATCAGGTCCAGGAGCATTCAAAAACAAGCAAATTTAAAAACTATAATGAATTTTTATATAATTTTTTAATAGTAAACCAACTTTGAACTTGACTTTAAAACACACTAGCGGGTAAAGACTATGCTTTACACTAACATTAGATTTATGGGGCTCCAAAAAGCAGCAGCAAGCCAAAAGAATGAAGTATAGGTAAGAATGAGTCAAAGGTTTACTAATAATTTTATAATTAGGGCTCCACCAAGAGTCCAAACCAATAAAAAAATTAGGATAAAGTTTAAAGCTTTAATTGAGAAGAATAGACAAGCAGGGACCCAGAATGATTCTGTTTGCCTTTTAAGAGACCAATTTCAGAAAAGGGCCACCATGAGCAGAGGAGCCTCCTGGTTGGCTGGTTGAAAAATTTGCTGCCCATTAGAATGGGGGCTGGAGGGTTTTGAATTAATATCTGAACCTACACCTGATTGGCCAGAGGCCATATAAAGCTCCTGAGGAGAGTTGCATCAGAAAAATTTAAATTTGAAAGCAAAGATGTGACAGATTTCAACTGGTTTTTATGCATTTTCTTAAAGAATGGACAACACCAGGCTAACAATGTAAAGGTGGAGTTGCCGCAAAATTCTTAAGTGTTCACAAAATGAGGTATAAAATACCAAATACTCAAAAAATTAAGAATGTGTAAAAATTTTAAATTTGAAATGCACAGGCAAGAATCTCTAAGAAAAGGCATTGGTAAATTGCATCCTAAGAAAACTAAAACATACAGCAAGAAAATAAGATATTGAGGAATGTCACTGAATTTTGCAATTAGAGAATCTTGCAAATTGGGTTGACAATTTCTTTAATTTTAAGATTGTGAGTGTCAAAGAACAGAGAAGAGGCCCCGGACACTGCAAAATCAATGCTACAGCCTGCAAGGTATCTCACAGGCATGTATGCAAGGAGAAACTCAATAATCTGTAAAATATGTAAAACTTAAAACTGTAAAACTGTAAAACTAGTGGTAAGTTATGGTGTTTATTGAACTACTTCAGTGATTCTGATAAATTTTCAAGTTATATTGGGTTTGGGAATAATGCTGATGTGGCAGGGGGGATTTTTGTCACCAAGTCTCCAGGATTGACCAAAAATTATGTGATGTCATAAATTAATTTTGGGCTAAAAAAGCACCAAAACACCTTATTTGGGGGCTTTAAACAACAGGTTTTAGGTCCTGTTTGGAGGTGTGTCTGCTTAGCTATCACCTAATTTCTATCAATAGGTTGATTCAGGTCTGATTATGTTTTCATTGGCATTTTCTTGCTGGAAGCTCCTTTCTCTTGAGCTTTCTTGGGGCAAACAATGACTGCCAAGATGTTTTTATCCATGCCAAACAGGTTATATAAATTGATCAGCATTTATTCTATTCATGGGCATGCAGGATGCAACTAGTTTGGAGGTTTGTGGGAGGGGTACAAAAGAATAAATCTTTCATCAACTTTATGAGCCAAATTTCCTAAAGAATTTAAGGGGTTGGCCAGGTTTTGAGGGTTTTTTTGGTTCAGCGCAGGAATTTAGATTGATCCTAGGCCAAAGGAGGGAGGAGTTTTACAGGCTGTAAGGGACCAACCACCAATATCTCCTTGCACACAGAGAGAGCAGGCCTTGGAAAAGATAGTTTAAGAAGCCAGGTTCCTCACTCAGAATTCAGGAAATGTTCATCAAAGGAATCAGCAGCTCTAAACACTTTGGCATAATCAGGGCCAGCTTCACAAGCCCTTTCAGCCCTAAACCACCTGCAGTAGTGTTTATTTCAGCCAAGAATGGGCTGAAAAATTCATAAATGAATACAGAAATCAACCCAAGTTCTGCTTAATAGTTTAATTTACTGTTAGATTGATGTTAAATTAAAAAATCATCTGAAATTTCTTGAAAGGATATAGATGCTATTTCAAAGCCACTAGGCTTGAAAGCTAAACACTTTTATTCAAGATCAGCCACCCAGAGGCCAGAAAACCACTAGAGATTAACATAAACAGCAGAAAATAACCTCTCAACTCAATCAAACCAAAAATAAATGCACTCTGGAGCATCAAGTATCAAGTTGACCAGAAACAGCCAATCTGCTCCATAGGACAAACTTGACCAGCCCAATTCTCCCAGCTTCATCCAAGGAACTTGGGACCAAGACCCAGCCTCAATTCCACGTTTATGTAAATTTCTGCCATAATTTGTGCCATCAATGCTATTTTAATATGGCCTGCAAATTGTGATACTTACAATGACTTGGTTGGGTTTTCTTTCAAATTCAATAGTTGCTCTCTTTCCACAGATGGGTTGGCATTGATATCCACCCATTCTGGATTGTGATACCTGCACTATTCTGATCCTGGTACAATTTCAGCCCATCAGCTACACTGTCAACCTATTGAATGATCTACCTTCACACTCTTCTATTTAATCATAATCTTTTCTCTAAATAAAACCAAGCCTATCCACATTTGTTTTGGGTTTCATATCATTCAAGCTTATTTCTTTCCTTCTTGTTGAAAGAAAACTCTCTTCTCTTGGCTCAGGAACTTAATGTACATGTCCTTAATCTTGCCCTGAAGGCTAACCCAAGGCTAGCTTAAAGCTTCAAAACTTTTTTATAAAGGTTTTCTGCCATGTCCTCTCGGATCTTATCCTCAAGAGCCAGACAACACTTTCCCAGGCCAGACCCACCAGCCAACTTGCAAGCTGAAGCTTGCTGCTGGCCTGAAAAGCCTCACTTCCACTTTTCTGTGTGCAGGAGCGCTTAGTAGCCCTCTAATCTCCATCCATCCATATTACCAAAATTTAAGATGATGGCATGTCCTTAGGATAATTTCTCTAAAAATTTATCCCTCTCTAAAGATTCTTCAAAAAGTTATATATCCTCTCAGTTGACTGATAGAGTCACTTTAGAAGACTTCATGATCATGAAGCCTCCCCTTTATATGGTAATCTTTCTCCCAATCCAGTGTTTTCCCAGCCTTAATGCTGATGTGGGTTCTGACAATCCCAACCCTGCTCTTACCAAATCCCTCCAGGGATATGTCTGGTACTGTTTTAGCCCTTTTCCTCTTGCATTCTTTATGTGGAACATGCTGCTATTCCACCTATAATCTGCCCCAACTGCCTTGGTATGTCTTGGGATATTTGGCTGTGTATTTTATGCTGGAGGCAACTGTATCAAGCTTGGCTGGATGGAAAAGTGAGATTCAAAAAGCAAGAGTCTAAAAGCAGTCAACCCTGTCAATAATGACATTTTAATACTTGTATTGAAAACCCCAGAACTAAACTCTGGGCCTCTGAAGATGACTTGCGCCAACCAGGATGGAAAAGGACACACCAACCTAATGGGTCACAGACTTGAGTTGGTTAATTACCCTGCAGCCTGCCAGCTTAATAAGGGAGATTCTCCAATTATTCATCAGATTGCTGCCAGTCTTGTGCCACTGATGACCCAGACCTATGTAAAGGTTGTGGCTTGCCTGAAGGAGGTTAAGACAAGGCCTGATACCGGCCATGTCAATGAGCACCAGCTGCTGCCAGCCTCCAGTCTGTAATTGGCAATACAATCAGCCAGCCCAGATGATGGAGTGAACAACAGGGGCGGAACAAAGCATTGCACCTTCTGTTTACCAGAGCTGGCCCAATCAGGTTCTGCCGCCCTCAAAATCCTTCCTTGTCATTAATGAAATTTCTGACAAAATAAGTGGTAAACTCCAACTAGAAGAATTGAACTCAAGACCTGATTTTGAGGGTTGTGGGGGTCCTGCAGGCCCTTGGGCTGCCCGCCTGCGTTTTTCACGGCTAGCCGGTGGAAGAGCTGAAACAAGCATTGGTTCAAACCCAATTAATCAGGGAAATTTGCAGGTCCGCCTGGCCGCAAATTTGCAGGAACAAGCTGGACTACTGGGAGCGCTAAACCAATATGGTATCACTCCTTTCATATTTGACAGGCTATTCAAAAAGGGGTTTGCTGCTCAGCACAATGGGCCAAAATCCAAAGGAAACTCTGATGATTGGCTAGAAACCCAGGACACTGGACCACGTGATCCCCTGTCATGTAGTGACCCCAAAGCCACTCCTGAAGATGTGCGGCTTATGGAGCAAAGATTGTCCCAGCTTAGGAATTCTGGAGGTCTCTTGGTCCCTAATGACAAGAACGCCAGAGGCAATATGAAGGTGTGAAGGGGCTGTGTATGGACCATCAGATGAAGATCATTCCAACAGAAGATTTGATGGGCCTGAAGGACCAGAATGGGGCCAGAACTCTTGGCCCAGAGGAAACTGAGCAAACTCAGCCATCAGGTGATGGGCTAGATTCCAAAATTAGCATTTTAAATGTTATTTAAACTCTGTAAAGTCTCAACAAAATGGTATTGTCATTCTGAAATAAATAAAATTATGGTACCTTGGTTCTACCATTTTATTCCTTATTTTGTCTTGGTTGTTTTCCATTTTACTACTGTTCCAACCAAAAATCTTGGGCAGACTGCCCGCATTCCTGAGGGAGCCCCCAAAACCCGGCCCGCATTTTATTGTCCTCCTGGAGCACCCTTTAGTCCACTGCATTTCTCTGACTACCCCCTTAAGCCAGAGTATTGGGAGTTGACTGTGAAGGATACCCCCCACCCAGACCACCTAGCCTAACAAATTACCCCACTAACAGCTTTCCACAAAGGTGCTTGGTACAAAAAACCAGCCCCAGAAATCTGTGTGAAGTATAACTACTTGCCTGCCTACCAGATAGATATGGAAGCACCCCCAACACCCAAACCTGACTGCCTACACCCCACCCCAGGACTGTCTCCGCCCACAGCCAACCAATATGCAGGTATTGCCTACATCACCTTGGCTTGGTTAGTAGATACTATGGTACCCGCCACTGGATCCTGGGCCTTAGTGGGATAATCAGCATCTTTTCTCATCAAGTTAGCACCCTTCCTATGGTTGGCTCTACCATTCTCCCAACCAAGTAAGTTGGCAGCTGAGGCTAACAGTCCCTCCCCTGGGATGCGGTATCCTGACATGCCCCAAGACCCACGCCCCACCGGCAAAATGCCATGGACCTGAAGTCTGCAAAAATTGAAGAAGCAGAACCCTATGGTATAAAAACCCTGGTGGTATGAGGATGACTATACTGTTCATTTGATAAAAAAATATTTATGAACATTTGGTTCCAGCAAATTCTACCCTATTTAGTTTTAGTGATCTTTTACCTCCACCCTAGTCAAGTAGGCAAGAAGGCACCCACCCCTTCTAGAAATCAATTCACTGACACACCACCAGCGCTATATTGTCCCCCTGAAGCCCCCTTTAGACCAGTTAATTTTACTGATTGCCCTCCTAACCCTGCCTACTCTGAGTTCAACTTGGAGAACATACTGCTTGCTGACCCCCTGGCAAGAACTAGAGAGACCAAAACAATTGATTGTGAAGGAAAGTGGTATGTAAGGCCGCTAAGATTGTTCCAAGACAAGTACAATTACTTGCCTGACTACCTAGTACCTATGACTCCATCTTTAAACCCTTGCCCCAACTGCACCATGGAGCTTGCTGCCGCTGCTGACACCATGTCCACCCAACTGTTTGGAGCACTTCACATTACTCTGACAGGTTTGATGGACTCCATGGTGCAAAACTCTGGTCCCGGGTCTCTCCTTGGCTGATCACTATCCTATGTTATCAAGTTGACACACATCCTATGGTGGCCATTGCCCTCTGGCCTGGCAGTGTCTCACCTGAGTCACCTAATGTTGCTACCTATGCATGGCTTCCTGAAAAAGCCGGCACCTTTCAACCTTCAAAGCTGTTTTGAAACACTTTACCTGGAATAGAGATTGTTATGAGTTCAGAAGATGCTCTTCACTCCTTCTCTTGACTGAAAGAGTTGGGAAAGAGTGGCTGGTTTATTATGAAAGGCCGGTTGGAAAATTTAGAAGGGGTTGGCTTGGCCAGGTTATGATCCAGCTTTGGAATTTGCCCTTGTTCATTCATGCAGTCAAGTTTGCTACGGTTGCTGTGCTAGACCAGCTGACTCCTTATTGGGGAAAGTTCTGTATAGTAGGGCACCTGGTACATGATGTTATAGTAGGGATAGCAATTGGTTTTTACCTGGGTTAAGTTTACCTGGGGCGCCCTTCTGGATTCTGTTGGGGAGAGGCTCCCTGACCAGCAGGAGCTGGACCCTGGTTGGAGAGGACCAGTGATTGCTATGGAAGTCAAGACTAACAATACCTACTTTATTATTTGTATTGGTACACAAACAGCCCTCAAGTTAAAACACCATAGCAGACTTAGATTGTACAAGAAAAGACTGGTAAAGAGATGTTATTGCCTACCATTATCCAAAATTATACCAAGTTAATACCAAGCATGGCTTCTGGATACCCCAAAGAAGCTGGTAAAGCTCAGGTTCCCAATCTACCAGGGGGATGTAAAGTCACTCCCCCCTTTAGCCTTGGATAGGACAATCTTCCCGCGCCGCACAAAAAAATCTGCTCAGAAGCCAGCCAAGCCCCTTAATTCTCTTGAGGATTTAGCCCACACAATTGATGAGAGATTTGTGTTGACATACCCTTCCCAAGTGGTAAATACTGATGCTTTGAACTCTGTCCCCACTTGGGAGGAATCTCTGATTAATTTGGATTATTTCTTGGCTTGGGCTTGTCTGCATCTAAAATTGATTAAGTCCAAACAATCAAGTCGCGCTTTGGTTACTTCATCAGAATCCATTTCAACTGTGTCAGGGACCCACTTGGCAGGGAAAAATTCCCTACTTGTTGGACCAAAGCCCCTAAGTTGATCCCTGCAATTACGGATCCAATGGGTACCGTGATTATGGCAAGATGGCCCAAATGGCCCAAATAAGCAAATAAGCAAATCTACCCATCATTGAGCTGAACCAACCTATAGATAATACCCTATCAAGTATGTCAACAGGTAGAAAGATGTGTTGGGTCTAACCAGAGAGGGTTCTACTGGAGAAGGAGGAGTGGTGTTGCAACCATAATGGAACTTTCTTCCCCAGTGGCCGGAGGGGTACTTGAACCACCTGTTGGCCAGGGACTCCTTCTGGTAGACATCATTGGGAGAGGAGTTATGCCAGTCAGTGGTGGGGGTAGGGGGTTCAAGACCTAATAAAACTGTAAGAAGGAGGACTAGAAACCAGAACAGGAATAAGATTCCTTTCATGGTTTCAAATGAGGGATTAAAAGATAAGTGTGGGCAGGAGTAGAGTAATATAAGTCTTTATTGTTGGAACAAGTGGAAATGATAGAAATAACTCTCTTAAATATCAAAAGAGTGAGGCTGGGCTATTTAAGAGGATCTTATGATAGGAGGTGATTTGATAGTAATTTTCATGAGGATAATGTTTAAAAATAATATCTTCTGCATATCTGTCTTAATTTGGGACTGAATGGTTTGTATAGTTTCATAGTTGCAATATATAAGCCAAAAGCAAGCCACAAGATTGGAAACATTTAAGTGGTTTAAAGGCTTAAGACACTAGAAACTCAAGTATGGAGCCATATACTTATGAAGAGCCATTGGATTTGAGAGTGGCAGAGTGACCCAAGGCAACCAATCAGGCTTTGAGCGTATAGTGACATGTTTAAAAGGATTATTTAATATTTCCGGAGCAAAATTGAAGTCAGAAAAGAACTTCAAATGAAAGGAATCAATATAAACAGGTAATATAAAATCATCCAGAGAATATACACTAACGTTTGACTTGTCTGTAGAGTTTTGGATTTGATCCCCATCTGGGATAGTGTTCAATGTAACAGTAGTGTCTAGACTCTGATTGCTGGTTATTTTCAATTTGAAATATTGTAAGGAATTACCCAAATAATTGATGTAGGCAGGGAAGAAATCCCTGACAAACTGGAATCATGACATTCAGAAGTGTCCTTTGGGCACTAGCTAATCAGAGGTTGGGTCAGAAATTGATGAGAAACCATCCAAACTCCCTGAAATTACTGGAAAAATTCTATCTCACCCAATCAAATGGCTGGCAGAGGTCACCTGACCTTTCAAATTCAAATGGTCTTTCCTTAAAGCAAGACAGGGGACTTTTGGTCCTCTGCTTGCTCATTCTTACAAATAAAGTTTAACCTTTCAATCTTAAAATTTTGGTAGTTCTTTTTGGGTCTTTATTTGGCCCTTTAATTCTCTAAAGTTGTTAGTAAAGGTTTTTTGTTCCCTACCTTTTCCCCTTGCTTCCAGGCCTCCCAGCTTCCTTTTGAAGCTCCTAGAGACATTGTTAACGTTAGAATTAAGGTTTACCACTTTAACTTTAAAGAAATCACCTCAAACCTAAAAATTAGCAGTATAATCTATATAATTATCTATCATAAGTTTTATTTTGTCCTTTATTTTGCTTTTGCTTCTGCTGCCTCTTACTATACGCTTTAAAGCTTTAATATACACTTTCAAAGTTAATAGCCTATGGTTGCCATTCCTTGTCTTTTCTCAGTATTTTAGAGGACTTTCCTGCTTGTTTGGTGCCTTTTGCCTAGTTCTTGAGACCAAGAAACCAAGGAAAATAACTGCAGTTTACTTGGCTCAAGTTTAGACCATGATAAGATGTTGGTACCCCTACTCAAGTTTGCGGTCTTCACCTTGGCACCTGCTTTGATAATGATATGGTCTACCTCCCCAGATCTTTGGGACCATATTTCTCATTTATTTTACCATGTTGGCGCCAACCCATATCAGTTCATGTACATGTTTGAGGTTATCCCTGGACGTGCCCAGGAAATTCTTATCACCAGTGAGAATGTTGTGAGAAGTCTTACTTGTGATGACCTTGAGTTCCCTGTCCTTGAACCAGCCCCTTAAATGGCTCCAGAGCTGCCTTGTCCAATGCCCCTTTTCTCCAAGGACCCAATTGTCCAGGTCCCAGAAGAAGGTTTGGGCATCCAAGAGTCCGCCCCCCAAGCATGCTCCCTGGTTGCTTAGTGGAATGATTTTGATGGGTTTAGACTCCTATTTCCCCCATCTATCTGCCACGTCCTCCCTATGGACGCCCCTTCAAGCAGCCATACCAGTCTTGCACTGGATGGTGTCCTGGTGGATCCTCCCTCCAGGATGGGAGCTGAACTTAGTTACTTTAGTCCCCCTCTCTCACATGGGAGATGTTGTGGCATGTTTGATTGATACCTCTGGGGGAATTGTTTCCCAAGAAACAGTGCAGATGTCAGGTAAGTTATGGTACCGGTATGCCATCTGGGTGTATACTAGGAGTGGACATTTGAGTTCCAGGGGAAGCAAGATCCAAAAAACGTTCCATGATGGCCATGATCTGTATGGATGTCATGTGGGTTATCAGTAAGCTAAATAGTAGTCTTGTATCGTATACTCCCCAGAAGTGTTACTTGGCATGGAACGGGCCTTGAAACTTGTGGTAAGCGAGGGCTTTTCAAATCAAATGTATCATCTTGTTCAGATAGGAGACTGTGGGGGTTTGGAGAAGTGAAGTGTTTAGAAGAGTGGGTTGGATGCGACAAAATTTTAATGTGAGGAGCAAGTTTGAATTGCGATAAGAATGAATCCAGGGCTAAGTAAGAGCCTTGAGCTGGCAGCGAATGAAGAAGTGTAGCTTTGTGGCAATGGCGTGGTCGCCCTCGATCTCGATGGCGCTGGTGCCAGGGCCCTTGGGGTGGACGGTGAGCAGGAGATCGGACTGACTGGTGATTTCGGGGAAGGCGTTGGAGATGGCACGCAGGAGGATGGCCAGGAGTGGCTGGGGCACTGTCACCGCCTGGGCCATGGTGTCGTTGATGCCGGGGAAGGGGTGGGACTGGTCACGCGGGAGGATCACGTCGCTCAGGATGCTGGAGTCGATGGGTAAGTAGTAGCTGACGCCGAGGGCCCGCACCCACTCCTTGCGCATGCACAGGGCAATGTGTCGCAGCGCAGAGGTGATGGCGATGATGCTTCCCTGCACTTCCACCACTCGCTCGGTGCTGCGCGGAAGGATGGCTTTGAGGGCAATCACTCGGGAGCCGGTAGCTGTCTCCACATGGCGAATGGCAGCGCCGTGCTTACCAATAATCGTGCCCATCAAGCTGTGGGCAATCAGAATCCGCACAAACGTGTGCGAGGGAGTCAACCGGCGCACCCCGCCACTGAAGCTGATGCGGTTGGTGAGCTCGTTGAGACTAAGGCAGCGCGACATGAGCCCATACGCCACCGCCACTTGGTTTCGTTCCCCGCCCACCGTAACGACACGGTCCGAGCAAGTTGTTTCGGGCTTGGAGATGGCGATGCGGGCCCCACTGCTGCGACGCAGTTCGTCCATGTTGGCCCCGTTCTTGCCTATCACAACCCCTGCCTCGCGATTGGTCATTAGTCCTCGCATGATTGTCACATATCCAGTGTCCTCGCATTCTTCAAACGGATGGAAGTTCCAAGGCGTCTCGAGAAAATCATCCTGTGGAGTACTGACTGGCGAAGCACTGGCGGTGCTACTTGGATCCATCTTTCAAGCTCCACAAAATCCCCCTTTCATATAAATACCTACAATTCCTCTTTTCCACAGTAGCTCGGATCTGATTGGCTACTCTTTTATAAAGCGACTATCTGTGCTAACTTTCACATAAGAATCATCGACCTCAGCTCGCATTCCTTGCGAGCCAATGAAACCATACAAAATAACTTAAGCTACCTATCCAAGCATTAAACTTGCACGTTTAATTTAAATTCTAAATAAACCCAACAACTATAAACTGCTAATATTTCAAACTTGCCATCCTCAACCATGTCTCAGCCGGAATCTCTACAAGGGGGTTCGCACTTGAAATCTAAACCTTACAATCCCTTGAGGCTAGGGCTGCTTCGGCCAGTTTCTATCTCTGGGTACCCTGTTCAAACATTTATTTTAAACCATCTAAATATATTCTAAATTCCGTTCTAGTTGGAGCGGCCCATAGCCGAGGCAGAAGCATCCCTACTTGAGATGGATAAAATAACCCAAAACCCACCCCGGCAGGGATTGCAAATGGTTGGCTCAATTTAAAAGCCAATTAATCTATAATTTATTGAAACTCGATTGAAAGGCAGATACCTAAACTGGATCAAGGGCCAGGATTATAGTCCAAGCAGCCCCTGAAACTTCCATTACCCATGCATGACACTTGACCCCAAAGCTAGATGATTCCCCATCCTGAATCTACACTTTATTTCAACATGTGAATTCCTGCCAGTATAACTGTAAATGCAGCCACTAAAACTCTTTTTTGACTTATATTCCCGTTACTTTATTGGAGTGATTCTAATAACATTTTTAAGAAGTGTTCTTTAAAGATTATCTTTCATTTCCAAGCCAACCCAATCGTTTGGAAAAGCTGATGTTCCGTCAATTGATTTCCTGCCGACTGATATACAGGCATCTTTGATCCAACTAGTTTAACATATTTTTTAACTCAACAGCAACAAAATTAAAGCTCTATAAAGCTTATATCTCATTTAATCGCAGGTAGTGAAACAATCAAATTGGCTTTAAACAGGCAAATCGTCCAAGTTCGGGAAATAAGGAATAATTCCGTAATTGATGCTTATTTGATCCACTCATCTCATTCCATAACGAACCTTCTACCCAAAACCGATTTGACATCCATCCTCTTAACCATGCCATTGAATCCCCAAAGCTAACCACATACTTATTGGTGGGCTACATCATCTCAGATTGATTTATATCATTGTATCTCAAAAATACTTCATAATTGCCAACCACCAGAATCAACTCATTTGTCATGCCAACTTACTGTATATTAACAGTCAGAATCAAACATACTCTAATGTCGACAGCATTGAAAAGTCGGAATTAAGCTTATGCCCTGACAGATTATTAAACGCTGACACCTTTTTAGTAAGCAGAAACCTGTTTCCTGATCATTTTACTTGATAAAAATTAAACTTCAATGTACATTTAAAGGTAATGTTCCTGCCTAGATTTCAAAAATTAATCATACCAACCTCAAAAAATAATAAATATATCTTCTATCTTATTTTACTGTGAAATTAGCTATCTTCAAACCACATTTTTCACTTAAAAACAATAAGCTCATATAATAAAACACTACATAAAATCTACATACTTTATTAAAATACAGTTTATTCAACCCGGTTGAGATAAATGTATACTTCCAGTTTAGAACACATAGGTTCAGTTGCTTGTTGCAACCAAGTTTCCAGACTCGCCTGCCAACAAATCTCACGATACATAGGGGGCGCTCAATGAGCTGTCCCTTGACGTATCTAACAACAGGAACCAATCTGATGGCAATGTCAAACTATGGGCACTTTATCCTAATTAGGAGCTCTGCCAATTCAACCTGCTGATCCCGCACAAGTTATTCTTCAGCTCCAATCCTTATATGGAACATGCCACCCCCCTTGTGGCCTAGTGGCTTTCCCCATATAGTGCAATAATTGCAGTATTCTATAATAAACAATACCTTATACTTATTATTCCTGTCTTTTCTATTAGACTGTTGTCTTCCTCAATTCAAATACTGAATCCTCATTGGTTCAGTTGCAACAATGGTAGCAGTGGTAGGTTCACAACCTACCTAGAGAGAAAATCCCCCCAAGAAAGGACAGAGTACGGGCTGTATGGCTACTCCCCACCAAGAAACTTTCTTGCCAATCCTGAAGGGGACATTCCCAACGGGTACGTCATCTATCATGATCAACTGATACCTACAAGTGTGTACAATTGACTCCACCTTGGGCAGCGCAACGCTAGTGTCATCCTGCCCCAGTCAGACCTGTCACAATGCATGTTCAACCTCCAGTTGGAACCCTTTGCAGGTGGCGTGGAGGGGACTGGCATTGTCAGTTGGCTCCACTCCACTGAAACCTGCCTCCGTGTATGTCAGGTACCTGAGCCTATGTAGGTTGCCACTGCTTCAGGCCGCCTTATGGGACCTGCTGCAGTTTGGTTCACCACCTGGGCCAGTCAAGAAATAGAAATCACCTGGGCGTCATTCAGGGGTGCTGCAAAGTCCTGCTACAGCGAGACATTCTCACCCATTGTGGTAGGGACTCCCCTTCTGGCCATTAAACAGACTGGGTCTGTCCCTAAATATCTTGGAGCTTGGCAACAAGCCCTTATTGCTTCCCTATAAGCTGTCACCAACAGGAATGTCATACTCCTTACTCTAATAGTCAAGGGGCTCAAACCCCACATCTGCAAGTGGGTCCCTGTAGGTTGCTGCTGTCACAGTAAGTTCCATAATGCTGGGTATTGTCTGTCCAAGTAAGAAGGCACAGAAGGCCGGGAAACCTGTATCAAAATTGACCAAGTTAACGGATTTAAACCAAACGGTTGATCAAAAATGGGTCACGGCTGCTCCAGTATGCCAACTGAAACCAGCTCCCCCTTGTAAACTGACATTGATAAATCAACATAATATGAGGGTCACCTGATATAAGCTCATTAATCAGCATGGTTGTCAGAAACTGGTCATACAAGGGTTCTTTGCAACCTGGACTAGATACTTACTTGAAGATGCCAAAGTAATAGGAGATCAAGACTCAGGTAGTATTGCTTAGTCAATTTTCTGATATATATTGAATAATTTTCCCTGTTTCAACTCTAAGAGTTGAGTCCTTCTAAATTTACTCAATAAAAATCAATTATCCCAAGTTCTAATTTTAAATTTTAAAAATACATCCTGGGCTCAGGTTGTTGCGTTATATCCCGTACAATCTGATTCTGAACAGAATCATTTCAGGAAGATGGGGCCCCTCATCTGGAACTTTGTTGTTGGCGCCGCAAAATGTTAATTTCATGCCAGCCAATTTTGTAGCTCCTCCCCCCATTCTGGAAAATGAAAATTGTGTCACTTCTCAATGCCCAGAATTCTACGCTGAAGATGCATTGATGCTTTCCCAGGTCATTTATCTTGGTTTACTCTGGTTAGGATTGATTGTTCTACTTAATCCTGGAGTTTCAATTGGAAGTTTCACAAAAAGATATTTAAAGCCGCGTTGGTGGTTAATCATCAATTCTATTTGGATTTGGGTGGTAATTCCCCATCATTTAGAATCAGCTTCATATTATCCAGTGATTTCCGTCACATTACTCAACTCTTCTATGTCTGAGTTTTTGGAAGCAGTTCATCATGAATTTGTGTTTTTTTTCTCCTGCTCTGTCAAGATATCTGTGTTTACCATGTTTATTTGCATCAGTTCATTTCTGAGTTTTCAGTTTGGACTTTTCTTTAATTTTTGGTTTCCATCTCCGGTTGCAGTTGTAGAGACTGGATCCTCTGTTTCCTATTTCCGTTGTGGCATGTCATTTTGGCGCCCGGATTATTTTCCTGCCCCACCCACTGATGAAATTTTGCGTGAAGTTTTTTCAGCATTATCATTTTATTCCGGCTCTAGCCTTAGTCACAAATACCAAGCTTACCATGTGATGCCAAAGGTTTCCAAAGATGCTCGAGAATGGTTGTTGTCCGCGGTGGAGCGCAATCCACATGTTTTAACTGAGAGTGCATCTCTATACCCTTTGTTAAAAAATTTGTGTGTATCTATTGAGGAGCTCAAAGTATATCATAAGCTGTACGCCTTCCGTCAGGGTAAAAATCCGCTTTTGGTATTCCTTCCTCAGTTTCTTACCTATTGCTGTACAGTCAATGTTCCTGAGGTGAACAAACTCTCAGCGTTGTGGTTAGCAGTTGACCAGACTGCCCAGGATTTGACAGTTTTGGATTCCCCATTAACCACAACTGAGGCCCTGGTAAGCCAAATTCTTTCTCTGGTCTCAAATCTGTCTACTTTCAAACAAGGTACATTGGTAATTGAGGATAAGCCTGCTGCGCGCTCTTGGTTTTCTGGTCCTAGCTCTGTGGCAGCTCCTTCCAGCCAAAGTCAGGATTGTTCTTCTCATAGCTCTTCTCAGCTGCAATTGGCGGTGGTGAATAAACCTGTCCATGTGACTGAAGCCCCCATAGTGTCCGGTCCCAATAGCTCTTTGGTGATGCTTCAGCATTTCATACCTACCAAGCCTTCTGAGGTTGTGTCTGAAGAGTTGCCTCTTGTGCCCATTGATTGTAACTATCCCGTTCTTCCTGCTGCTGTTCAAGAAATGATTGAGCAATACTTCCAGGAGCATCCTGCCTCCTTAGCCGCCGTCTGTACTACTGAGGAGAAGCAAACTCCTGCTGAGATTGCAACCTTTGCTGCCAATAAATCTACTTCTGGTTACTTCTTGTTTTATGGTAACATAGATAATAGTCAAACTATCTATCAGCCGGCCATTTTATTGGATACAGGTGCTTCTGAGAACTTCATGAGTGTGGAGACTGCAGACTTGCTACAGCTCAAGTACCACCCAGGAATGCTTGTTAGGGGTGGAAACTGTCAAACGTTCCCCTCCTTCCAGCTGAAGAAGCCAGTTACTTTTGTAGTTGCAGGTCAGTCCTTTACTGCAAGGTTTTCTGTTTGCTCTACCTGATGTATCCTATCATTTTGGGAGTGAGTTGGTGGAGAGATCATAATGTATTGACCTTACTGGAGAAAAATGAGCTGCAGGTGCAACACTCTTTGGGTATAACCATTCATATTCTGCTGTTGGATATGTCTGAATTAGAGCAATCATCACAGACAATACAGTCAGAGCCTATCCCTGTCCCCGCAAGTTTGGATTTACCGGCATGTTTGCAACCCTGGTCCGCAGCATTTGACGCCACCAGAGGCAAAGCCCTTCCTAAGCACACTCAGTTTGACTTTGACTTTAAGGTCACTGTTGATCTGATCAGAATTGTGTCTCCTATTTACCCTTTAACCTTGAAGGATGATGCATGTTTGGAAGAGTGGACTCGTGACATGTTGGCAAAAGGCTACATTTTTAAGAAGGCTTTGTCAATCTGCTCTCTGTTATTGTTTGTTCAGAAGTCTGATGGTTCCCTTCATCCTTGTGTTGACTACGGGAATTTGAATAACATTATGATTCCGGATCCTTATCCTTTACCCCTCAAAGCACAGATCTCTAGATGTGTTGAGAAGGACAAGGTATTCTCAAAACTTGATCTGTTGAATGCTTTCAATCAAATCAGGATTGCAGAAGGAATGGAATGGTTAACAGCATTCAGAACCAAGAAGGGTATCTTCCAGTTTCACTTAATGCCTTTTGGATTGAAGAATGCCCCGGCTTGCTTTCAGCGGTTGATTGATTCAGTCCTGGGAGATCTCTTAGGTGTTTGTGCCATCGCATACATGGATGACATCTTGGTGTTTTCTCTGGATGAGGAGTCCCATAAGGCCCACTTGTCAGCAGTTGTAGAGTGCATTCTCTAAGCAAACTTGATTATCAAAAGAAGTAAGTGTGAATTCTTTAAACTTAAGGTTACCTTTATGGGTAATATTATCTTTGAGGATGGCCACACCATTGCCCCTGACAAGGAAGCTGCGGTTTGAGAGTATGTTATGCCTGTGGCAGTATCCCAACTTCGTAGTTTTCTGGGTACATGTACATTCTTGAAGAAATTCACTCCCCACTTGTCTGAGGTGGCCGCCCCTTTATATTTGGCTAGTGGAAAGACGGCTTTAGTCTGGATGCCTGAGTGTGCAAATGCCTTCTCAGCAGTCAAGGCTCTTTTGTTGTCCTCCCCATTGTTAAGACATGTGGATCCTGAGCTTCCTTTTGTTGTTTCCACCAATGCATCTAAATACGCTGTGGCTGGTGTGCTGTTGCAAACGACTAGTGACAGGATTGAGAGACCTGTAGGGTATTTCTCCCGGAAGATGGAGGCTCAAGCACGCAACTACATGATTTACGACAAGGAATTGTTGGCTGTAGTGGAATTTTTAAAGCATTGGCACCACCATCTCATGTCAGCACGTCATCCATTTGTAGTAAGAACTGACCACAAAGCTCTTCTATATTATTGACAACCCAGAGTTTTGTCAGGTTGCTAATCCAGATGGCATGGTGATCTGATGAGATACAAGTTCCGCTACAAGTTTATTAAGGGATCTGACAATCACTTGGCCGATGCCCTGAGCAGGAATCCCTCCCATCTCCCAGATGCTAGTATGAATGCCGAGTTTAACACACATACTATGATTCCAGACAAGGCTGTGGTCCCTTTTGTATTGCCTCCACTGGCTACATTGGCTACCATGTCTTTAGCTGAGGGTGCAGACCTGGACTTGTACTCCAAGGTTAATTTTCTGCAACCTTTGTCCAAGGGTTATGATATGCTATTGGAGCTAGCATGTGCAAACCCAGTAGGTCAGCCTCAGGGCTATCATAAGATTGGTCCAGTCCTATATCATCAAGGTCACTTGTGGGTCCCTGAAGGCACTATTCAGGATTAAATCATGGAGGCTAATCATACCTGTCCAACAGCTGGCCATCCAGGAAAAAACAAAACAGTGGAACTTATCTGCCGCCAGTTTTCCTGGAAAGGTTTGACTGTGCAGGTAGCCGCTTTTGTTCAAAATTGCCTGATATGTGTTTGATCCAAGGCCAGTCAGAATAAGTCTACTGGTTTACTGGTTCCACTTCAGCCTGCTGCGGGCCCTTGGACGTCTGTGTTGGTGGATTTCATTGGCAAGCTTCCCAATTCTAAGGGGTTTAACGCAATCATGGTAGTAGTTGATTGTTTCACAAAGATGGCACACTTTGTACCTTGCTCAACCACAATTACTTCAGCAGAAACCACTAGGTTATTTGTGAACAGAATCTTCTCTCTACATGGCATCCCAATGGAGATTGTAAGTGACCGTGGTCCTCAATTTATTGCTCAGTTCTGGGAAGCTTTTACTGGAATCCTTGGTATCAAATTGTGCCTCTCTACTGCTTTCCATCCCCAGTCTGATGGACAAACGGAGAGGGTAAACCAAAGTTTGGAGGTCTACCTACGCTGCTACACCAATGCGCAACAAGATGGCTGGTGTGATAATCTACCCATGGCAGAGTTCACATATAATAATGCCCTGCACACGTCAACTCAAGTATTGCCATTTTATGCCAATGTGGGTTACAATCCTTCTTCCAACATGGGCCCTTGTTTGGTTAGCAATGTGGAAGCTGCAACTGATCAAGCCACTGAATTGAAGCGGGTCCATCAGGAGCTCTAAGTTACTCTTGCTGTTGCCGTGACAACTTACAAGGAATACACAGATTGCAAGTGCCAGGAAGGTCCAACTTACAGGTCAGATGAACTAGTCATGGTTGATGCTTGCAATATGAAACTTAAAGATCCATGTTGTAAATTGGGTCCCAAGCAAGTTGGTCCCTTCAAGGTAGAACATCAGATTAGTCCCTCCGCCTATTGGCTGGATTTACTCTGCTTTCAAGATTTTCCACACCTTCCATGAATGTCTCCTTACTCCCTTCAAAGTAACAGAGACTCACTCTTCCCAACCCATTCTTTTGGAAGGAGAACCTGAGTACAAGTTAAATTGTATTCTAGCTTCCCACAAGAATTGTTGCCGTTTGGAATATTTGGTATCTTGGAAAGTTTATCCTGATTCTGAAAACTCCTGGGTTCCCCACTACAATTGTTCAAATTCCTCTGATCTGATCCACAAGTTCTACAAGTGAAATCCCACTGCTATTGAACACCCTGAACTTACCCTCGCCGCAATGAAACTCCCACCTGCCCATAAGAATTTCTCTTTATCCCATCACCCAGATGGTGGTATTGTGCCTAGGGCTAAAGCGGAGGGTAATGTCACGGTAAGTTCCATAATGCTGGGTATTGTCCGTCCAAGTAAGAAGGCACTGAAGGCCGGGAAACCTGTATCAAAATTGACCAACTTAACGGATTTAAACCAAACAGTTGATCAAAAATGGGTCACAGCTGCTCCAGTATGCCAACTGAAACCAGCTCCCCCTTGTAAACTGATGTTGATAAATCAACGTAATATGAGGGTCACCTGATATAAGCTCATTAATCAGCATGGTTGTCAGAAACTGGTCATACAAGGGTTCTTTGCAACCTGGACTAGATACTTACTTGAAGATGCCAAAGTAATAGGAGATCAAGACTCAGGTAGTATTGCTTAGTCAATTTTCTGATATATATTGAATAATTTTCCCTGTTTCAACTCTAAGAGTTGAGTCCTTCTAAATTTACTCAATAAAAATCAATTATCCCAAGTTCTAATTTTAAATTTTAAAAATGCATCCTGAGCTCAGGTTGTTGCGTTATATCCCGTACAATCAGATTCTGAACAGAATCATTTCAGGAAGATGGGGCCCAGCATCTGGAACTTTGTTGTTGGCGCCGCAAAATGTTAATTTCATGCCAGCCAATTTTGTAGCTCCTCCCCCATTCTGGAAAATGAAAATTGTGTCACTTCTCAATGCCCAGAATTCTACGCTGAAGATGCATTGATGCTTTCCCAGGTCATTTATCTTGGTTTACTCTGGTTAGGATTAATTGTTCTACTTAATCCTTGAGTTTCAATTGGAAATTTCACAAAAAGATATTTAAAGCTGTGTTGGTGGTTAATCATCAATTCTATGTGGATTTGGGTGGTAATTCCCATCATTTAGAAACGGCTTCATATTATCCAGTGATTTCCGTCACGGCTGCACCTCCATAGATGACTGCTATAAGGCCATTGTGGAGGCTAATAATCAGGCTTCAATGGGTTTCTGCCACTCCAATGATTCACCACCTCAACCTTGTCCCACACCTGGCAGTGCTCATAACCAAGTAGGTTGCTGCCAACCACACCAACAGGAAAATGGGGTTAAGCGCCCCTGCAAGGAAGAACTTGAGTTAGCACAAATTTTGGGACCCAGAAAAAGCCTGGGGGTTGTAGTTACAAGAGGTTCTACAACCCACTTGATTCTCACTCTCAATCCCTCCTAGCAAAGAACCCCTGTGACTACAACATTCACAAAGTTGAAACTCTCAACGTCTTCCAAGTTCATAGCAACGACCCCATACTCCAAGCCAGTCACTTTCCAATTTAAAATAACTCACTTGGCCTACCCCTTTTGTTTCCGTTGGAACACAACAAACCTCTGGTAGATACTGGGGCCAATCACACTATGGTTGACCAGACATTTGCAGACGCTCAACAGCTAGACCAAGTGCCAAGCAGGTTTAAGGCAGTACAGATGGCTTATTCCTGGAGAGTGGAAATTACCCATGAGACAGTACCCTTCTTTGTAAGAATGGGGAACGTCCAGGTTAAGCTCTCTGGGCCAATCATGGCAGGACTAAGTCATGATGTAATTGCTGGCCTTGACTGGCTTTGTCATAATTGTCCCTACATCAACTGGGATACATCTGTTATCACCCTCAATAGAAATGGGATGGGTTTTCATATATATCCTATCAAAATGAGCAAGTTACTCCACAATACTGTCTTTGTAAGAATAACAGAAACAGGCTTGTACAATTTCAAGGGAGGAAAACTAGACTTTAACCAATGCTCAGTCAAAGTTATCTGCACTGAACCACCTGCGGCCCCTCCCTTGACCACTTCACCTCACCAGCGCTTGTCACACTCCTCAAGGAGTATAAGGATGTTATCAGTGAAACACTGGACCAACTACCCCCTCCCCAAGAGATCCAGTATGCTGTACAACTCCAAGGGTTGTTACCCAAAGCACATCCCTTATATTGCCTTACACCAAAAGAAGATGAGACCCTCCACCAGCACCTTGTGGACGTGCTTGACAAGGGCTTCATTTGCCCCTTGCTCTCCCCATATGGGGTGGCTGTCTTCTTTGTAGCAAAGAATTACAGGTCCCTTTGCCTGGTCACAGATTACTGCGCCTTAAACGAGGTGACCATTAAGAATAAATACCCCCTGTTGTTGATTGGCAACCTGTTTGACACAATTGCAGGTGCAAAGGTCTTTAGCAAGATTAATATCTTTTCAGGATACAAACAGGTCCGCATTGTACCAGGGGATGAAGCAAAAACTGCCTTCCAAACATGTTACAAGTTTTCTGAGTTCTGGGTCATGAACTTCAGAATGACCAACACTCCTTCCTCCTTTGCCATGTTAATGAACAAAGCATTTGAGGAATTGATTAGAAAGTGTGTTGTTGTGTACCTTGACAACATTGTTGTCTTCAGTCAAGATCAAAGCACGCACCTTCAACACCTCTATGCCGTCCTTGACACCCTTAAAAAACCAGCTAAAAGCCAAGCTTTTCAAATGCAAATTCCTCAGGTCAGAGCTCTTGTTCCTTGGGCACACCATCTCTACCCAAGGGATAAATCCCGGCCCTGCCAAAATTAAGGCAATCACAAGCATGCCACCCCCACTGATGTGGGTCAGATGTGTACCATCCTGGGCAAGGTTGCCTATGTGCAAAAGTTCATCCCCAACTGCATAAAACTGATTGTACCCATCACTGAGCTCCTAAACATAAAACAGTGCTTCCATTGGACACTCACCAGAGATCAGGCCTTTGAGATGTTGAAGCAGAGACTTACAACTGCACCTGTACTGCAATTCCCTAAATGGAACCGCCAGTACAAACTCAAGACTGATGCCTCTGACAGAGCCATAGGGGGTGGGTTACAGGTGGAAAAAGACAAGGGTGTCTTCCTCCCCGTGACATACAAATCCAGGAAGCTCACTGACTCAGAACAACGTTACCCAATTCATGACAAGGAGTTAGCAGCAATTGTGCACTGCATCAAGAAATGGTGCAGCTACCTGGAAGAAGCTACCTTTCCACCCTGCGTTCTGAAAGACCACAAGTTGCTCCAGTACTTCAACACACAGTCACACTTAACGCAGTGCCAGGCAGGCTGGGTTGAGCGCCTGTCCCCCTATCAGTTGCAAATCAAATACAAGCCTGGGAAAGAGCTTGTCACAGCAGATGCCCTCTTAAGGCTCTATGTGATGTCCATCACTGGGGACAACAGTTTGGACCCCAATTGGCCAATGCTTTACCTCCGCCCTGAAGCAACCCGCTATGAAGGCCATAATTTGGTAACCATCTCCAAACTGAAGGACACTGAAAGTCAGTTCACCATCAATGCAGAGCAATGTCTGCTGCCATGTGGAGACAGAAGAAAAGACACCCTATATTTCTAACACACAGCAAGGTGACACCATACTAAATTACCACCACACCTTGGGCCATATTAGAGGATGCAACCTCTTCAAAATCATGAAACATAAGGTTTGGTGGCTGTGCATGCGTCAAGACATCTTGGACCTCCTCAAAATGTGTGTGTTGTGCAAAAAGAACACGTCCAAACCTGCGCCCAACAAGTCTGTCCTGTCCATCCAGGCATGGAACCCTTTGAGCAGTGGGCCCTCAATATTGTGGTGCCTCTCCCCAAAGACAGACTTGGGAAGAAATATATCATCACAGCCATTGACTACTCACCCGCTGGCCAGTAGCGTGGGCAACCACTAACCACGCCATCACCACCATCACTTGCTTCATTGGCAAGGAAATTGTGGCCTGTTTTAGACAACCCAAACGCCTCATTACAGACGGGGGTCCCAATCTTATTGGACATGTCATGAAGGCGTACTGCGCCAAAAATGCCCTATAACAAATAGTCACAACTCCATACCATCTGCAAGCCAATGGGCGCGTAGAGCAATTGAATGGCTCCCTGGTCCAGCTGATTGACAAACTCTCACAGGAACATCCTAATACTGCATGAACTGAAAATCTGCCCACCACACTGCACATTTTACAAGCAAGAATCAACAGGGGCACTGGGTTTAGCCCCAGCACCTTGGCCTTTGGAACGCCTGATAGTTTGGTAGGGGTAGAACAAGGGAGATTACAATACACAGTCCCAGGAAACCCCCCTTGTTGCCCACCCCTTCCCTGAGCCAGTGGCGCGCCAAGACCTGAGACATTAAACACAAGCAAATTGAGGAAGGGACAAGACACCTTGAGGCCAGATACAATGTAGGTGACCCCGTCTACGTCCTCAGCCCCAATTCAGCCAAGTTAGAACCCAACCACTTGAGGTCCTTCAAGATAGCTGCAGTCTATGACAACCACACCTATCAGCTGGAGGACCCCAAGGGAACACCAAAAAGCTTCACCACAATTGCTTGCACTCCTGCTGTGCCATCCCCACACAAAGGTTGTTTGTGTGGACCTTACCAGATCTCCTACAAACTCTGATCCTGGTGTCTGACGACAAGCAGGGGGCAAGAGGGGTGTTTCAACCAAGTTTTCAGACTTGCCTGCCAATGTATCTCACAATAAACAGGGGGCACTTGATGAGCTGTTCCTTGATGTATCTAACAACATGAACCAATCTGATGGCAATGTCAAACTGCTGACACTTTCTCTTAATTAGAAGTGCTACCAATTCAACTTGCTGACCCCGCACAAGTTATTCCTTGGCTCCAATCTTTACATGGAAAATGTCACTATGCCACCCCCTTGTGGCCTGGTGGCTTTCCCCATATAGTATATTAATAACAGTATTCTATAATAAACAATACCTTATTCTTATTATTCCTGTCCTTTCTATTGGAATGTTGTCTTCCCCAATTCAAATACTGAATCCTCATTGGTTTAGTTGCAACACACTCAAAATTTACAACTAAAATAGTTGAAGGGCAATTTACTCAATATAACTTCCATTTATCTAGGTCCAGAAAACAAAATTAAAATTGAATACAGAATTCCAGAAATGAGACAGCAAATAAATGGAACCCATATTCAAAACAAACACAAGCCAGTCACATTCTGAATCAATCTCCATCAAATCCAATAATGAGAATATATCAAAAATGATACAAACAGAGAGCAAATGAGGTTCAGTCACAAGAGTGGTAAGTTCAAATGGCAACAGTGCTAAAATGTTGGCACTTTGTCAACATGGTCACTGTAGACTCAAAATTGAAAGCTACTACTGTAAATTCAGAACCCAAAGGTAAAAATGTGGGACTTTCAAATCCTTGGTCCAAATTTCAATTCACATCTGCAGGATGGTATTTTTTAATTAAATTGAATTTGTTGGATTTTTATTTGAATTTTTAAAAATATAGGAACTCATAGACACCTTGCAAATTTCAAGTCAAACTGCATATTTCAAATGGACAAAATGAATTAACTGGAATTATATTTAAAGTGTTCAAATCCATCAACCATTTTCATTAAGTTTATTATGTTTTTTTGGAATTGCAGGATTGCCAAATCCAAGAACCAAATTTCAAATCACTTTTGTATGCCACTAGTAAACTCAAATATTAATTGCGGGAACTGGAATCTAAATTTAATTTACAGTAAGCACACTAGGAAAACCAATCCAAATAAAGAATCTCCACCACAACTAAAATCAAATGAAAATTCAATCTCAATAACCAAGTTTAGATGTAAAACTTAACTAAAATAAAAAACTGTCTAAACCCAGAAATATTATAACACTATAAACTTCAAATCACAGATATAGAAACTCTTTTACTATTCAAGGCTAAATCAAGAGAAAACCTCAACCCAAAACTAAACTAAAACTCTAAATAAAATACATTTTAATCCAAAATATACATTTTTATTTTATTTTTATGGTCAGACTATCACATTCCCTACCTGCACCAGCCCACAGGGCAGCCTGTTCACAAAGGTGCCCCAGAGGATACAAAAATAGACATAGAATAGAACTCAAGGAGAGTAATACCAACACACAGGCCTCCCAAGGTGGCAGCGCCAGTCAACCACCTCCTGAAATAAGCCAGAACTACCAGCTTAAATCCCAGACATAAGCCACTCTCAAGGCCTATCACCAAAGTCTCCTATGTTAAGGTCATTGGTAACAATTAGGTTACATACACCTCAACTGTTTACCCTGTTGTAACACAGCCCCACACTCTGAATCCCAGAGTTGCCACTGCATGACCCGCTTTTTTGACACCTCCTATAAGCAATTGGCTACAGCTAACAAATCATCTGTGCCAGTTGTGTATTCTAAAATTGACAGCTCCATTGCAAGAAAGAATTATCCCACCTTCTACATAAGGTCACTATCCCATGTTCTGAGCCCAATAGCTTGGATGCTAAGGTACCCTTCAAGGGCAGGTGTCAGTTGATAGATAGTGAGTGTAAAGATCTCCTCAACTGCCTAAAAAGAGGAATGGTAGTTTAGGATATTGCGTCCCAATTTGGTATCACAGCCAGATATATTGGCAACATCACAACAAATACGGAAACACCAGTTGAATTGCCAAATCTGTCAAGGCTAAGCGGCAGCCAAAGCTCTTGCAGCCTGTTCATATTGACGTAATAAAACAGTGGATAGCCAAGGATTGCTACCTGGACACACTTGCTGTCCAATCAATGCTGACCACAGAGTTAAGGCTTTCTGTTTCTAAAACCCTTGTCTACAAGACCATGGTAAATATTGAATTCTCCTGGAAAGTACTGGCAGTTTTGCTGTATAACAGAAACAACAACAAGACAATCAAGGATTGATACATTTATGCTGAGACCTATGTGGCTCTCAAGAAGACTGGAAATGTCCAATTCTTTTACACCAATGAATCATTGTTTTCCTCCTCACTCAGATCTAGGCATGGGTGGGTTGAGAAGGGGTACAAGGATAGTGTAGCACATCATGCAGCTGCCTGTTCCCAGACATATTTGATGGTAGCGCTTTTGGGTCCTTGCAGGTTGGATCAATATCAAATGATCAAGGGTTCCCACAATAGCAGGTGTGAAGAATTGTTGACCAGGGATTGTGAAAAGCTTAATTCATTAGGTGGCTATGGAAAATTAACCAGGGCCAATCAATTACACTTCCAGAAATTAATGTCAACTTATCATATAATTAAATATATGATTAGTGGACCATGACGTCATTGTCAAGAAATATTGCACCACACCACCACTACCTTAAATAACAAGCGCCACATCACTGGGATTAATTATTCTTGGCGCCAGAGCTCCGCCTTAGTTTACATCAAGTGCCAGGACGCCAGTACAATTATTCTTGGTGCCAGAGCGCCGCAATAATTAATATTGAGCGCTGAGGTGCCAGCTTGGAGAGAAAATAACGCCAAGACGCCAGGGTCAATTCAAATGGCCTATTTGACTCCTTGTTAGAACTAGATATAGAAGTGATTGCATTTCTTAAAAATGATCACTGATTTATGTGCTAGCAGAGGGTGTTCCTGTGCTAGGCATTGCAGGATTGTGCCCTAAAATAGAAGGTTGTCCCTTTTTCTGCCAACCCAAATCAGAATCTAAAATGTTCTGGAATGTCCTAGAAGACATTGCCAGTGACTGGTGATTAGTAATATGAGAATACCCCTATATAAGGCGTTGGCAGTAAATGCCAAGGGGCAGAATTTGTATCTACTTGTATAGGACCCAATAAAATTAATTACTACAATCCAAATTTGCCAATGTCTTCTGAATCTTTGTGTTTGAAGGCACATAGTGAGTGTGTGCCCCTGCCTCTTAATTCTTCTGTTGAATCTGCTGGTGTACGCCAATTTTCAACAGCAGGACTTTTCTCAACTTTCTCCAAGCCGTCAAGTAGTATCTTTGGATAAATTACCGCAGTAAAACCAACATTGTTGTGCTTGATAATGTTGGGCTCCAAAAAGTGGATCTGGTTGTGTCAGAACTCTCCCATCAACAAAAACAGTCACACCTCCAGTCACCAGCTTGCTGCTTATCCAATGAGACTCCTATTCCTCCTACCATATTCTCCATTTCTGAATCCAATCAAGGAGGTGTTTGGTTGGATCAAGAATAAGGTAAATAAAGGCCTCCCAAAGGACATCAAAGATATCTTCATCATTCTTGAGGTCAGTCAATTTGCGATGACATCTGATATGGTTGCTGCTTTCTACAGTGTTACAACTGAACCAAGGATAGTTCAGTATTTGATTGGGGAAGTCAAAATTCTAATAGAAAAGACAAGAATGAGAAGAATCAGAAAAGGTTTATTAATTGATATTGTGACTAATATAATATATGGGGAGAGCCAATATACCACCAGGGGGTGGCACAGTGGCAGGTTCCATGTAAGGTTCAAAGCCAAGGAAATACTTGTGTGGGTGTTGCACTTTTTGCATTACAGCACCATAACTATTTGAGATTATAGGGCACAGGGAAAATGCTTGAATACAGTCATATGTGAGGATATGAGTAGTATTATATAAGAAGAGCCAGGATTAAATGGAAACATGATTATTGTCTAGAAATTGCTTCTGATTATGCAGAAGCACTTAAAGATTAGGATAAAAGTCAACCAGATTAAAGATAGATTAAAGATGGGTCAAAGATAATTTTATTGTAAATCATTAATTCTTTTTATACCTTCTGTAAGGTTAATCTCTGGGCTACTAGCAATGTCTTTTAGGACATTCTAATACGCCACTTATTTGGGTAATTATTAATCTAGGCTTGGGGCTTATTGCACCCCAACCTATAGAATATCTATATCTTCACCCAGCAGAGGTGGTCCTTGCTGGCATGGAATAATTTAGTTACTTCATAATCACTTCCTACTTTCCTAGCATACTCCAAACTTAATGCTTAGTAGTGTGATTAATATAGGAATTCAATATTATGGGGAATCAAACCTAGTGCCCAAGTGCTCAATGTAAAAGTAAAGTGGTTCCTGCAATAAAAATCAGTTGGCGCGGCGGCGCTTGACGTAAAAGTAGTTTGGCGCCTAATCCAATTACTAGGTGGTGCTGCAGTGCCTGTATCTTTTCAAAGTGGTGTGGTAGCAAATCATAAAATAATAAGCACCACAGTGGCGCTTACTATTGGCTTATTTATGGTTTGGATCAGCAGACTACTTCTGATCCAATATGCATATGATTTATACTACCAAATTATGTTGTTTGGCAGCTGTAATTCATATCTGTGAGCTCTGTCATAATTGACATCATTGATTTTTATACTGGCAATTTATGAATTTGGTTACTGAAACCCTAATCTGTGAGCTCTGTCATAATTGGCATCATTGTTTGGTCAAAATTCCCAACAGTGGGGATCAGCAATGTTGAATTGGCAGTGCTCCTAATTAGGAGATAGTGCCTGTAGCTTAACATTGCCATCAGATTGATGCATGTCATTAGATACGTCATGGGGCAACTCATTGAGTTCCCCCTGTGTACCATGAGATACATTGGCAGGCAAGAGGGGAATCTTTGTTGCAACAACAGCCACTCTGAATCCTTCCTCCCCAAAGCTCTTGCTTCCAAGCCAATCAGATAAAGGGATGTTCCTGGTTTTAATTGTTTTTATTTTTATTTATTTTGTTTTTATGGGACTTAAGAAAAGGTATTTTATGTTATAAAGACTTGACGTTAGTTTGTATTCCAGATATTAAAAACTTCAAAAGTAGTTAAATATAAATAAATATACTAGATGTAGAGATACATATTATTATAATGCACCAAATATTGTATTGACCGTAGAGCTAACAAATAAATAAATTTGAAAAATAAAATTGGATTAATTTTATTTAAGTAAAGGTGATCTATTTTTAGTACAATAGCTGTTATTTTCTTAAAGCCTCAAATTGGACCTTGTGACTCATCACCTGATCCACAACAATTTAGTGCCACTGAAGCCATTTGACATGAAAACCAATGATGTTCACCCAAATGTTGATGACCAGTACCTATGACTTATTTTAAGAATAGTGAATAAATTATCAAATCATATTCAAAAGAAAGCAAATTTATGTTCTAAAGAAGCTGTTGTTTAAAGAATAACTTGATGGATATTCTATACCGGTTAAATTTTGTCAGGAATATTCCTGACAAAAACCTTTTACAAGACAAGGTTTTGTGCACAATTGAGCTTAAAAGTCAAGATAAAAAATTGCAGCAGTTCCCCTTGATTGGGGAAACTGCCGCAAAACAACAAGTTGTGGAAGAAGAATTCAAAAATTTGGCTTTTATACCCTGGCTGCGGGCCGCGCAGCTGGCTGCCAGCTGTCCGCAGATTGCACGCCCAGCCAGCCAACAGGAGGCAGCGCACCCTCCCCCACAGCAGGACTATCCACTCCTGCTGGATGGGAAACTGCTAAATCAGGAAACCAAAAAGGCAATTCCCCAAACCCAAATGTAGGGGAAAGTGCTGCCCAAATTTGGAATCTACCAGATTTGGATGGGGCTGACAAGCTGCCCTGCAAAGCCATCAATGCATTAATTGCAGAAGTGGAATTTGGGTGCATAAAAGTGCTTGAAGAGACACCCAATCAATGCAAGTCAGAGATTAGCACTTCATTACTTGTGGCCCCCCCTCCAATCCCACTCCCAAAAGGGAATTCCAGACAGCATCAAGTTTTTGGGATTCCCTGTTCAATGTTTTTCACTATTTATGTCCCACAAAGGCTGATAGTATATAATAAAGCTCAATCACTTGATTATAGTTTGTGGTATCATTGAGTGAATTACCCCTCAATTGTTATCACATAAATCAACCAATACTTTTACCCTTCAGAAAGTTAAAGACACTAAGCTTTGTCTGCCCTTCCCCAGGACTAGAGGATGAACACCTTATCTTCTCAGCTGTCCTTACAGCCTACCTTGGAATTGGGGGCCACCAACACTATCAACTGCATGGGTCATTAAATAATTCAAATGGCGAGTATTTTTACAAGGAGCAGGCACAGCTAAACTCCTCCAATCAGTATTCCTGGCCCACACTGATGTTGCCCTGCTCCAACCAGCATGTAGCAATATACACCCTTGTATACTATGTACTAACATATTTTGCCAGTAATTTCAGTTGTTATAACGTTCACACAAAGGTCTTTTGATGGATGGTGACAGTCTATTCCATTGTGACCGCGCTCACCAAGTTCCAAGTGGTAAACTTGGGACCTTACTTAGATAGAATACTACCCCAATTGTTGGGTCTTACAAATTGAGCTTATGTTTATTAAAGTATTTATTATATGAACCTGTAGTTTCTAATCAATTAAATAAAAAATTAAAATTACAATCTAAGATTAAATGTGTTCAAGTTATAGTGACTGGTTCTTTATTATAATATAAATAGTTATATATATTAATATTATGATTCAAAAATACATAATCAAATTAAAATAGAAGAAAGTTTTATTATGTAAAAGCAAATATGCAAGAAGATAGGATTAATCTGAGGAATTATACCCCAAATTAAAGTTTCAGCTATTGCATTTAATTGGGACCACATACTCTTCTTTATGTGATGGATTATGCAAGAGCCAATTGTGAGTGGGGTGGCGCTCATCACCCCAGTGGTGGCAGCACGGCATATAAAAGGCAATTGCAACATGGAGTTAATGAGAAGGGTTTTCTCAGGAGGCATGCAATATATGTATAATGAAGCTAACACAAAACATTCAAATAGGACATGCTCCACAGTCTTGTAGCCCCATGGGGTATGCTTTTTCTTGAGGGTAAGGCAAAAAATGCCCATTTGTGCTAGGACATATTCCTGTTTCTTCACATTTGATTGCAGAATGCAATGCAAGAGAATTCCCAATTTAACTGCAATATGTACAGTAGTTTTAAAAGCTATGGCAACAAGCAAAAACAATCCAGATTCAAACAAAATGAACTCAGATTTAAACAAAATTAATTTCAAACAAATTTATATTGATTTACAATAGATTTGGATTCATTTCAATTTTGTTTAAATCTGAGTTCATTTTGTTTGTTTTTGAATTGTTTTTGCTTGTTGCCATAGCTTTTAAAACTACTGTATTTGTTGTGAGGTATCTGGTTCATAAAACAGGCAAAATCTCTTGTATATTGCTACTAGCTAATTGATGTACCCAGTATTTGAAATTTTGAAAACTGTTCCCCAGGGTTCCCTGCTTGAGTCTGCCCCTCATGCTTTTGTAAACAAAATTAATTAAGGCTTTAATTTATTCATGAGGATTGTGTTCCCAACTTTATTTGATATTGACTTGAAAAATTCATTAAAAATTGATGATTTTAAAAATTCATTCCCTATTTGAAATTCAATTTTCTTTAAATTTCCTTCATATGTGTTCATGCTTAAAAATGGGAATCTTTCAATACATTCATAAATATATTTTTCAAAATTCATTTGAAAATTGGTGAGATTTCATTCATTTCTTGAAATTTAATTGTTGCTCCCACTTCATATGATTCCCTCACCCAAGTTGAGCACCCTGCAGGTGCTTGATAATGAATATTCATTGCTTTCTTCTTTGACTATTTATTCATGTTCATTCAAATTATTTGATTTTTTCAGTGGGGCTTCTTTGAATGATGGGGGCTATTAATGGTTGATAACCCTATATACAATACTTGGTGTATACACCTCCACTTCAACAATGTCTTCCCCATTCCTTGATGTAACTAAAAAGAGGTAAGTAAAAGATATTTTTACTTACTAATTCTTTCCCCTGAGGCCCCTTCAGTCACAGGTGCCCCTTTGGCAAACTTCATGAGCGTTGGGTGCTCTTCTGTGATCTTTGTTGCTTTGATTTTTCTTTGATTTCTTGTGATTCCTTCTGTCAGGATCATTAATTTCAATTATCCCAACAACCATGACTTGGTCCAAATTATTTTAAATGGGGAGGGTTGCACTCCCATAAAGAGCATGGTTAATGATTCAAAAATGTTTCATTTGGGTCTAAGAAGTAATGGGAACTATTGGATCAATTAATAATAATAATCATTATTCACCTGCTAGTTTGGGGACAAAAGTAAAACCCTGAACTTTTCTGTTGTTGTTGTCTGCCTCAAAGGAGTTGTTATTAGATTTAAAAATTGAGCGTAAACTTACCAAACTGACTTCTTGCAGTCAATCAGATGCAAGGAAACTACCAGTTGACGTTGACAGCATCTTCAACAACTGCCAAGCTCTGTAAAGCTGTAATATACAGTTTTAACATTTTTGTTTCATAATAATTAAGTTAAGCTAACCTCTTATGAAAATTAAGAGTTTCACCTATGTTTCTGAGGATTTTGGGTAAGTTTTAAACTGTTAAATCTTTGTTTGATAAGTCAAGAATTTGTTTAAATTCCTAATAATAACCTGAAACCTCCTCAAATCTCTTCTGTTACACAACAGTTAAATTTCATCCCCATTTCTCCTCATCCTATCCATTATATAAGATCTTGAGCATGTGTCAAAATAATTGCTCAATTATTAAAGATTTTTATCCTAACCTTAAATATTTTTATTGTTTGTAAGACTTTTAGGAATTCTCTCATGAAACCGCCCAATCTTTCCCCATTTTGGGGATCAGGCTTGAATGTGTGATTCTAATCTTGCTTTGTACCTTATTACAATCAACTATTCAGATAGAGACACACCCCAGAACGGTAACCAGCACTGAGTATTGCAATCATGGGAAGTGGGTACCAGTGGTTTTAGGAAGATGGTACACAGCCTCTTTGTTCTCTTCCAATCCTCACATCAAGCAAAATCCTCAATCTGAGTCAACCAAACCTGTGCAAACTAGTCTGATTCATTCATTTGCTTCTGTTTCCCTGCTCACCTACTTGGGAGCATACAACTTCCTTGGGTGTTTCAATCCCTTATTTGGAAGATACTGAATCCTTGGAGAGTTCTTACACTTGGGTATTGTTTCCAAATCTATAGGTTCTATGATAGCTGGGTTAAACCCTTCTGCATTAATCCACCATTTTGGTAAACTATTCTCTACAGGGTGGGTTCCTGATACCTTCTTCTCTTTGAATTCCTTCATTTGATAAATCTTTGCTCAATCCTGAAGTGTTTCTTCTCCTTGATCTTCTTTATTCATTTTCCTTGTTTATTTCTGTTTCCATTTCAATATTTCCATTATTTTTTGTTTCCTTCATTTTTAATTTCTTTCTCTTAATTTATTTCATTTTCTGCTTCAATTCCTTCTATCAGCTTGATCATTTGATTATTTCAACTGGAACTTTGCCAGAACTCAAATGAGTTATAACTTGCATCTTTGAAATTTAAACTTTTGTCAAAACTGTGCTTTTTTAGCAGATTTACAAGGGAGAAAATAATTAGAAATCTAGATACTATTCTTTATTGATAGATAGCTATTATATACTTGATGTGAATTGGGGATATCAGGAACATGATTGTGTTGATCACTTGGTTGGATGGTGAGGGGGTGGCCTGATCCTAATAATGAGTCAAGTACCTAATCAAACCATCCACTGTATAGGATCATCCTTTGCTCATGTTGCTATTTCTGGAAATTCAAGTTGACTTCCTCATTTGGCTACAGGTCATTAGAAGTCAGATTGCAGGTCACAAACCCGCTTGGTCATAGCCTTTTGGGGGTCAACCCCGTTGTTTCAACACTTTCCATAATTTTTCCCAGTAGATTAAGTAAAACTTCTTTGTGTTGATCTTGGATAATTGTTCCCAATTTACTTAGGGCAACAGTCTTCCCTTGGATTATTGAGAGCCCCCATTTCCTAAAGTTTCTGTTACTATTTTCCTAATGTTTCTTTCAATGTCAACAACCTTCTGTAAGTGTGCTTCTAATTCATGTACAAGGTTATATATATTAGATGTGTTGTTTGAGTTACATTTCAAATAAAGGTTTTTATATCACTAACATCAACACATAATCAGGAAATCATAGATAGTGAATACACTTTATTAACAATTATTTCAAATACTAAAAATACTTTTAATTATATATTACAGTAGTTTAAAAGCTATGGCAACAAGCAAAATGAACTCAGATTTAAACAAAATCCAAGTTGCGCAAGATTCAGGATTCAAATAATTTAAATATTGTTGGTTAATAAATGAAATGTCAAACCAAAAACAAAATTTTCACTTTCCCATTAACCAAAATTATATCAAACATCAAGTGGTGTAGTTTAACCCACAAACAAAATGAACTGACGCAACAAGTGAAATGGATGGATGCTATTCTGGAGTATATTATAATCCAATCAGGATTCATATGAGACACCAACAGAAGGACCAAAATGAAACAAAATCTGTAATCTAGAAGAGAGATTACACAAACATGAAACAAAATGAACTCACACAAGATGTGCAGTATGAGCAGCCTAAAATAGAAAAATAACAGTATAACAGCCAATCAACAGCTATCCAATTTAGGAACAGAGGCATTTTATCCATTTTCATGGCTCCAAATTTGTATGGAATGTTTTTGAGAACCTTCCAAATATGGACTCAAGATAACAATAAAAATAAATTTTTAAGTTTTAAATTTCTACTTTTAGTGATTTTATCCTAGGTTTTTTCAATATGGTTTTCAACAGCAACATCTTTAACAGCACAAGCAGCCAAGCCAGCAGCAGCCAAGCCAGCTTCAATGGAGGCAAGGCTCAGGGTGTGGAGGCACCTGTTTACACCCAAGCCTTTGAGGAAGATAACAAGGAAGCTGACCTGTTACTGTCCCCCAACCCATATGGCTTTGACTTGTTTGAGAGTCACTTTGCGTCTAGTGCTGCCCCCGCTCCCACACCCACCCCTGCACAAGCTGCCCACCAACCAACCAATCAGGATGGCAACCTCAATTTGGAACAACTTTCTGCCATTGCCCAACCTGTCCCTCCCTCAGTCAATCAGGCTTCAGCTCCCCCCCGCCCAGTGTCCCAAATGCAGAACTATCACTGCCCAAATTCTCCAAGAAATTGTGGCACTGAATCTACAGGGTCTGTCATGGGACCAGATTGCTGACCAATTGCAATTTACCTGAGCTACTGTCATGCAGGAATTCAACAGCATGATGAACAGGGGGAATTGGATTGGGGCAACCAAGAAGCCCAAGAAGGCCCAAGAGTCTCAGATAACTGAGGTATACCCAATCATGCTTGACCTCCTCCAGCGGGACCCCAAGCTTCCCTTGACCCAGGTCCGGAAGCAACTTGCTCACCATGGCATTTGGGTGTCTGAGCGCATGGTGCAGCTCTGGATGTACAGGAAGGTGGCTTCTGTACGGGTTCTTACCAATTTTGCCGGCAACCAATGGAATGGCGCTGAGGATTCCCTGTATGATCTCAAGATTGAGGCAACCCTGGTCCAATGCCTGACAAGTCTGTCAGATGATGTCATTTTCATCTACTACAAGTTATCAATTGCATTTGACAATTTTGGTGAGATGGGAAAAGCCGCCACCAAGAACAAAAGGAAGAAGGTCAAAAAGGGGACGTTCATTGGTGCATTTCTGGCTGTGTTGGCCAAGGGTTTTGTCTATTATCGGACAACCCCTGATTTTGTCAATGGGTACTCATACGGCCACATCCTTGGTGGATTGCTCAACTCCTGGGATGGCTAAAATTCAAAGCATCAGGTTTTCTTGAGCCACCAGATGGAGGGTAGCTCCACTGCCCTTGAGGCCATCCAGGGACGCAGGCACCAAGCCTCTGTGTACCCAGCCGGCCACGCCGACATCCATCTGGGTGATGTTGTCTTCTTTAACATTGGAGATACACTACGGGAGCGCCTCCCTCAGGCTTTCAACAACCTCTATCTTGGGGTCCTTGACCACAATTCTCTCTTTGGTCACCAAATGGTGGCTGACTTGTTTGCGCAAATGGTTTTACATGTGAACATGGGCAGCCAATCATGTAAGGATAAGCACCTTCCACCTCAGGCCACTGCCACTTACCAGCCCATCCAGCCAATGACCAATGAGGAGTACAACAAGCGGTATATGGCAGCCATCAAGCGCAATCCTCCTGCCTCCACCCCTGCCACCAACACCCCTCACCCGCAAGCCCCACCCACCCAATCCCAGACCCACCAAGCCCGCTCAGAAGTGCATCCCTGATGTCAAACCCGTCACTCTTCCCTGCCCCAATAAACCTCCTGTTGCTGAACATTTCTATTTATATTATCATTATTTTGAATTTCAATTGTTCATGTTCTCTTTGTTTATAGTTGGGTTTATTCTTTATGTTCAGCTTTTTTCAATAAAATCATATATTTACTATGTTGTGTATCTAGATCCAGAACATAGTTATTTTTAGTACCCAAACCCAGCCCCTTGTGAAAATATTAACAACAACTTGGTGATCAACTGAATTTGAATTAGAAAATTATAGTGTTAATTGTATTTAGATAAAGTTGTTACTGATCCAAATTCAAAACCTTAATGATAAACTTTAAGCCAATCAGGAGCCAAGTGATAAAGTGATTGTTGTGACATAAAGGGTCATACAATAATTCTTTGATGCATGTGCGCTAATTCATATGATTGGCTGGATGTTTTGCCATTGTACACCATTGCCGCTGTGGCAAGTTGTTGGTGGACTAGTGCCAAATCAGCTGCTGGGTTAGCACTAGTCCACCAACAACTTGCCACAGCGGCAATGGTGTACAATGGCAAAACATCCAGCCAATCATATGAATTAGCGCACATGCATCAAAGAATTATTGTATGACCCTTTATGTCACAACAATCACTTTATCACTTGGCTCCTGATTGGCTTAAAGTTTATCATTAAGGTTTTGAATTTGGATCAGTAACAACTTTATCTAAATACAATTAACACTATAATTTTCTAATTCAAATTTAGCTGATCACCAAATTGTTGTTAATATTTTTACAAGGGGTGTGTTTAAGTGCCAAAAATAATATGGTAACCAAGGAAACAATGCCACACAAAGCAAACAGCACATATTGAGATGTATGTAAAACATATACAAAATGGGTAAAAAGATGGGATAATGTAGTAAATGGGAAAACAAAAAGGAATAAACAAAGAGGCAATTGTATCAAAATAATACAGAATTCATTGGGGCAAGAGCTATAAAAACATATGAAAAGGTTAGTAAAAAATCAATGAGCAAATTGGAAAAACTTCTAAAAGACCTTGCCTTGGCTTTTGCCAAAATCAAAGAAATTGACCGCAAGGTCAAGGAAAAAGTGAAGTCTGCCGTCCTTGAAGGGGAAAAAATTGAAAAGGTGTCTGCCAAGTCACTCATGACCAAAATACCGGACAGCCCTGAGAAGACAATAGAGCACCTACTCAACATTCAGAAGACAGTGGTTGAAGGCTTGCAATTCAAGTCCTTTGCCCTCTCTGTGCCGTCTGTCTGGATGGACAACCCTGAGATTTATGCACATCTCAAACCTGCCAAGAGGGCCTGCAAGGAGGACACTGAGATGCCCGCACAACTGCTTGCACCAAGGATGGCAAAGCCTGCCAAAGCCGCCGGCAAAGAAGAAACCCAAGAAGGTAACCTAAGAAAATAAATTTAATAAAAATTCATAAATACTTACCTTTTTTTAGAAGATGTTGATGGCAAACTCCGCCAGGTCCTGGTTCCTTTTGTTCCCCCCACCTTCTACTCAAATTTTGCCACTCATGTGGCCAAGCAGCTTTTCCTGTCCCCCTTGTCTTGCGGGAGCTTGAAGATAGAATTCACAGTGCATTCCCAATGTCCAGGGAGGCATTGGCTGGACTGATGCATGAAGAGGGGGCATCCAAGTGGGCAGTTACTGCCTACAAGGATGCTCGACTGGTCTGCCTGGGCCTGGTTAACCTCAGTGGAGTTTACTGTGTAAACTCCATTGAGCTTGTTTGGGACATCCTGGTGACGCTCCCATTCAAGAATATACCGGAGATGGGCTGGGCTCATGCGGCTGCTTGCTTCTGCTTCCCAGTGGAGCATACCCTGTCCTATTAGCTGGAGAACTTTGGGCGCACGGTAGAAAAACTGGCTGTTGCGGATGCAACAGCTGTGAAGAAGACCAAAATCCTCCTGGCGGACTTCAGGCTGGCCTGAAGTGCCAACAAGACGGGGGTCCCAGAAGCTATGGTTCTTACCTTTGGCAAAACTAAACATGAGAAAAAAATAAGCGCAGTATACAAAAAAGTATGTGAGTTTACGGAAGCCTTTGCTGGGCAAAGGCTTCACCTCGTTGTTTACCTGGGGTTCCTGTTTTACTTTGGAATGAGCGCCAGCATGGAGGACCTGGACAGGGTCCTTCTGGGGATCAACAAGGCCCAGCTTGCTCTTGACGGGAAGAAGGTCCCCCCCAGATATGACTCAGTGGACCATGTTATCCAGGACGCCCTGGTCCTGGCTGGAATCTATGGGTTTGCGGCCCCACCTGAGAAGCTGCTGCTTCACTCCCACCTAACCATTTTGCCTTTCATCAGCAGGCGGGAGTATCTTAACCAGAGTGTATCCACTGTCCACGGTGTGGCAGTGGAGGTTGTGCGCCACCTCCATTGTGGGGTGGGTACATACCGCCGAACCCATTATAGGTGCTCCTAATATATCCTCTATTCCAATAAATATATTTACCCTTTAGATTATTTTTGTTATAATTAATAATTTTATGAAATAATATTTTAGCAAACATTACTTACAAAATAAATACAGGGAAGGTTTTAATAAAAGCATATAATATATGTCAATAAAATCTACTTCTAATTTGTATGATTTACATTTATTTTTTTAGTTTGCTTTTTATATTTATTTGCCAAAAATGATATTGATGTGTTTGCGTAATCCATTATCAAGCGTTTGGGATACCCTTGGATGCAATAATAAAAATGATTATAAATAAATAAATTACTAACCTTCATTGATGGTGCTGCTGAATGTGATTGCGGGCTTGAAAACATCTAAATATAAAATGTTAGTTAATGAATCTTGATTAGTAAATTAGAGGATATATAAAAAAGTGGGATAAGCTAAGCCTTTAATTAATTGGCTGATTTGCAAGGCACGCAGGGATAAACAAATCATGTGGCCATAGAATTTGGCCACGGTCTCAGCTGGGAGGGTATGGATCCCTGCCTGCAGCAAATCAAAAAGGTCCTCTGTCCCAGTTGGGGTTCCTTGCTTGACAACTTGCTTGAGCCACCCAAAGTCTTCCTCAATGGGATTTAGGAAGGGCAAATAGGCAGGGAGGAAGAGAAGGCGCAAATTTGCCGTGGCCAATTGCTGGGGGCCCACTGCAGCGCTGGTGTCAATCCTTGGGAATTCCTCAAGAATATCTGCCACCTTGTGGATACCAACATTGTCCAGCATAATTACGTTGGTGAAGCCCGGGCTTGTGCGCCTCAGGTGCTCCTGGACCAATTGGAGGAATGATAGGAAGGTCCAGCTATTGTGAGATCCCAATATCATTTGGTAGAGCTCAACCCCCTTTGGACCGAGGAGAGCCATCATCAAATAGGTTGTGGCGCGGACTGCAGCACGCCAAGCCATCCCGTCATTGGAGCCTCTGGGGACATACCCATACTCATTGCGCATTGACGAGGCAATTGCTGATTTGTTGATGTAGTAAAATTTGACTGTCCCCTTGGCTTTTAGGGCAGTATATGCCTCTGCATATTTTCTCCGGGTCTCAATATTGGCTGGGCTGTTCCAATTGTATGGGGATACCCCGAGTTTTTTCCAGGAAAATTGCATTCCCTTGACCAGATGGTAGTAAAAGGAAATTGAAGCCTCAACCCCAAAAGCAGACTTGACCATGGCCTGTATATTTGCCAGTTCAAGGTGGCAGTCCCGGGTGATCCACTGGCAGATTTCCCATTTGTGCTCCTTTGTGAGCATGGTCAACACGCGCAAGGATTTCTCCGCGGCAAGGACTCAACCCGTGTTGAGGAACTTGTTGAAGGTATTTGAGGCGTACTTGGGATCCACCCCAACAATGGCTGCGACCGCCTTTTAATTGCCTGATTCACACATTAGATTAAGCAGGATGATGTGTTTGATGTCAGGGATGCGCTTCTGAGCGGGCTTTTTAGCGGTGGGGATTGACTCATTGGCATTTGGCAAGGCACAGGGCATAGACACCTTGTTGTAGAAGGCTGCAACTTTCTTGCGCACCAGTTGTCCCTCATTAGTTTGAAAGAACTTGGGCTCCTTGTTGTCCTCCTGATTGCAATTGCTTATGTATGGCTCATAGCTAGTATCAAGTACAGGCTTCACCTTCTCCAGCATAGCTGACGGGACTGACTCTTGCTGGTACACAGCATCAAACACATACAAAGTAAGTTCTACCTTCTTGTGTCTAATCATTTTGGTAGTGGTGACCTTGGTTGGCTTCCGGGTCAGCTTTGGGACCCAAGGGTTTATGCTCTGCACCCTAGCAGCTTGTGCTTCTTGAACCGGCTGTGTCAGTGCAGCGTCACTATGGAACTCTCCTCTTCCACCTCCCTCCTGAGTAGGCACTTGTGTTGTACTGAGTCTATTCTTTGACCCGCGGGGGCGACTGCAACTGCGGCGCACAACGGGTGCATTGGTACTCTGGTGTTGTGTTCCTTCCATTTTAAAACTTAATAAAATACTAAATAAATTTTAATTAAGTTACTCCTTAATTTTAATTTTTGCTTTTATCTGAATATGGATATTTAATTAATATTTTTCCCACCCAATATCCCAATTATAGATTTTTTATTTCTTAATTAGTTATTTCTGGTTTACAACGCCCATTTTTGAATACCCAAAATAATTTCCACCCATTTTTCCATATTTTACGCCAAATCAAGCACCCAACACAATATTTTTAAAAAATTTGTTTCAGATCTTGTGTCTTATTTTAGATGCCTTGGTATCATTCTTGATTACAATCCATTGCACAAACTGCGTGAGTGATTTTGTTTGTTTTTTTAGTTCCTATTGTGTTTTGTTTTTGGATTGAGTTTTGACGCATCATGTGTGGGTGTATTTTGTCACCAATTTACATAGTAAACATATGTACACCAAAAGCCAACTCACACCATTTTGTTTGTGAATCCATGTATTTCGGAATGCATTTTGAATGGTTTTGTTTTGCGCGTGAGTCCTTCTTTGCTGTGTTGACCCATTTTACCTATTAACACCAAAACCCTGTTAACAGAGTGTATATTTTAACCTGCTAGTTGAATTTTGTTTAAATCTGAAATGATTTTTTTAAATCTGAGTTCATTTTTCTTGTTGCCATAGCTTTTAAAACTACTGTAAGAAGCATTGTATAGTATAGAATATACCAAAAGTGCACTAAACTAGCCTACTAAATTAGTACATGTAGATTATTTTTTCCAGTATGTAAATTTTTATTTGAAAAAACTTCTTTTTTATTGATAGCTCACAGTGAATTATGGATGTTTTATTCTATGGTAACTTTACTATGTCTTATTACTAGTCATATCAATTCTGCATTGTGTGCAAAACTCAATACGTTTTTAATAAAATTAATTGTTAACATGGTATTTTTCATTATGATTTTATAATTTGGCTGTGTTTATATTAGGTTTCATTAACACTTGTTAAAAGCATTGATACAGATTGTTGCAACTGAACCAATTAGAGTTCAGTATTTGAATCAGGGAAGACAACAGTCTAATAGAAAGGACAAGAATAATAAAAATAAAGTATTGTTTATTATAGAATACTGCAATTAATATACTATATGGGGAAAGCCATCAGGCCACAAGGGGGTGGCATGGTGGCATGTTCCATGTAAAGATTGGAGCCAAGGAATAACTGGTGTGGGGTCAGCAGGTTGAATTGGTAGCGTTTCTAATTAGGAGAAAGTGTCCGCAGTTTGACATTGCCATCAGATTGATTCCTGTTGTTAGATACATCAAGGGATGGCTCATCAAGCGCCCCCTGTGTATTTTAAGATATGTTGACAGGCAAGTCTTGAAACTTGGTTGCAACACCCCCTTGCCCCCTGCTTGTTGTCAGACACCAGGATCAGAGTCTGCAGGAGATCTAGGAAGTTCCGCACAAACAACCTTTGTGTGGGATGGTGCAGCAGGGGTGCAAGCAATTGTGGTGAAGCTTTCTGGTGTTCTCTTGGGCGTCCTCCAGATGATAGGTATGGTTGTCATAGACTGCGCTATTTTGAAGGGTCCTAAGTGATTAGGTTCTTAATTTGGCAGAATTGGGGCTGAGGGCATAGAAGGGATCACCTACAGTTTATCTAACCTCAAGGTGTTTTATCCCCCCTCAATTTACTTCTGCTTAATGTCTTGGGCTTTGGCGCACCGCTGGCTCAGGGAGGAAGTAGTTAACAAGGGAGGTTTCCTGGGACCGTGGATTGTAATTTCCCTTGCTCTATCCCCATCAAGCTGTCAGGGGTTCCAAAGGCCAAGGCACTGGGATTAAACCCAGTGCTCCTGTTAATTCTTGCTTGTAAGATGAGTAGGATGGTGGGTGGGTGTTCAGTCCACATGGTATTGGAGTGCTCCTATGAGAGCTTGGCAATCAATTAGACCAACAAACCATTTAGTGGCTCCACGCACCCATTTGCCTATAGATAGTAGGGCATTGTGACTACTTGTTGGAGTGCATTCTTGGTGCAATACAGTTTCATGAAGTGTCTTAAAATCTTGGGCCCACTATCTGTGATAAGATGTTTGGGCTTCCCAAAGCAGGCCACACTTTCTCTGCCAATGAAGAGAGTGATGATGGTGGCAATATGTTTAGTGATCATCCATGCTACTGGCCAAAAGATGAAGTAGTCAATGGCCGTAATAATGTACTTTTTGCCTAGTCTGTCTTTGGGGAGAGGTCCAACAATGTTAAGGGCCACTGTTTGAAGGATTCCATTGCTTTGATGGGTAGAAAAGACTTGGGAGGGGCAGTTTTTGACATGTTCTTTTTGCACAACACACATTTTTTAGGAGTTCCAAGATGCCTTGACACATACGGGGCCACAAAACCTTACACTTCATGATCTTAAAGAGGTTACGCCCTCTTATATGACCCAAGGTGTGGTGGTAGTGTAGTATGGTATCCCCTTGCTTTGTGGCAGGAATATAAGGCGTCTTCTCCCCTGTCTCTGCTTGGCAGCAGATTTTACCAGTGTCAATGATGAGCTGGTTCTTGTTGTCCTTCAGCTTGGAGATAGTCACGGAATTAAGGCCTTAATAACAGGTAGCTTCAGGACGTAGATAAAGCATGGGCTAATCTGGGTCTAAGCTGTCATCTCCTGTGATTGACACTACATATAGTCTGGAGAGGGCGCCAGCTTTGACAAGTTCTTTCCCCGTCTTGTACTTGATGTGCAACAGATAGGAGGACAGGCGCTCAACCCAGCCTGCCTGGCACTACGTTAAGTGTGGCTGTGTGTTGAAGTATTGGAGCAACTTGTGGTCTGTCAGAATGCAAGATGGAAAGGTGGCACCTTCCAGGTAGCTGCACCATTTCTTGACGCAGTGCACAATTGCTGCTAACTCCTTGTCATGAATTGGGTAACATTGTTCTGAGTCAGTGAGCTTCCTGGATTTGTATGTCACGGGAAGGAAGACATCTTTGTCAGTTTCCACCCTTAGCACACCCCCTATAGCTCTATCAAAGGCATCAGTCTCAAGTTTGTACTGGTGGTTCCAATTGGGGAATTGCAATACAAGTGCAGTTGTAAGTCTCTGCTTCAACATATCAAAGGTTTGATCTCTGGCAGGTGTCCAGTGGAAGCGCTGTTTTGTTTTTATGAGCTTATTGATGGGTGCAATCAGTTCTCTGAAGTTGGGGATGAACTTTTGTACATAGGCAACCATGCCCAGGAAGGTACACACCTGACCCACATCAGTGGGGTATGGCATTCTTGTGATTGCCTTAATTTTGGCAGGGCTGGGATTTATTCCTTGGGTAGAGATGGTGTGCCCAAGGAACAAGAGCTCTGACCTGAGGAATTTGCATTTGAAAAGCTTGACTTTTAGCTGGTTTTTACAAAGGGTGCCAAGGACCGCACAAGGATGTTGGAGATGTGTGGTTTAGTCTTGACTGAAGACAATAATGTTGTCAAGGTACACAACAACACAATTTCCAATCAGATCCTCAAATACTTTGTTCATCAACATGACAAAGGAGGAAGGAGTGTTGGTCATTCTGAAGTTCATGACCCAGAACTCAAACAACTCATAGCGTGTTTGGAAGGCAGTTTTTGCTTCATCCCCTGGTGCAATGTGGACCTGTTTGTATCCCACTGTGGTAATGATCTTGCTAAAGACCTTTGCACCCACAAGTGTGTCAAACAGGTTTTCAATCAACGGCAGTGGGTATTTATTCTTAATGATCACCTTGTTTAAGGCGCGGTAATCTGTGACCAGGCAAAGGGACCCATACTTCTTTGCTACAAATAAGACAGCCACCCCGTATGGGGTGAGCAAGGGGCAAATGAAGCCCTTGTCAAGCACGTCCACAAGGTGCTGGTGGAGGGTCTCATCTTCTTTTGGTGTAAGGCAATATAAGGGACGTGCTTTGGGTAACAACCCTTGGAGTTGTACAGCATGCTGGATCTCTTGGGGAGGGGGTAGTTGGTCCAGTGTTTCACTGATAACATCCTTATGCTCCTTGAGGAGTGTGGCAAGCGCTGGTAAGGTGAAGTGGTCAAGAGAGGGGCCGCAGGTGGTTCAGCGTGGATAACTTTGACTGAGCATTGGTTAAAGTTTAGTTTTCCCCCCTTGAAATTGTACAAGCCTGTTTCTGTTATTCTGAAAAAGACAGTATTGTGGAGTAACTTGCTCATTTTGATAGGATAGATATGAAAACCCACCCCATTTCTATTGAGGATGATAACAGATGTATCCCAGTTGATGTAGGGACAATTGTGACAAAGCCAGTCAAGTCCAGCAATTACTTTGTGGCTGAGGCCTGCCATGATTGGCCCAGAGAGCTTAACCTGGATGTTCCCCATTCTTACAGAGAAGGGTACTGTCTCATGGGTAATTGCCGCTCTGCAGGAGTTGACTACTTGTACTGATTTTAATTGACTAGGCACTTGGTCTAGTTGCTGAGAATCTGTGAATTCCTGGTTGACAATGGTGTGGCTGGCCCCAGTGTCTACCAAAAGTTTGTGGGTGTTCCCACAGAAACGGAAGGGGTAGGCCAAGCAGGTAGTTTTATTTGAAGAATGGCTTGCTTGGAGGACAAGGATGTCACTATGAACCTGGAATATATCAAGGGTCTCAACATTGTGCACATTGTAATCACATGGTTTTTTTGCAAGGAGAGATTGGAAGTGGGAATCAAGTGGGTTGTAGAACCTCTCATATCTATAACCCCCAGGCTTTTCCCAGGTCCTCAATTTGTGCTAACTTGAGTTCCTCTTTGCGGGGACGCTTAACCCCATTTTCCTGTTGGCGTGGCTGGCGGCAACCTACTTGGTTATGAGCACTGCCAGGTGTGAGATGAGGTTGGGGTGGTGCGTCATTGGAGCGGCAGAAACCCATTGAAGCCTGATTATTAGCCTCCACAATGGTCTTATAGCAGTCATCAATGAAGGTACAGCAGCCTACAGGAACCCACTTGTAGATGTGGGGTTTGAGCCCCTTGACTATTAGAGTAAGGAGCATGGCATTCCTGTTGTTGACAGCTTATAGGGCAGCAATAAGGGCTTGTTGCCAAGCTACAAGATATTCAGGGACAGACCCAGTCTGTTTAATGGCCAGAAGGGGAGTTCCCCCACAATGGGCAATAAAGTTTTATTATAGCTAGATCTGATAGCGTCCCTAAATGTTGCCCAAGTAAATTTGTGTTTCTGACTGTCCTAGTTGGTGAACCACACTGTGGCAGGCCCCGTAAGACGCCCCAAAGCAGTGGCAACCCACATGGGTTCAGGCACCGGACAGATACAAAGGCAGGTTTCAGTTGAGTGGAGCCAACTGACAATGTCAGCCCCTTTGACACCACTTACAAAATACTCAAGTTGGGGATTTAGCATGCTTTGTGACAGGTCTGACTGGGGCAGGATGACACTCACATTGCGCTGCCCAAGGCGGAGTTGATTGTACACGCTTGTGAGCACCTGTCAGGAATACTTTTGCCACCTTTCCTGACAACAACAAAGAAATATTGGCAAATTCAGGGTCTAAAAACCCTTCTCCTAATTTGACTATTTTCCAGGTCCTAGAAATGAACTATTAGTATGTAGTATCTGTCTGAAATTACCTTTGGTTGCTCTGGAATCAAGCCAGGAGGCCATTCCCTGGTCCAACACGGGAATCAAACCTGGGTCCTCTCAATTGTCTATGTATCATCTAGATAACATTAGTAGAGCAAATTTGAACTTAAATTTCTCAATAAGCAAGAGGGCTTACTGCAGCCAATCAGAAGTTGCAACAGGGACAGAGCTTTTCAAAACCGGATTTGCTTCAAACAATGACAATGTTAAAGAAGCGTTAAGCTCTGTACTTAAAGTTAATCATAATAAGGATTGCTTATCCTCTTCTGGTGTTGTATTTACACACCAGAAGCTTCCCCAAGCTGTTGCTTCTCCAACAGCTGGGGTAAATAACACCTAGATGTTAGAGAAGGCTCAGCAGGGGCCAGCTATGATATTGGTTTAAATTTTTTTTAAAGATTCAAGTCAAAAACTCCCCCTGTCAAGTTTCTTTCCCCAGTATCCCCAATATTTCCCCAATTCCCCTTTAAAACTACAGTTTAATATCTCTTGACAGTCTATAAAAGGCACCCATTTGTAAGTTTATTTGATTTTTCAGTTAATAAAGTCAATTTACCAACCTAGTTGATTTATCTTTTTGCCTGTTCTCCAAATCCTGAAATCAAACACCATTATGCTACCCAAGTCATCCCAATGGGGACCATTTGGGTATAAATGGTTGGTTTGGTTGCTCCTTGTCCAGTCCCTTACTGCAAGCCTATCTTTTGGAATCAGAGCAGATTCTGGTTCACCCCCTCCCAATTACTTGGACAAGTTGTGGCGCCAAGTGGTACCAGGCGTATGGTACACCGCCACCCCACTGTCACTGAATCCCCTAATCACAGAGGAACCACAGGTCATGGGGACCAGTCCGCCCATCCCTTCTTTATTTCATCCCTTGGCTTCTGTTTTCCTCCTAAGTTATCTTGGAGCTTACTTCCTGTTGAAAAGATTTAATCCCCTTTTGGGTTGATATTGTCTTATTGGAGAATTGTTCCATATGGTGATGGTCTCCCTTCCAATTGGTTCTCTAATCACAGGGTTGAACCCATCTGCGGCCATACACCTTTTGGGTGGTATGTTTCCAAGCGGATGGGTTCCTGACAGCACCAGCTGGTCCTGATAGATAGCATACTCTTTAGGGATGTCCCCCTTGGGGATTAGAAGGAAAGTTTCTTTATGGGGAGTAGCCATACAGCCTGTAATTCATCCTTTCTTGGGGAATTTTCTTTTAGGTAGGCTGTAAACCTACCGCTGCTACCACTGTTGCAACTGAACCAATTAGAGTTCAGTATTTGAATTGGTGAAGACAACAGTCTAATAGAAAGGACAAGGATGAGTAGAACAAGATATATTTTATTGTAGAATATTGTGACTAATATACTATATGGGAAAAGCCACAAGGCCACAATGGGTGACATAATAGCATGTTCCATGTAAGGTTTGAAGCCAAGGAATAACTTGTGTGGGGATCAAAAAGTCAAATAGGTAGCGCTCCTAATTAGGAGAAAGTGCCCGCAATTCAATATTGTCATCAGATTGATTCATGCTGTTAGACACATCAAGGGGTGGCTCATTGAGCGGCCCCTGTGTATTATAAGATACATTGGCAGGCAAGGAGGGAAACTCAGTTGCAACAACAACTTACAATGCTTATGCAGACATGAAAAGAAGAGAGGGTCCAGCTTACAAAATTGGCAATCAAATACTGGTTGACTCCCGGAACATGTAACTAAAGGTGCCCTGCCAGAAGCTAGGCCCCAAAAGAGTATGTCCTTTCAGAATCTTAAAGAAGATTGGATCCTCAGTCTACCAACTGGACCTCCCTCCCTCCTTTCACATCTTCAGCACATTTAAGGAATGTCTCTTAGCTAAGTATGAAGGCCCCCCTGTATCTACTCCTGATTCCATAATGGTAGATGGACAATTGGAATATGAACTAGAATCAATAATTACATACAAAATATCCATTAATTGTCTGCACTACCTAGTGTCTTGGAAGGGATACCTGGCCTCAGAAAACTGTTGGATCCCCCACCGCAACCTAACTCAGGCCCAAGAAATACGCCAGGAATTCCACAAGAACAATTCCCAGGCAGTAGGTCCAGTAAAGGCTGCCCTAGCTCCCATGAAACTCCCTCCTGCCACAATAACTATTCACTGGCAGCACTCCCAGGAGGAGGAAATTCCTTGTTATCAAAGAAGGAGAGTAATGTTACAGCCATAGTTTTCCCGGGTGTGGCTCAGCCAAAGCGCCACCACCTGGGGGGACCGGGCCCAAAGCCCCGCCTGCTTGCAGCAATTGTAGATTTAAATCTAACAGTTGATTGCAAGTGGGTGGTGGCATGAAAAATTGGGTCCAAGTGAGGCGTGAATGCCCCACACCCAATTTTCCCTTCCTTGACCTGCTGATCAACAAATCCTGACCTCCTTTGAGGTCAGATAACAGTTTACAGAACCACCATTGGTGGTATCAGTAAGCTGTCTAAATATTATCTACAAGGAGTCCACCTCATTCAGATGCACCCAAAGGCCTTAAGTAACAATTGTCCCTACCAAACTACCTTAGTAGTTTGATAGTTTATCTTTAATAAATATCTTGCCTCATGATTCACTTATTCAAATATTTGCTAATCAGATTTGTAATAACCAGATTACTAGATTCTGCCTTCTCACCTCTGTGATTTCCTGGTAATCTTCCTTCTCCTGATGAAATGATTCCTGACCCCCGCAAAATTGAATGTGAACCTATCTATGCTGCTGATTCCTTGACTCTGAGTCAAATTAAGGTCTTCCTGATGTACCTGTGCATAATCTTCTGCTGCATCTTCCTTATTCACTCTTCAAGGGTTACCATTTCTGAGTAAACACACATTGTCTCCTCCTCATTGGTAATGGCATTCTCATTTGGGTGTACATTCCCCATTTGATTGATTATGACGAGCTCTCACTCTACTTCACCCTGACAATTGTTGGTTCAAGCGCAACAGTAGCTTTTTGGTTTTTAGTTAAAAAATAAATAGAACCTGATGGTTTATTGAATTACATTTTTTGGATAAGTTTATTTGAAACCATTCTTAAATATATACATTTGGGTCTGACATAAATAAAATAGTGGCCCATGGGTATGGGATCACTGGGAAAGAGATGGGTGGGATGCTATAGAGGTTCTGATAAATGGTCAGCTATGAAGGATTCCTATTTGTTGTTGGGGTAGAGGCAGGCAAAGTAACTTTATTAACACAGAGTCACAAGCGGGTTTTTTTTGGATGTTTTGGATTGGGTCACAAAAACAATCTGGATGGATTTGTGCCACAACCTTTGGAGTAGGTCACAATTTGTGTCTCACTCCATTGTGTAGGCCACAAAGTAAAAAAAGAAAGGTGCTTTTCAAAGATGAAACAAATGGTTTAATTTTTTGAAAGGCATAGGATGTAAAATTAAAGCATTTTTTAAAGATGAGACACATGGTATCATTTTGGGCAAGACACTGGATGTAAAATTAGAGCAAGTTCAGTTACAAGTTTTTATTCTTTAACTAGAATCTATCACAAGCTTTATCTGTCATTCCCATAATAATAATTTTGATTGTACCACAGTTTGCTGTCAAAACAGCAGGCTTGACCCGCCAGCAAGGTTCCAAAGAAGCGGGTTTGTGACCTGCAATCTGATTACCCGGCCACTTGAAGCCAGACTAGGAAGTCAACTCAAATTACCAAATTTAACAACATTAACAGATGATGATCCCTTACAGTGGATACCTGGTTTTGGCGCTTGACTCATTACTAGGATCAAGCCACCCCCTTTGTCACCAGCCATGTGATCAACACAATCATGTTCCTGTTATTCTTGATTTGCATTGCCTATATAATCACTATCTCTCAATAAAGATTATTATCTAGCTTCTAAATATTTTCCCTTTGTAACTCTGCTAAAACAGCACAGTTACGACATTGGAGCACAGGTAGGTTCTCCATCTTACCTTAACTTAAAAATTCCGCCTGTTGCCTGCACGTGCCGCAGCCAACAAATCCTTGACAGAATTATGTCTGGCCTCCTGCTTGACTGGACCCCGTACACTCCTGGTGCTGAGATACCTGATGACTTTGTCCTGTACCAGAACACGGTGATTTCACTACCTGCCTTATACACCATGTCTGCACGAGGACACTTTCAGGCTCCCTCCTCCATTCTGCAACCAACCAACAAAAACACCATGCCTGCCTACGTAGCTTAAATACTGTGAAGCGCCGCCTTGGAACCCTTTGCTGGGGCCAACAACAACAACACTGCTGCATGGATCCAGTCCACCCAGAGCAAGCTGTCCCAGATGGAATGCCTGCAGCAGTTTTGGATTGCAGAAATCTCCATCTGCCTGACCCACAATGCTGGCACCTGGTATGACAAGTGGCACAAGGAACACAACAACAAGAACTAGGATACCTTCAAGCAAGACTTCTTGGCAATATTTGTGCTTAAGGATACAGCGCTCATGATCATATGTAAAGTGAAAAACCTTACCCAGACAGGCACTGTGAAGGAACTCTCCTGCGCTTACAAGGAACTCTGACTTTGTGCACCATCTGACATGGCCTTTGACACCCCAGCTACACATCTCATGTACTACAACGCCCTCAAGTCACATGTGATGAGACACATGAACCTGGAACAGGTGACCAACCTGCAAAGCCTGTACCACAAAAGCAGAGAAAGCAAAAAAAACCTCCAATGCCCTTCATAAGGCACAAATGGGAAAACAAGAGAGACCCAAGGATTCCCATACAGGCAGGCGCTCCACTTGATCACCCCCCCAGAAACAACGGGAATAACACCAACCATAAGCCCACAGGTTCAAATGGACATGGAAGTGGGAAAAGTGGCCAGTCAAATTGTACCCATTTCTGTATCACCACCACGCAAGGCAATCAAGACAAGGGAAAAGCCCGGGGAGAGCATAAAGTAAGCCAAGCTCTCCCCACACAACTCCTGACTCACCCAATGATGAGTACTGACCCAATGATGTGGACCAATGCCCAATGGTCCAAGTGCCCTCAGAGGATCCGGTACTGTACACCATTGCCAGGCATCCCAATAAACTGATGTCCTATCCTTTCTGTTTTTGCAGTTACACAGGCTCAGCACTCCTGGATTTGGGTGCAGATCAAACCCTAATCAACAGCAGCTTTGTGGACAAGTTCAAGCTGGCCACTAATCCTTTGCGGATTAAAAATGTGGTCCTGGCTGATGAACACCACATTGCCGTGAAAAGGGAAACCACCCCCTTCTCCGCCATGCTTGAGAACCTCCACTCCACCATCCAAGGTCTCGCCATTGGCTTCCCAAAGTTTGACATTGTACTGGGGTTAGACTGATTACAAAAGAACAACCCTCACGTAGACTGGGCAACCTCAGTGTTGACCATCAAGTGTGAAGGTGTCAATCACTAGATCTACCCTGACTCAGTGGATCAACTCCTGTGTGATCATGTTTTTGTACATATTACTGAAGCCCTGGACAAAAAGGAGAACCTCAAGGCAATTAATTGGGACTCCTGCCAGTATGAGATCATACACTTCAAGAATCACCAGGATACCTCCACACCTCAGGGCCGCGAAATTGTGGCCTGCCATCCAGAAATCTTCAAAGAAGCGCTACCTGGGCTGCCCCCTGAGAAACACATCTAACACTCCATCCAACTCAAAGGGGCTGTCCACAAAGCACGGCCTATCTACAGGCTTACCCCAAACAAAGACAACACCCTATGCACCTACCTCAAGGAGGCATTGGAGAAAGGACTTATCCACCCCTCACAGTCTTCTTTTGGGGCTGCTGTGTTCTTTGTGGCCAAGAAGGACGGTACCTTATGTCTGGTCACAGACTACCAAGCCCTAAACAAAGCTACTATAAAGAATTTTTACCCACTACCACTGATTGACAATCTCTTTGATGCCTTGGGAGAAGCCACAGTCTTCTCCAAGATTGATCTGACTGCAGGCTACAACCAGATTCATAAAAGGAGGAAGACATCCCCAAAACAGCCTTCCACACTAAATACAGCTCATACAAATGTGTGATGCTCAACTTTAGCATGACCAATGCCCCGTCCACCTTTGTAACCTTCATGAACAAAGTGTTTGCACCACACATAGGCAAACACGCCCTAGTGTACCTGGACAATATTATTGTCTACAGCTCCTTGGTGGAACAGCACCACAAAGACCTAGAGGTAGTCTTTGCTACCCTGGCACAACACAAACTGTTGGCCAAGCCCTCCAAGTGCCAGTTCTTTCAAAAACAATTGACCTTCCTGGGACACATTTTCTCAAAGGATGGCATCAAAACCGACAGTCAAAAGATACAGGTCATATGCAAGATGCTGCCACCCAAGGATAAGTTGGAACTCTGCAGCTTCTTGGGGATGGTGGTCTATGTACACCGCTTCATACCTGACTGTGGTGTTTTGACTGCCCCCTTATCTGCCATAACAGGCACCAAATCCAAGTTTGTGTGGACCCCCCAATGTGACCTCTGTTTTAGACGCCTCAAGGAGAAGCTCATGAAAGCTCTCATCCTACAATACCCCAAATGTGACAGAGAATAACAAATGGAAACCAACGCCTCAGATGCATCCATTGGGGGAGTACTATGAATCAAACATAATGATGGTGACTTCTTGCCCATAGCTTATGAATCACAAAAATTGACAGATGGCAAGTGTCAATACCCTATCAACAACAAGGAACTGTTGGCTATTGTGCACTGCCTAGTCAAATGGCGCTGTTATCTGGAACAACAGGAAGAATTCACAGCATTAACCGACCACAAGTTGCTCATATATTTCAAACCCCAAGCAAATCTATCTTGCCGCCAAGCCCACTGGATGGAGCTCTTGGAGAGATTCATTATGCTCATGCAGTACAAACCTGGTCCCGAGCTTGCCATGGCAGACGCCCTCTCACGCCTATATGTCCTTGCCACAAGAGGGGAAATGGGCTTGACCCAGACTGGCCTCTCTTAGTACTACAAACAAAGGACAAGGGTTTCCCCCCTGGTACAACTGACATAACAAAGGAAGCAGTTATCAAAAACAAACACCTATTTGCTGACTTATATGGAACCCTACACAGAAAGATGTCTGATAGCACTACCATTCCCTATATCCCATGCACCAGCAGGTAGACACCATCCTATGCTATCACAGAGACCTCAGACACACCAAGAGCCAAAACTTATATGAGTTCCTTAAGCACAAGACCTGGTGGTCAACCTTATATTTAAACGTTCAAGTAGTCTTAGACCAATGTGAGATATACAAAAAGTTTGCCAAAAGCAAAACCCCTCCAAAATCAGTTCTACCCATCTGCACACAACTACCCTTCAAGGTATGGGCCCTCAACGTTGTTGACCCCATGCCAGGTAAACACAATAATAAGAAATACATCATCACCGCCATAGACTTTGCTACAAGACAGCCAGTAGCCCAAGCAGTAAAGGCGCACACTGACAATGATGTACGACAATTTATTGGTAAAGAGATAATCAGCAATTTTGGAAAGCCAGAACTCCTGATAACTAATGGAGGGAAAGAATTGACCTCCAAAACCACCAACATATACCTTGCTAAAAATAGGGTCAAGCATACCGTGACAACACCATACCACCCACAGGACAATGGACGTGTAGAGCGGCTTAATGGCAGTCTTGTGCAAGCCTTAGCCAAATTCACTGGGAGACCTGAAGACTGGTATAAGCAGCTACCAACTGCACTACTTGTGTGCTGAACCCGAGTGAACATATCCACCGGCAAAAGCCCATTTGAGTTGTTATACAGCACACAGCCAAATATCATTCAAGCATTGACAGGACCCAAACTGGAAATCCCAAGTGAAGTTCCCCCACGCTCAGACTCTCAAGTTATAGAGGCCAACAGCAAACAAACAGAAAAGGAAAATTAACGTCTGCAAAAATCCTTTGTCCCCATTTGAGATAGACATGAAGTTGGGGACAAAGTTTGGGTCATGAACGTTGACAAGAGCAAACTACAACCCGAGAAAGTAGGGCTAGCAATCATTCTAAAGGTAAACGACAATAACACTTACCTTGTGCAAGGACTCAGGAAACACAAGCAAGACAAGACCCTACACTATGATTGCCTGAGACCCTGCAAATCAAGACAAAAACAACGAGAAACTGCCCTGCCTGCCACAGAACAACAATTAGTCCAGTACAGCACCCGGGCTCCTGACAACCTCCCTGACAACCTACCCCCAGAGGAGGCCAACCTTCAGTCGGGGGTGTCAAAACAGCAGGCTTGACCTGTCAGCAAGGTTCCAAAAAAGTGGGTTTGTGACCCACAATCTGATTACCCGGCCACTTGAAGCCAGACTAGGAAACCAACTCAAATTACCAAATCCAACAACATGAACAGATGATGATCCCTTACAGTAGATACCTTGTTTTGGCGCTTGACTCATTACTAGGATCAAGCCACTCCCTTCATCATCCAGCTGTGTGATCAACACAATCATGTTCATGTTATCCTTGATTCAAATTGCCTATATAATCACTATCTCTCAATAAAGATTATTATCTAGCTTCTAAATATTTTTTCCCTTGTAACTCTGCTAAAACAGTACAGTTATGACATTTCTTTAGATAATCATGGTAAAAACTAATTTAAAAAATGCTAAATATCTATTTCAATTGAAAGGAATAATTTGCATACTTATGATTAGTCACAACACAAAACCACATGAGATTGTGCTTGGTCACATCACAATTCATGTATATTGTGTTGTTACTTTAGGAGCAGGGTACAAAATGTTACAGTTGTGATTGTGTCCTGCCCCCTAAAACTATAAAGAAATATGCATGAATTGTGATGTGACATGGAGATCACAAAATGATTTGTACCCAACTGTCAAAGCCACAACACCAATTGTGACAGTCAAAGCTTTGTCGCAATACAGATTGTGTCGATTTTGGTGGTCGTCCCTACTCTAATTGTTATGCAATAGTTGGGTTCTAGTCTATGACATGGGGTTGTAATGTTGATTGTTTATATAAATCATGTTACTGTTGAATTGGTGATCCAAATAGATGAGAGTGGATTTGGATAATCGACCAGGTTCGATTACTCATCAAGCTCAGGAATACAGATTTAGAAATATTGAAGCGATGGGTTTACTGACCAACTTTTCCTTGTAAGAAAATATACGAGGGCTCAAGGTAGTAAAAGTATATGCATGTTAAATTTAATGGGGATTGGATGAGGTTGAGAGCAAACCCCTAGTTTAATTTAAGGCCAACGGTTGGGTTGGGAGAGTTAAAACAGCTAGGATTTATAGCTTAAATGAATCGTAAGTGTTTTAAAGGAACTTAAAACAGTTGACCGGCGATCAAAGCTTAATTTGATGGCGAATACATCATTGGTGCTGGGACACAGAGGTGACTTGAAACTGGCCAATGGGAGCAACAGGTTTCGTTGAAATCCTTTTCGTTTGGGATCCCAGACTCAGCTGCCTGGGTCTATATAAGATGCTCGGTCGGCATTGCCCTTAAACATGGATGATTGTTGGATGGAAATCCAAATATGATTTTTCAGCTGAAATAAATCTCATTGGTTGGTGTAAGTTGGAATAAATTTTATTAAGGTTTGATCGATCAGGTGCAACCTGTTCACGCCCAGGGTTGAGGTGTTGTAACTTGGTTTTGATTTCGGTTGCCTTATTGGGGTGGGATCACATTTGCCAGGATCATCGCTAAACTGTCGTTCGGCCAATTGATTTCAAATCGGGACTTTACCTAAAGTCCGTTCTTGCTGTTGAGTCGGTTGCGATATCTCCTTGGATGCTTCGTGGTAAAGGACTGGAGTTGGATTTAAAACTTGATGCTCTGGGATACGAAGACTAGCCAATCAATTGGGGTTAAAAATCCGCAGAAGCAAATTCTAGTGCGAAGAAAAATCTATGTATAATTGGATGGTAAATAATTGGAAATTTATGAAATTAATTTTTGGTGGGGGTATATATAGTAATTTATTGGAATATGATAATGCGCTATGAGATTATGTGGGATTAATCGGAGAAGGAAGATTGGCCAATCAGCTGGGTTTTAGTCATCCGCAGCAGTAAATTCTAAAGCAAAGAAAAATATATGTATAATTGGATGATAATTAATTGGAAATTTTGTGAAAATAAATGCTTGTTGATGGGGGATATATATATAATTTATTGGGATATGATAATGTGTTATGAGAATATGTGGGATTAATTGAAGGAGAGGTTGTCTTGGATCTCGGCACTCTGTTGATAAATGTTGTAATAGTTGAAGTTGCCTTCGAGGTGTAAGCTTCCTGATGGGGCTGCATCAGTGCTGGGTGCTTCTAGAGAAGATTCTTCGTTTGGTATGTAGCTGTGGAAATCGAGGGCCTGCGCGAGTGCGGCGAGCTGCAGGTCGTCGATTGAGCTGTTGGGTGCCAAGCTGAATAGGTTGCCCATTGTTGGAGTATCGTCATCCGTTGTAGGTTGGGGAACGTCCTGTGAATCAGGGGAAGGATTCTCCTGCGCTGGCTGGCGGTCGGGGTGGTGGAGAGCGAGGTGCTGCTGCAGCTGATCCTTGCGGTTGAATGTACGAGGACATTTCGAGAAGGGGCACGGATGGGGATGCTCATGGGTCTTGTGGTGGCGGCGGAGCTGGTCGCTGCGCTTGAAGGCGCGGCCGCAGTACTCTACTTGGCAGACGTGGGGACGCTCTACTGGAGAACGGGGAGCAAGCAGGTCTGAAAGAGGGGCCTTGGTCATCTTGGGAGGGATGGGGTAGGGGTGGAAGTCCTTGCGCATCATCATGTATTGAGATCGCATGGGAGGGAACTGGTCTTGAACCGGGGTAGGGGATACCATCATGTTTTGGAAGCGGTTGAAGTCAAAGGATGGCGAGACCATATCGCTAAAGGCAAGGTCATCTGACAATGGCGGGGAGGTGTAGAAGGGGAAGCGTGGGGAGGAGTAGTAAGGATCCATGTAGAAGCAGTTCTGGTTAGGAGGGGTGTACATGAATGGGTTTTGCAGGTAGGATTTTTGGTCCATTAGCAGTTGGCGTTGCTGCTGCTGGAGGGCTGATGTGTTGTTGCCAGGAGTTAACGATGCCATGTCCTCAATAAGAAAGCGGTCGGCACGGCGCGGGATGCCGGCGTGACACAGAGGATGGCGCTTGGCTTTGTCGTCAAACTCTTCAGTTGCTGGTTGGATATCCTCGGTGGTGGGCTCGGTGCCCATGGACTCGCGCTTGAGATCGCGCTCAATGGCGTCAATGAACAGGCGGTCGTGGGGCACAGAGTACCAGAAGAAAACTTTCTGCTTCTTTTGTGTGCGGATACAGTTGCTGCGGTAAAGCATTTCTAAAAATTCACTGCGGGGCTCTTCTAGGATGGCGTCAATTCCTGGCTTGAGGTTGCGCAGGTCGCTAAAGATGCCTTCCTCAAACTTCTTAAAGTTGCGCACGGGGCGCCCGTAGCACTCGAAGCGGAAGACTAAGCTGCGGACAATGTCGGTGCCAGTCATGAAGAAAAGGCCGTTCCATAGGATGCACGAGAGATACTCGCCGTTTGGGAGAGGGAACCGCTGTATAGGCTGCTCCATATCCCACTGCATCGGGGCATTGCCAAGGAACTCCTTGAGCAGATGTACTTGGTCTCCCTCTCCTTCCTGTTTGCTCTGGAACAGGGGGAAGGGGCTCTTCTGCGCTTTCAGTATAAAATTCCATTCTAGTTTTTAAACATTAACTAATTAATTATCTAATACTGTCCTTTCAATACTTCTGCCGTACCTTTTATATTTTCTCTGGGAACGAAACGAAGCATCTAACCGCTTCAACCAACCTCCCATGCCTGTAACTGAGGGAATTTTTCAGACCTACAATACTCCGATCCTCCTCTGGTCCAATTCTCCTCAACTACCCTCTGATTCCGCCAACCGTCTCGATCCCCTCTTCCCATATTTGCTACAACCCCTCGGCCTTTCTCCGAATATTTCCGATGCTGCCTTCCGTTCATCCTCCTCGGATCACTCGGATCGGCCCCACAAACAAACGGAATTAATCACTAGTTAATTAACAATACCATTTATACATATCGATTCGACAACCAACCTTTATCCCCATCACTATTTCACCGCCCTGCTTTAAAAATAACCTGTTTAGGCCCAACTCCCAATTAATAAATGCACCTTCCATACTTGGCCAAACTATTCCGCAAACCTACATTTCATTTATACGCAATAAAATGTTGTCATTTTACTGGCTCCATCTCCCCCACACTTCCGAATCTAGCAACGGAAGAAATCATCCAACTTGCCACACCCAACTCTTTACGCGTCAATCTGACGTTCCAAATTGTCACCCATCAGGCCAATACGATGATTTTTAAATCGAATCCCAATATTTAAATCCAAATTTATATCACAATGCGATCCCCCAACCCTACATTTGACAATCTACATCCCAGCCCATACCGACCTAGGCCCCACCAAGCCCTCATAAACCCCAATCCGATCAACCCCCAAATATCAGATTATCCAAGCTACACCCGAACATCTGATAAGCCCAATAACTCCCTTCCAACTTCCATGGGGCGCCTCTCAATGATCCTCCCCATCGATTCAAAGATTCGACTTCCAATCCCGAATTTAAACGAGCCCAGAGATTTCACCAGGACCTTCATCGATCCATCTAATTCACCAGGAAGCTCCACTCACAAAGGCCAATAATTATCCATAGATTTAAAAATCAGTATCTAAATGTGTACAGGCCATGGACTGCACCCATCAAGTACAGGCGAGTGGTCCATAACCCTACCCAGCCAGAATCTGAACTAAATACATAGGTACCTGCAGCTCCTAAAAAGTGTCAATATGCTGCCGAGGTAAGATATAACAAGGGCGACCAGAGCCAATTTTCAAAATCAACTCATTCGGCATGCCAACTTGATGTATACGACAGTCACAACTAAACATATTCCCATGTCAACACCACCATATAGTTGGAATTAAGCTTTTCCCCGTGTATAGGCTACTAATTGTTATTTTTTAACAAGCAGTAACATGTTTAGTGAACATTACTTAACAAAACTAAGGTTCGATATAATCTTTAGGGTAGTGTGGCTATATAAATTCAAAGGTATAAATGATACACGATAATTTCAAAAGCTAATATAAATGTGCTTATATCTTATTTTACAATGAAATTCACTATATCTACTTTAAAATTATCCTTTCACATTAAATTAACCCGCTTATAAATTTAAGTGTAACTTTTGGGAAGTATAATAAACAAAATAAAGGGGATTGAGAAAAGGATGATCCTTTATTTGATATATAGATAGAGGGTTATAAATTCAAAGGTATAAATGATACACGATAATTTCAAAAGCTAATATAAATGTGCTTATATCTTATTTTACAATGAAATTCACTATATCTACTTTAAAATTATCCTTTCACATTAAATTAACCCGCTTATAAATTTAAGTGTAACTTTTGGGAAGTATAATAAACAAAATAAAGGGGATTGAGAAAAGGATGATCCTTTATTTGATATATAGATAGAGGGTTATAAATTCAAAGGTATAAATGATACACGATAATTTCAAAAGCTAATATAAATGTGCTTATATCTTATTTTACAATGAAATTCACTATATCTACTTTAAAATTATCCTTTCACATTAAATTAACCCGCTTATAAATTTAAGTGTAACTTTTGGGAAGTATAATAAACAAAATAAAGGGGATTGAGAAAAGGATGATCCTTTATTTGATATATAGATAGAGGGTTATATATTCCCATGGAAAGCCGCATAATGTCCATGTGCATCATGGTAGACATGTGGCTTGTCTGTGTAAATTTCCAAATATGACGCAAATGTTTGATCCCGTATAAGATGAATGTCTGATAAGAGTGCCACCAATCATTCATTAATTGGGGGACTTCTCAGGGAATAAATTTGCTGAGAGAGTAATAAAAGATGTTGCAACACCTCCCCCTGGGGTGCTGGAAGATGGAACCTTAGGAATTTTCTTGAGAGTGTTGGGGATTCTAGCTTGGTATTGATCCAGTTTGTCATTGGGAACAGGTAGCCAGGAATTACTTTGGGCATCCCTTGCCTCACATAGGCAGATCTAGCCATGATTCATAAGTTTCAATTCTGTATGTGCACCATTCTTTTAACAAGGTAGGTGTTTTTTCTTTTGACCTTTATGACCATACCCAACCTTCTTAGTCCTGTTCCAATTTGTGTATATCATGATTTACCACCCAAATTTTATCCCTAACTTGGATCCTTTCTTCTTGAGGGGATATTGCTTTCCTTCCTATCCTTTTCTTTTGCCATTTCTTCTTGGTCATGTCTGGCTTGTTGTACTGCAGGGTTATCTTTCCAGGTACCTTTTTAGGTAGATTCATGTGTGGTCCTTCAATTGTTGTCATGAATGGTATTTTGATTCTAATAATGAGCCCAAGTCAAATCCAATAATTAACCCCTGATTCCTTAGAAATTTGGCCCGCTAGCCAAGAGGGCCAAGGGCTGGCCGCCTGCATTCTTTTGGACTCAAGTCTGAAGGCTGTTTGATGACCTAGCCGCAAAGTCAAGAAGTTTCCCCTGATAGAGCATTGACCACAGTCAAATGCACACCACAGAAGGCCCAGACCTACTCAGAAGTAGCTGCTTGGCTAAAGAAGATTGAGACTAAACCTGAAATCAAACCCTCCAATAAGCTTCAGTCAATATCAGTCCCCAGCGCCAAATCAGTGGTGTATTTTACTGGGCCACCTGATGCAGGGAATAGAGGCAGAGAAATAGAGCATCACCCCTTCTATTATCCAACATCAACAAACCCATAATTAGCCATCTGTAAAGCCTTCCCAAGTACCAAAGTCCAGTTGGAAGAATAAGTGCATACCTAAATCTGGCAAAGTTTGGAGAGGCAAATCTTAATTGTTTGATCCCCCTGCTATGTTGAGAATGGTGGGACATCATTCTGATAGTAGAGCTTAAATGAGCCTTTGGTTCCCCCAAGTTCTACCTTATTTGCTTTTAGTGTTTTACCATCTTCACTCAGGTCCCTCGGGCACACAAGACCCATCGCTCCCACTGATCAGCCTCAGACCCCTCACCTGTGTAGTTCTGTTGTCAGGAATCCATCTACTAGGAAACATATCACCACTACAGTGTATGATTGCAGAGGGATGGAGACCTGTAACCAATGTGCCTACCAGAACAGAGACCATTCTCATACAGAAGATCTCCCCAAGAGGGGATTAAATCTACCCAAGAAGAAGTAAGCTCCCAGTTAACTTAGAAGAAAGGTCAATGCCAACAGATGGAATGTTGTGTTCTGAGGCGCCGCACAGACACACAACAGGAAATCCTAACCTTAGGATTAGATTTTTACTAAGTCTCAATTAGATGACAGGGAAGGCTATGTGATTACCTTGCGGCCCTGGAAGAATAATCTCTACTAGTTGTGGCTAGAGAGAGGCGCAGAAGTACTGATTACACAAAGACAAAAATGTGAATAGAACTTAGATTTTATTGGTGAATACTAAATGGAATATATAGTGGTTAGGAATACCACAAAATACTACTAGGACGGTAGGATTACTTGCCACAAGCATGAGTGGGGCAAGTGAGATGCGCAGAGTCAAGAAACCAAAAAATTGTATTTCCTGATTCAGTCATCAACTCATTTCAAGAGGTGAAAGCAAAAGCGAGAGGTTCATCTTTGAAATGGCCCACCAAAGGCAAAATCAAAACATGGTGAATAGCGGTATTCACAATATGTAATATTATGGGAGTCTGGGTTTTTGGAGTCCACATATACATATGTTGTATCTCCGTGACTGGAGGATTGTAGGATAAGGGAGTGACAGTATACCATATGCCATGTATCATGTGGCGCCAAGTCTTATACAAGTGCTGGGGAGGAGTAGAGGAACTAGAGTTGCTCTAGCCCCTAATGTCAAAACAACAGGGTTGACCCCCAGAAAGGTTCTGACCAAGCAGTTTGTGACCTGCAATCTGACTTCCCAGTGACCCATAGACAAATATGAAAGCTAACTCAAATTCTCAAAAACAGTAACATGAGCAAATGTTGATCATGTTGCAACCAAGTTTCCCTCCTTTCCTGCTAATGTATCTTACAATACACAGGGGGCTCAATAAGTTGCCCCTTGACGTATCTAACGACATGGATCAATTTGATGGCAACATCAAACTGCAGGTACTTTCTCTTAATTAGGAGTGCTGCCAATTTGACTTGTTGATCCCCGCACAAGTTATTCCTTGGCTTCAAACCTTACATGGAACTTCCCACTATACCACCCCCTTGTGGTCTTGTGGCTTTCCCCATATAGTATATTAATCATAATATTCTACAATAAACAATACCTTATTCTATTCATTCTCGTCCTTTCTATTGGACTGTTGTCTTCCCCAATTCAAATACTAAACTCAAATTGGTTCAGTTGCAACAATCCCATATGGTGGATGCCTCAATTTAGAGCTTGAATCATTATTATGATCAAGCCACCCCCTAACCATCCAACCAAGTAATTTACACAATCATGTTCCTGATACCCACAATTCACAACATCTATATAATAGCCATCTCTCAATAAAGAATATTACCTCATTTCCAATTATTTCCCCCTTGTAACTCTGCTAAAACAGCACAGTTACAGCATTAGTTGCAGAATTAGGTTCTCCATCCTACCTTGCTTTTCAAGATTCCTCATGTTGCCCGTAACCACTGCGGTCAACAACTATATGAAAGATTCATGCCCAGGCTCCCTGTGGACTGGACGCCCTACACGCCAGGGACCAAGATGCCAGAAGGGTACATACTGTACCAGAACCTGTTGATGCTGGTCCCTGCCTGCAATACCTTATCAGCTCAGGGGGCTTTCCAAAACCCTACTACCATAGCCCGAGTTGTTGACAAAAGTATCAATCCAGCCCACATAGCCCAGCATCTGTGCAGAGCCGCCTTGGAATCATTTACAGGAGCAAATGGCAACAACACCAATGCATGGATCCAATCTGCTCAAAGCAAACTAACACAAATGGAATGCCCCACACGCTTTTGGGTTGCAGAGATATCCATTTTTCCGACCCACAACACAGGCACCTGGTGAAACAAGTGACACAAGGACCACACCAAGAAGGACTGGGACACCTTCAAGTGAGACTTTCTGGTGAGATCTGTAACAAAAGACACATCCCTCATGATCATACACCAAGTAAAGCTTGATCCAAACTGGCACAGTAAAAGAGCTTACCCAAGCTTACAAGGAGCTCTGCCTCCAAGCACCCTCAGATATGATGTTTGACACCCCAGCCACACACCTCATGTACTATGACGCCCTTAAATCACATGTAATGAGACACGTGAACCTGGAACAAGTAATCAATCTGCAGAGCCTGTACCTTGAAGCGGAGAAAGCAGAGCAAACATCTAATGTGCTGTACAAGGCATAAAACAGGAAAAGGAAGAGACCTAAAGACTCTCACTCCTCAGGATGCACCAAACGCCCCCAACAAACAATGGTAACCACACAAGCAACAAGCCTCTGGGCTCCAATGGCCATAGCAAAAGGAACAATGGCCAGTCCAATTTCACTCACTTCAGAGTCATCAGTACTCAGGATAACAAGGATGAGGGATAAGCCCGGGGAGAGCAGTAAGCGAGCCAAGCTCTCCCCACCAAACTTCTGCCTTGCCAAAAAATGAGTATCATACAGAGGACGTGGATCAGTGCCCAATGATCCAGGTTTCATTGGGAGATCCAGTACTCTACATCATTGCCATACATCCCAATAAACTGATGTCCTACCTTTTCAGCTTTCAAAGTTACATAGGTTCAGCTCTTTTGGACTCAGGCGCAGATAGTACCCTTGCCAATAGCAACTTTGTGAACAAGTTCAGGTTAGCCACTAATCCTTTGCAGATTAAGAACATGGTTTTAGCTGATGAACATCACATTGCTGTGACTTGGGAAGCTGCCCCTTTTCCATCCCACTGGAGAACCTCCACTCAACCATCCAAGGCCCATCACTGGTTTTCCAAGATTAGAAGTGGTATTTGTCCTGGACTGATTGAGGAAGAACAACCCTCACATGGACTGGGCCACCTCAGTGTTAACCATCAAACAAGAAAGAGTCAACCACCAAATTTACCCTGACACAGTTGACCAGCTTCTTCATAACCATGTGTTTGCACACATTACAGAGACCCAAGAGGAAAAAGATAACCTTAAGGCAATTGATTGGGACTCCTGTCAGTACAAGGTATACACTTTAAGGATCACCAAGACACTGCTACCTCCCAGGATCAAGAAATTGTAGCGCAGCACCCAGAGATTTTTGAAGAGGCACTGCCAGGGCTACCTCCTAAGAAACACATACAACACTCAATACAACTCAAGGGAGCAGTACCCAAGGTGCAACTCATATCCCAAATTCACCCCCAACAAGGATGACACACTCTGGGCTTAACTTAAAGAGGCTTTGGATAAGGGGCTCATCCAACCTTCCCAATCACCCTTTGGGGCTGCTGTGTTCTTTGTAGCAAAGAAGGACGGGTCCCTCAGGTTATTTACCAAGTACTTAGCGTTGAACAAAGTCACCATTAAGAATTGATCCCCTCTCCCGCTTATTGATGATCTTTTTGAAGCCTTGGGTGGAGCAACCATTTTTTCAAAGATTGATATAACAGCTGGGTACAACCAGATTTGTATAAAGGAAGAAGACATCCCCAAGACCGCCTTCTGAACCAAGTACAGCTCATATGAGTGGGTTGTACTTAACTTTGGAATGGCAAATGCACATTTAACCTTTGTTACCTTTATTAATGAGGTTTTTGCACCCCATATTGCCAAGAACACACTAGTGTATCTGGATGATATTATTGTGTATAGTACTAGGTGAAAAAACACCACAAGGACTTAGATGCAGTATTTGCAACCCTGGCATAGCACAAATTTATATGTGAAGCCCTCTAAGTGTCAATTCTACCGAGAACAGCTCCCCTTCCTTGGACATGTGGTGTCAAAAGAGCGCATCAAGCCTGATGCCCAGAAAATCCAAGCCATATGTAAGATACCGCCTCCCAAGGACAAGAGTGAGCTTTGTACTTTCCTTGGAATGATAGCCTATGTCTGACGCTTCATTCTGGGCTGCGGCATCCTAGCTGTGCCACTATCTGCCATCACAGGTACCAAATCAAAATTTGTATGCCCCCCCCCAACAAGACCTTTGTTTCTGTTGCTTGAAAGACAAACTGACATCTGCCCCCATCCTGCAATATCCAAGAAGGGATGGTGACTACCAAATGGAGACAGATGCCTCAGACACCTCTATTGGGGGTGTACTATGCATAAAAAGGACACATGCAACTACCTGCCAGTGGCTTATGAGTTGTATAAGCTTACAGATGGTGAGTGCTGGTACCCAATTCACAACAAAAAAGCTGCAGGTAATTTTTCATTGTCTAGTCAAGTGGCGTTGATACCTGGAGCAACAAGAAGCATTCACTGCCCTAACCAACCATAAGTCCCTCATATATTTCAAGACCCAAGCTCAATGGATGGTGTTCCTAGAGCAATTTAACATGAACATCCAATATAAACCTAGACCAGAGATGGTCATGGCGGACACCCTCTCACATCTATATGTAAGAGCTTCCAGAGGCAAAAAGGGCCTGGATCCAGACTGGCCCCACCTGGTGCTTTGAACCAATGACAAAAGTTTTCTCCCAGGAACTATGGATATTATCAGAGATACCGTTGTCAATAATGAACATCTGTTTACAGAGTTTTACAGAGCGTTGCACCGCAAAATGACAGATAGGGTAACTATTCCTTATGTCCCCACACCAGAGAATTGATACCATCTTGTGCTACCACCAAGACCTAAGGCATACAAAAAGTCAAAACCTCTACAACTTCTTGAAACACAAAACCTGGTGGCCAGATCTGTATAGAAACGTGCAGGAAGTCCTTGAAAAATGCTAAGCATGCAAGACTTTTGCAAAAAGTGTCAGGATACCAAGATTACTGTGATTCTCCTTCAGGTGAGGGAGGTGTTGCAACCAAGTTTCTAGACTTGCCTGCTAATGTATCTTATGATACACAGGGGGCTTTCAATGAGTTGCCCCTTGACATATCTAACAACATGAACTAATCTGATGGCAATATCAAATGGCAGGTACTTCATCCTAATTAGGAGCACTACCAATTTGACTTGCTGATCCCCGCACAAGTTATTCCTTGGCTTCAAACCTTACATGAAACTTCCCACCATGCCATCCCCGTGTGGCCTTGTGGCTTTCCCCATATGGTATATTAATCACAATATTCTACAATAAACAATACCTTATTCTTATTATTCTGTCCTTTCTATTGGACTGTTGTCTTCCCCAATTCCAAATACTGAATCCTCATTGGTTCTGTTGCAACAGTGGTAGCAGTGGTAGGTTGACAACCTACCTAAAATAAAATTCCCCCCAAGAAAGGACAGAGTACAGGGCTGTATGGCTACTCCCCAACAAGAGACCTTCCTGCCAATCCTCAAGGGGGACATCCCCAACAGGTACGTCATCTATCAAGACCAGTTAGTTCTCACCAGCGTGTACAATTGGCTCTGTCTTGGGCAGCGTGACGCCAGCCTCACCCTGCCCCAGTCAGACCTGTCTCAGCGCATGCTCAACCTTCAGCTAGAATCTTTTGCTGGTGGCATCAAAGGGGCTGACATCATCAGTTGACTCCAATCTACTGAAACCTGCCTCCGCATCTGTCAGGTTCCTGGGCCCATGTGGGTTGCCACTGCGTCTGGACGCCTCACAGGGCCTGCCGCTGTGTGATTCACCAACTGGGCCAGTCAAGAACTTGACGTTACCTGGGCAGCATTCCAAGACGCCGCCAAGTCCTGCTACAGCAAAACCTTCTCCCCCATTGTTGTGGGAACTCCTCTTCTAGCAATCAAACAAACTGGTTCCGTTCCTGTCAAGTTAAATTCCATAATGCTGGGTATTGTCTGTCCAAGTAAGAAGGCACAGAAGGCCGGAAAACCTGTATCAAAATTGACCAAGTTAACAGATTTAAACCAAACAGTCAATTGAAAATGGGTCACAGCTGCTCCAGTATGCCAGCTGAAACCAGCTCCCCCTTGTAAACTGATGTTGATAAATCAACGGTATATAGGGACATCCAATATAAGCTCATTAATTGGAATGGTTGTCAGAAACTGGTCACACAAGGGTTCTTTGTAACCTGGACTAGATACTTACTTGAAGATGCCAAAGAAATAGGAGATCAAGAATCAGGTGGTATTGCTTAGTCAATTTTTCTGATATATATTGAATAATTTTCCCTGTTTCAACTCTAAGAGTTGAGTCCTCCTAAATTTACTCAATAAAAATCAATTATCCCAAGTTCTAATTTTAAATTTTAAAATGCATCCTGTGCTTGGGTTATTGCGGTATATCCCATATAATCTGATTCTGAACAGAATCATTTCAGGAAGATGGGTCCCGGCATTGGGAACTTTGTTGTTGGCGCCGCAAAATGTTAATTTCATGCCAGCCAATTTTGTAGCTCCTCCCTCCATTCCTGAAGATGAAAATTGGGTCACTTCTCAATGCCCAGAATTCTACGCTGAAGATGCATTGATGCTTTCCCAGGTCATTTATCTTGGTTTACTCTGGTTAGGATTGATTGTTCTACTTAATCCTGGAGTTACAATTGGAAATTTTACAAAAAAATATCTGAAGCCACGTTGGTGGTTAATCATCAATTCTATGTGGATTTGGGTGGTTATTCCCCATCATTTAGAAACAGCATCATGTTATCCAGTTATTTCTGTCATATTACTCAACTCTTCTACGTCTGAGTTTTTGGAAGAAGTTTGTCATGAATTTGTGTTTCTTTTCTCTTTCTCTGTCAAGATATCTGCTTTTACCATGTTTATTTGCATCAGTTCATTTCTGAGTTTTCAGTTTGGGCTTTTCTTTAATTTTTGGTTTCCATCTCTGGCTGCAGTTGTAGAGACTGGATCCTCTGTTTCCTATTTCCGTTGTGTCATGTCATTTTGGCGTCCGGATTATTTTCCTGCTCCACCCACTGATGAAATCTTGCGTGAAGTTTTGTCAGCTTTATCATTTTATTCCGGCTCTACCCTTAGTCACAAATCCCAAGCTTACCATGTGATGACAAAGGTTTCCAAAGATGCTTGAGAATGGTTGTTGTCCGCGGTGGAGCGCAATCCACGTGTTTTAACTGAGAGTGAATCTCTATACCCTTTGTTAAAAAAATTGTGTGTATCTATTGAGGAGCTCAAAGTATATCGTAAGCTGTACGCCTTCTGTCAGGGTACAACTCCGCTTTCAGTATTCCTTCCTCAGTTTCTTACCTACTGCCGTACGATCAATGTTCCCAAGGTGAACAAACTCTCAGTGTTGTGGTTAGCAGTTGACCAGACTACCCAGGATTTGGCGGTTTGGGATTCCCTGTTAACCACAACTGAGGCCCTGGTAAGCCAAATTCTTTCACTGGTCTCAAATCCATCTACTTCCAAACAAGGTACGTTGGTAATTGAGGACAAACCCGCGGCGCGCTCTTGGTTTTCTGGTCCTAGTTTGGTGGCAGCTCCTTCCAGCCAAAGTCAGAATTGTTCTTATTGTAGCTCTTCTCAGCTGCTGGGCAGTGGTGAAAAAATCCGTCTATGTGACTGAAGCCCCTGTAGTGTCCGGTCCCAATAGCTCTTTGGTGATGCTTCAGCATTTCATACCTACCAAGCCTTCTGAGGTTGTGTCTGAAGAGTTGCCTCTTGTGCCCATTGATTGTAACTATCCCGTTCTTCCTGCTGCTGTTCAAGAAATGATTGAGCAATACTTCCAGGAGCATCCTGCCTCCTTAGCCGCCGTCTGTACTACTGAGGAGAAGCAAACTCCTGCTGAGATTGCAACCTTTGCTGCCAATAAATCTACTTCTGGTTACTTCTTGTTTTATGGTAACATAGATAATAGTCAAACTATCTATCAGCCGGCCATTTTATTGGATACAGGTGCTTCTGAGAACTTCATGAGTGTGGAGACTGCAGACTTGCTACAGCTCAAGTACCACCCAGGAATGCTTGTTAGGGGTGGAAACTGTCAAACGTTCCCCTCCTTCCAGCTGAAGAAGCCAGTTAATTTTGTAGTTGCAGGTCAGTCCTTTACTGCAAGGTTTTCTGTTTGCTCTACCTTGATGTATCCTATCATTTTGGGAGTAAGTTGGTGGAGAGATCATAATGTATCAACCTTACTGGAGAAAAATGAGCTGCAGGTGGAACACTCTTTGGGTATAACCATTTGTATTCCGCTGTTGGATATGTCTGAATTAGAGCAATCATCACAGACAATACAGTCAGTGCCTATCCCTGTACCCGCAAGTTTGGATTTACCGGCATGCTTGCAACCCTGGTCTGCGGCATTTGACACCACCAGAGGCAAGGTCCTTCCCAAGCACACTCAGTTTGACTTTGACTTTAAGGTTACTGTCAATCTGATTCGCATTGCATCTCCTATTTTGCCTTTAACCTTGAAGGAAGACGCATGTTTGTAAGAATGGACTTGCAACATGTTGGCAAAAGGCTACATTTTCAAGAAGACTTCGTCAATCTGCTCTTTGTTATTGTTTGTTCAGAAGTCTGATGGGTCTCTTTGTCCTTGTGTCAATTACGGGAATTTAAACAACATTACAATTCTGGATCCTTATCCTTTACCTCTCAAAGCACAGATCTCTAGATGTGTTGAGAAGGCCAAGGTATTCTCAAAACTTGATCTGTTGAATGCTTTCAATCAAATCAGGATTGCAGAAGGAATGGAATGGTTAACAGCATTCAGGACCAAGAAGGGTATCTTCTAGTTCTGTGTAATGCCTTTTGGATTGAAGAATGCCCCAGCTTGCTTTCAGCGGTTGATTGATTCAGTCCTGGGAGATCTCCTAGGTGTTTATGCCATCGCATATATGGATGACATCTTAGTGTTTTCTCCGGATGAGGAGTCCCATAAGGCCCACTTGTTGGCAGTTGTAGAGCGCATTCTCCAAGCAAACTTGATTATCAAAAAGAGTAAGTGTGAATTCTTTAAACGTAAGGTTACCTTTCTGGGTAATATTATCTTTGAGGATGGCCACACCATTGCCCCTGATAAGGAAGCTGCGGTTTGAGAGTATGCTACGCCTGTGACAGTATCCCAACTTTATAGTTTCCTGGGTACATGTACGTTTTTGAAGAAATTCACTCCCCACTTGTCTGAGGTGGCTGCCCCTTTATATTTGGCTAGTGGAAAGATAACTTTAGTCTGGACGCCTGAGTGTGCAAGTGCTTTCTCAGCAGTCAAGGCTCTTTTGTTGTCCTCACCAGTGTTAAGACATGTGGATCCTGAGCTTCCTTTTGTTGTTTCCACCGATGCATCTAAATACGCTGTGGCTGGTGTGCTGTTGCAAACAGCTAGTGACAGGATTGAGAGACCTGTAGGGTATTTCTCCCAAAAGATGGAGGCTCAAGAACGCAACTACATGATTTACAACAAGGAATTGTTGGCTGTAGTGGAATTGTTAAAGCATTGGCATCACCATCTCATGTCAGCACGTCATCCATTTGTAGTAAGAACTGACCACAAAGCTCTTCTATATTATTGGCAACCCAGGGTTTTGTCGGGTTGCCAATCCAGATGGCATGGTGATCTGACAAGATACAAGTTCCGCTACAAGTTTATTAAGGGATCTGACAATCACTTGGCCGATGCCCTGAGCAGGAATCCCTCCCATCTCCCAGATGCTAGTATGGATGCCAAGTTTAACACACATACTATGATTCCAGACAAGGCTGTGGTCCCTTTTGTATTGCCTCCACTGGCTACATTGGCTACCATGTCTTTAGCTGAGGGTGCAGACCTGGACTTGTACTCCAAGGTTAATTTTCTGCAACCTTTGTCCAAGGGTTATGATAGGCTATTGGAGCTAGCATGTGCAAACCCAGTAGATCAGCCTCAGGGCTATCATAAGATTGGTCCAGTCCTATATCATCAAGGTCACTTGTGGGTCCCTGAAGGCACTATTCAGGATGAAATCATGGAGGCTAATCATACCTATCCAACAGCTGGTCATCCAGGAAAAAACAAAACAGTGGAACTTATCTGCCGCCAGTTTTCCTGGAAAGGTTTGACTGTGCAGGTAGCCGCTTTTGTTTGAGATTGTCTGGTATGTGTTTGATCCAAGGCCAGTTGGAATAAGACTACTGGTTTACTGGTCCCACTTCAGCCTGCTGCCGGTCCTTGGATGTCTGTGTCGGCGGATTTCATTGGCAAGCTTCCCAATTCTAATGGGTTTAACGCAATCATGGTAGTAGTTGATTGTTTCACAAAGATGGCACACTTTGTACCTTGCTCAACCACAATTACTTCAGCGGAAACCACTAGGTTATTTGTGAACAGAATCTTCTCTCTACATGGCATCCCAATGGAGATTGTAAGTGACCGTGGTCCTCAATTTATTGCTCAGTTCTGGGAAGCTTTTACTGGAATCCTTTGTATTAAATTGTGCTGCTCTACTGCTTTCCACCCCCAGTCCAATGGACAAACGGAGAGGGTAAACCAAGGTTTGGAGGTCTACCTACGTTGCTACACCAATGCGCAACAAGATGACTGGTGTGATAATCTACCCATGGCAGAGTTCACATATAATAACGCCCTGCACACGTCAACTCAAGTATCGCCATTTTATGCCAATGTGGGTTACAATCCCTCTTCCAACATGGGTCCTTGTTTGGTTAGCAATGTGGAAGCTGCAACTGATCAAGCCGCTGAATTGAAGCAGGTCCATCAGGAGCTCCAAGTTACTCTCACCGCCGCCATGACAACTTACAAGGAATTCGCAGATCGCAAGTGCCAGGAAGGTCCAACTTACAGGCCAGGTGATCTAGTCATGGTTGATGCTCACAATATTAAACTTAAAGTTCCATGTCGTAAATTGGGTCCCAAGCAAGTTGGCCCCTTCAAGGTGGAACGTCAGATTGGTCCCTCTGCCTATTGGCTGGATTTATCTCCTGCTTTCAAGATTTTCCACACCTTCCATGAATGTCTCCTTACTCCCTTTAAAGGAACAGAGATCCCCTCTTCCCAACCCATTCTTGTGGAAGGAGAACCTGAGTACAAGTTAAATTGTATTCTAGCTTCCCGCAAGAATTGTCGCCGTTTGGAATATTTGGTATCTTGGAAAGGTTATCCTGATTCTGAAAACTCCTGGGTTCCCCACTACAATTGTTCAAATTCCTCTGATCTGATCCACAAGTTCTACAAGCGCAATCCCACTGCCATTGGACACCCTGAACTTACCCTCGTTGTAATGAAACTCCCACCTGCCCATAAGAATTTCTCTTTATCCCATCTCCCAGATGGTGGTATTGTGCCCAGGGCTAAAGCGGAGGGTAATGTCACAGTAAGTTCCATAATGCCAGATATTGTCCGTCCAAGTAAGAAGGCACAGAAGGCCAGAAAACCTGTATCAAAATTGACCAAGTTAACAGATTTAAACCAAACAGTTAATCAAAAATGGATCACGGCTGCTCCAGTATGCCAGCTGAAACCAGCTCCCTCTTGTAAACTGATGTTGATAAATCAACGTAATATGAGGGTCACCTGATATAAGCTCATTAATCAGAATGGTTGTCAGAAACTGGTCACACAAGGGTTCTTTGCAACCTGGACTAGATACTTACTTGAAGATGCCAAAGAAATAGGAGATCAAGACTCAGGTGGTATTGCTTAGTCAATTTTTCTGATATATATTGAATAATTTTCCCTGTTTCAACTCTAAGAGTTGAGTCCTCCTAAATTTACTCAATAAAAATCAATTATCCCACGTTCTAATTTTAAATTTTAAAATGCATCCTGAGCTTGGGTTATTGCGGAATATCCCATATAATCTGATTCTGAACAGAATCATTTCAGGAAGATGGGGCCTGGTATTGGGAACTTCATTGTTGGCGCTGCAAAATGTTAATTTCATGCCAGCCAATTTTGTAGCTCCTCCCTCCATTCCTGAAGATGAAAATTGGGTCACTTCTCAATGCCCAGAATTCTACGCTGAAGATGCATTGATGCTTTCCCAGGTCATTTATCTTGGTTTACTCTGGTTAGGATTGATTGTTCTACTTAATCCTGGAGTTACAATTGGAAAATTCACAAAAAGATATCTGAAGCCGCGTTGGTGGTTAATCATCAATTCTATGTGGATTTGGGTGGTTATTCCCCATCATTTAGAAACAGCATCATATTATCCAGTTATTTCTGTCACAGTTCCTGAGTACCTTGCCACCTGGCAACAAGCTCTTGCTGCCGCCCCAAAGACGTGACCGACAGAAATGCAATGCTACTCACTCTCATTGTCAATGGGTTAAAACCCCATATCTGCAAGTGGGTCCCCGTAGGTTGCTGCACCTCCATCAATGACTGCTACAAGGCTATTGTAGAGGCTAACAACCAAGCCTCAATGGGCTTCTGTCGTACCAGTGACGCTCCATCCCAACCATGTACCACACCTGGCAGTGGCCACAATCAAGTAGGCCGCTGCCAGCCCCGTCAGCAGGATAATGGGAATAAACGCCCCCGCAAGGGGGAGCTTCAGCTAGTGTAGATCAAGGATCAGGGAAAAGCCTGGGGGTTGTAGCAACAAGAGGCCTTGTAACCCCACCTGACCCATCCTCTCAATCCCTGCTTGCAAAAAATCCCTGCAACTACAACATTCATGAATTCAAAACCCTGGATGTCTTTCAAGTCCACAGTGACGACCCCGTATTGCAAGCAAGCCACTCCTCAAATAAAGTAACACACTTGTCCTATCCCTTCTGTTTCTGTGGGAACACCCACAAGTTACTGGTAGATACTGGGGCCAACCACACCATGGTGGACCAGGCGTTTGCCAACTCTCAACAATTGGACTGAGTGCCCAGCAGGTTCAAAGAAGTACAAGTAGCTGACTCCCGCAGAGTTGCAATCACCCATGAGATGGCACCCTTCTCTGTGAGAATGGGGAACGTCCAAGTTAAACTCTCTGGGCCAATTGTGGCAGGGCTCAGCCACAACGCAATTGCTGGCCTCAACTGGCTACGGCACAACTGTCCCTACATTGATTGGGATACCTCTGTCATCACCCTCAACAGAAATGGGGTGGGGTTCCAGATTTACCCTGTGGAAATGAGCAAGTTACTCCATGATACTGTGTTTGTCAGAATAACAGAGACAGGCTTGTACAATTTCAAGGAGGGAAACTAGACTTTAACCAATGCTCAGTCAAAGTTATCTGCACTGAACCGTTTGTGGTCTCTTCCTTGACCTCCTCACCATCACCAGCGCTTTCTGCACTCCTTGAGGAGTACAAGGATGTATTCAGTGAGACACTTGAACAACTACTACCTCTCCAGGAGATCCAGCACGCTGTACAACTTCAAGGATTGTTACCTAAAGCATGACCATTATACCGTCTTACATCAAAGAAAGATGAGACCCTCCGCCAGCACCTTGTGGACGCGCTTGATAAGGGCTTCATTTGCCTCTTGCTCTCTCCATACAGGGCGGCTGTCTTCTTTGTAGCTAAGAAGGATGTGCTCCTTTGCCTGGTCACAGACTACTGCGCCCTAAATGAGGTGACGGTTAAGAACAAGTACCCCCTGCCGCTGATTGACAACCTATTTGATACACTCACAGGTGCAAAGGTCTTTAGCAAGATTGATCTCACTGCAGGGTACAACCAGGTCCGCATTACACCAGGGGATGAGGCAAAAACTGCCTTCTGCACGTGCTACGGCTTGTTTGAGTGTTGTGTCATGAACTTTGGAATGACCAACGCTCTCTCCACCTTTGTCATGTTGATGAACAAAGCATTTGAGGAACTGATTGGAAAATGTGTGGTTGTGTACCTTGACAAAATTATTGTCTTCAGTCAAGATCAAACCACACATCTCTGACACCTTCATGCTGTCCTCAACACCCTTTAGAAAAACCATCTAAAAGCTAAACCCTCCAAATGTGAGTTTCTCAAGTCAGAGCTGTTATTCCTTGGGCACACCATCTCTGCCCAAGGGATAAAGCCCAACCCTGCCAAAATCAAGGCAATCACCAGCATGCCGCCCCCCACTGATGTGGGCCAGGTGTGGACATTCCTAGGCATGGTTGCCTACGTACGCAAGTTCATTCCCAATTGCAGGGAACTAATTGCACCTCTCACTGAGCTCCTCAATATTAAACAGTGCTTCCATTGGACCCCTGTCAGAGATTGAGCCTTTGAGACATTGAAGCAAAGGCTCACAACAGCACCAGCACTGAAGTTCCCCAATTGAAACCAGCAGTACAAACTCGAGACCAATGCCTCCAACAGGGCCATAGGGGGCGTGCTAAGGGTAGAAACTGACAATGGCGTCTTCCTCCCTGTGGTGTATGAGTCCAGGAAACTTACTGACTTGGAACAACGTTATCCCATCCATGATAAAGAATTGGCGGCCATTGTACACTGTGTTGAGAAGTGGTGCTGTTACCTGGAAGGTGCTACCTTCCCACCCCGCGTTCTGACGGACCACAAGTTGCTCCAGTACTTCAACACGCAGTCTCACTTGACACGCTGCCAAGCAGGATGGGTTGAGTGTCTATCCCCCTACTAGTTGCGCATTGAGTACAAGCCTGGAAAGGAACTTGTCACAGCTGATGCTCTTTTGCGACTCTATGTAGCGTCCATCACTGGGGACAATGGCTTGGACCCAGATTGGCCCATGCTCTACCTCTGCCCTGAGGCAACTTGCTACAAGGGCCTTAAATTGGTCACCATCTCCAAATTGAAGGACAACAAAAGTCAGTTCACCACCAATGCTGGTAACGTCTGCCGCTGGGCAGAGACAGGTGAGAAGACGTCTTACATTCCCACCATGCAACAAGGGGACACAATATTGCACTACCACCAGACCCTAGGTCACATCAGAGGGCGTAACCTCTTTGAGATCATGAAACAGAAGGTTTGGTGGCCGCGCATGCGTCAAGACATCTTGGACCTCCTTGAAACGTGTGTGTTGTGAGAAAAGAACACGTCCAAACCTGCACCCCCCAAGTCTGTCCTGCTCATCAAGGCCATGGAACCCTTTGAGCAGTGGGCCCTCAACATTGTGGGGCCACTCCCCAAAGACAGACTGGGAAAGAAGTACATTATCACTGCTATTGACTACTTCACTTGCTGGCCAGTGGCCTGGGCAACAACCAACCACACTGCCACCGCCATTACCTGCTTTATTGGCAAGGAAATTGTGGCCCGCTTTGGGCGACCCAAACGCCTCATCACAGATGGCGGCACCAAAACTTTTTGGGCATGTCATGAAGGCATACTGTGCTAAGAACGTGCTCCAACGTATAGTTACAACCCCCTATCATCCTCAAGCCAATGGACGCATGGAACAGTTAAATGGCTCACTGGTTCAATTGGTTGCCAAGCTCTCACAAGAGCACCCTAACACCGCATGGACTGAACACCTGCCCACGCTCTACTCATCCTGCAAGCAAGAATCAACAGGGGCACAGGGTTAAGCCCCAGTACCCTGGCCTTTGGAACACCTGACAGTCTGACAGGGGTTGAACAGGGAAAACTACGGTCCAAGGTTCCCGACAAGCCTCCCCTAGTAACAACTCCATCCCTAGACCAATAGCGTGCCAAAGCCCAGGAAATTGAACACAAGCAGATTGCAGGAGGGACAAAGCACCTCAAATCTAGATATGCCATAGGTGATCCCGTCTACACTCTCAATCCCAACTCTGCCAAGTTGGAACCCAACCACCTAGGGCCCTTCAAGATAGCTGCAGTCTATGACAATCACACTTATCAACTTGAATTTGCCCAAGGAAACACCAAGAAGCTTTACCATGATTGCTTGCGCCCCTGCCGCGCCATCCCCACACAAAAGTTGTTTGTGCAGACCTTCCCAGACCTTCCGCAGACTCTGGTCTTGGTGTCTGACAACAAGCAGGGGGCAAGGGGGGTGTTGCAACCAAGTTTCCAGACTTGCCTGCTAATGTATCTTACAATACACAGGGGGTGCTTGATGAGCTGCTCCTTGACGTATCTAACGTTATGGATTAATCTGATGGCAATATTAAATGGCAGGTACTTCATCCTAATTAGGAGCACTACCAATTTGACTTGCTGATCCCCGCAGAGTTATTCCTTGGCTTCAAACCTTACATGGAACTTCCCACTATACCACCCCCTTGTGGTCTTGTGGCTTTCCTCATATAGTATATTAATCACAATATTCTACAATAAACAATACATTATTCTTATTATTCTGTCCTTTCTATTGGACTGTTGTCTTCCCCAATTCCAAGTACTGAATCCTCATTGGTTCAGTTGCAGCAGCCTCATCCAAGGACAGATATAAAATTGAATTTAAAAAATCAACTAATATTTATACGTATAACTTAAATCATTTATATTTAAATTAATCAAGCTCTCTTTTTCAGTCAATTCAATCCTCAACAGAGCTTTACCATCCAATCATATAAAATTATTGTAAACAATTTATTGTGCCACTTCTAATTTTAATTCACACATTCTAAAGTTGGATAAACTACACAGATAAGCCACTCTAAAATAGCTAAATTGTGATTTGAACATTAAATAAATATTTGTTATAGTCTGAGGGGCTTATATTCTCACTTTGCATAATTTAGACCACACTTTACTGAATTCAACCTTCTTAATTTCAGCAATAATGTAAGGGATTGAATGTAAGGATGAGCCAAATTAAGTTTTGCTTGCTCATCAACTTTTAAAAATAAAATTTACAGAAACATCAATTCAGTCAAATCCCTTATGGCTTGATCCCACCTGAGGCAAAATTAAAGAAAGACAGAGTCACTTTTATACATATTGATAGATAAGTTTTTTAATTGATTAGCTGATTATCAAGGCCTGCAGGGATGAAAAATCAGCATGGGCATAGAACTTGGCCACAGTCTCAGCTAGAAGAATATGGACCCCAACCTGCAGCAAATCAAATAAGCCCTCTCACCCAGATAGTGTCCCTTGCTTAACAACTTGCTTGAGCCACCCAAAGACCTCTTCAATTGGGTTTAGGAATGGGGAATACACAGAGAGAAATAATAGGTGCATCTTTGATGTGGCTAATTGTTGTGGGCCAACTTCCATGCTCATCTCAATTGTTGGAAATTCCTCAAGAATATCTGCCACCTTATTGAGCCCAACATTATCCAATACAATAGCATTAGTGAACCCCAGGCTAGTGCACCTAAGATGCTCTTGGATCAATTGGAGAAATGATAGAAATGACATGCTATTGTTCAAACCCAATATCATTTGATACATCCCAATCCCCTTTGGACCAAGGATAGCTGCCATCAAATAGGCTGTGGCGCAAACTGCAGCACACCAAGCTACCCCGTCATTGGAGCCTTTGGGAACATATCCATATCTATTGTGCATAGATGAGGCAAATGCCAATTTGTTGATATAGTAGAATTTGATGGTCCCTTTTTTTTGAGGCCAGTGTACGCCTCAGTGTAATTTTTCTGGGTCTCAATATTGAAAGGGCTGTTTTGTTATTATAGGGAGATACCCCAAGTTTTTTTACAAGAAATACAGACCTTTGACCACATGACAGAAAAAACAAACTGGAGCCTCAATCTCAAAATTAGACTTGGCCATAGACTGTATATCTGCAGTTCAAGATGAAAGTCTCAGTTGATCCACTAACAAATGGCCCATTTGTGCTCCTTGGTGAGAAGGGTTGACAGGCGCTTGGGTTTCTCAATTTGGAGAATTCAACCAGTGTTGAGATAATGGTTTTATAGTTTGTTGGCAAATTTTGGATCCACTATAACAATATCTGTGGCCTTCTTGAGGTCACCAGTATCCTGTATCAACTTGGAAGGTAGTTCCTGAAATAAAGAACCTTATCAAGTTGACTTTTTGAGTAAGGTTGAATCATGATCCTGCACAGTGACCAGCATGCAAGGCATAAGTATCTCGTTGTAGAAGGCCATGACCTTTTTTTAGCCCCTGCTGCCTCTCCACAGCTCTATAAAACTCTGGCTCTTCATCATTATCTTGGTCACCATCACTTATATAGGGCTTATAGCTAGCGTCAAGCAACTGCTGAACCTTTTGTATCATGCTTGCTGATACCAACTTCTGATATTAAACAGGCTCAAATACCAAAGGAGTGAGCTCAAATTCTTTGCTGTTCACTGTTTTAGGTGTAATAACCTTGGTAGCCTTTCTGGATAGCTTGGCACCATTGGATTTATGCTCTAAACCCTCCTAACCTGTGTGACTTGAACAGGTTGTTGTGTCTGTGCAGCCTCACCAATATTCTCTCCTCTCCCATCTCCTTCCTGAGTTGGCACTTGTGTTGTACTAACTATGTTCTTTGACTCGCAGGGATGCCCCCAACCACAGCACACACAGGTTGTATTGCCACTCTGTTGTTGTGTCCCTCTCATTTTAAAATTTAATAAAATACTAAATAAAACTAATTGTGTTACACCCTTGTATTAAATTTTTCTTTTTATCTGAATATGGATATTTAATTAGAGTTCACACCATCAACTTCCTGTTTATAGGTTTTTTATTTCTTATTTAGTCATTTTGGTTTTACAAAGCCCATTGTAGAATCACTAAACTAATTTCCACACATTACCCCCAGATTTTACACCATTTTTAAACGCCCAGAGCAATGTTTTTATAATCTATGTTTCATGTCACATGACTTATTTTAGAATGCTAGATATCATTCCTATTTACAATTCATTTTACACAATGACTGAGTATTTTTTTACTGGTTGAGCTGCTATAGTTCTGTTTTCATATTGAGTTTTGACTCACCGCGCCTGAGTGCATTTTACCACCAATTTACATGGTAGACATATGTACACCAAAGGTCAACCCAACCCATTTTTGTGGATCCATGTATTCTGTACTGTAATTTGAATATCTTTGTTTGCAGTATGAGTTATTGGTTTTGTGTTGAGCCATTAAGTCTATTAACACACAAATTTCCCTGTTACCTGAGGGTGTATTTTACACCAATACTTGGATTTTGCTTAGATCTGGGTCCATGCTGTTTAAATCTGAGTTATTTTCTCTTAGCCTCATAACATTTAAAACTACTGTGCTATCTTATTAGGGCCTTTTCCTTATGAATTGGTGCAGGATACTGCATTTGCATAAGTCATTCCTTCCCAGGCTGTCCCGGTTTTTTTATTCTTCCAGGGCTTTTGAGAGTTGCCCTGTTTGGACAAGCAGCCAGGCTCTTTCTGTTAATGAGTGAATTCAAATCTAAAGTTTTGGATTCCAACCTCAAAAAGTGTCAGGGAATTCTTTACTGACTACCTTAACTTTATTGACCATGATACATACTCCATAACAGCACCAACAACATACATCAGTGAAATTAACACTATTGTTAATTCTCACTTGATTCCAGATGATAATCAAACTTGGAACCCTAAAGAGAAGCCAGATATTAGTATAAATTCAATAGTTCAATATAGTTTACATATTTATTTGGGTTCCATTCAGTCAACTTTCACTCCCACTCTTGTGTTTAGTTCCTCAACAATTAGTATTCCACTAATCCACACCACTTACTGTGTGAATGCTGATTGGCTGCAGGGTTTATGCCTGAAAACCACGGAACCTTTTCAGCTATACTTTAACAAGGCTTTGCATTTGTGTGACAATGATAATATGGATAATCACCGCTTAATTGTGGCTCCTCTTGTTGCTGAGTTTCTGGGCCTCTTATTTCAATTTAAGGTTTATCAAATCATTAAGCTTCATCTCCAATTAACCCTGGTAAGTCTAATACCCTCAGCCAACCATTTTATGAAACTTGATTTTAAACCCACTCATTTTCAATGACCCTCCTAAATAATTGTATCTCACTAACAGAGTATTTAAGTGAGCTCATTTCATAAATTCTAAATGTTCCAACAATAAAGATTTTCCTTTGTATTCAAACTTGATCACACTTATCTTGTAACTTCCTTTTGAAGCCATGAAAGGAAGTTATTTCCTATTCTTGTCACAGCAAGTTCCATAATGCCGGGGATTATCCGGCCAAGTAGGAAAGCTTGGAAAGCCAGAAAACCTTTAACAAAATTGACTGATTTAACGGAATTGAATCAAACAGTTGATCAAAAATGAGTTACAGCTGCCCCATTTTGCTGGTCAAATATGATTCCCCCCATAAAGTTGATGTTGATATATTGATGTAATTTAAGGGTCATCTGATATGAGATTATTTATCAGCATGGCCATCAGAAGTTGGTCACTCAAGGGTTCTTTTCAACCTGGACTAAATACTTTACTTGACAATGTGAAAGGAATAGGAGCCCAGGATCCAGGCGGTATTGCTTAGTCAATTTTGATATATATATTGAATAATTTTCACTGTTTCAACTCTTAAGGGTTGAGTCCTCCCAAAATTTACTCAATAAAAAAATTACATATCCTCTGGTCTAATTTTATTTTAAGAATGCATCCAGTAGTTGGGTTGTTACACTACATCCCCTACAATCTGATTCTCAGCTGGATCATTACTGGCATATGGGGCTCGGCCGTTGGTACTTTGTTGTCAACACCGCCCAATGTTAATTCAATGCCTACCAATCTCGGAGTTGTTTCACCTGTCTTCAAAGCTGAAAATCTTGTTGTATCTCAATGTCCTGAATTTTATTCTGAAACACTCCAATGCTTTCCCAGGCTATAATCTTGGGCTACTCTGGTTGGGATTAATTATTTTACTTAATCCTAGTATCTCATTTGGAAATTTTACAAAATGGTATCTGAAGCTATGTTGGTGGTTAATCATTAACTCTATGTGAATTTGGGTGGTAATTCCCCACCACTTAGAGTCAGCTTCATACTATCCTGCAATTTCTGTCAAAGTTCTGGTTTCTAGTTCCTTTCCTATATGTGGTGTTGTCTTTGGATAATCCAACTCCCACTACATACTGGCACAACTCCTTTCTTGATGACTCCCACCAGAAGGAGTCCCTGTCTAATGATTGGTTCAAGTGTGAGAATTGGGGAGAAGGTTAAGAGGAAATAAAACCAAGCTCTCAACCACAATAAAAATTGTGGTTTTAGCAACAACCAAAAGGTCATTGCCCTCAATTCCTGGGAGGCCAAAGTGGGGAAGGAATCAATTGAACACCAAAAGCCGGATTAGACTAACAAATTTTGAACTTTATTAGAGTAGAGAATGATGAAGCAAGGTCTTTTACAACTCTTGCATTCATCTAAAGGAAGGGCATGGAATTTGGATGGGAAGTTAAATGTCCAAATCTGACTGACCAATGATATGAGGGAATATGGATGCATCTCTTGAGGCAGGAAAATCTGAAAAAATCCAAATGGACAAAATCAAAGGGGAAAACTGACTCAACTAAAAATTGAGGAACTTGTATTGAATACACTTACCACTGCTCCTGGCTGCTCTTGCATATGATATTTAACCAGAGGTGTCTCTTAGGTGGGTTAGGTGGGGCATTTTCAAACTAATTCTGAAATTAATAGTGTGAGGACCTTTCTTGGAGTTTTTTCAGTAAATCTTTAGGAAATATCCAGGTGTAAGTTGGCAGAGATCCCCAAGCATTTGGTGAGGATTGAAGTAGAGGCCCAAGGTGGAGACGTAACTTTACATCAAGTATCCCTCAGGTCACTGGGGAAGAAAGTTCCATTATAGTTGCTACACCACTTCACCAGCTGAACCTTCCTTGGCTAGACCTAACATATCCTTCTACCTGTTGAGATACTTGGGAGGTTAAAACCTGTTGGGCAGGTTTGCCTACTTAGGTCACTTGGGACACCTCACTATGGTCACAGTGCCTATTGGTTCAGTTATTGCAGGGCTTAACTTAGGGACCATGGCTCACAAGATTGTGGACTTGTTCCCTCTTAAGTGGGTCCCTGACAAAAAAATGGACAGTGGGACCTCAGAGTTGGCAGCCCGCAGATTGGGTTGACCAGGATTCAATTTTCACCTAGGGTGATGATTTTGTTCAAGAAAACAATTGTTCTTCATGAAAGTATGGGGCTAGTCAACTGCATGGCTTGCAGCCAGCAGCAACCTGCAGCTATTAATAATGGAAGGATAGGTTTGCTAACTTAGAGAAGTCAATTCTAATCCTAGGTGGTTTTGTCATGGCTTGGAATTCAACCCAATTTCCTCTGATTGGTTTCCTTTGCTTGATTTCATCTCTAGTTCCTCTCTGATCAGGTATGGCTTCTTAATTGCTTGGTTAAGTCTACAGCTTGGTTTTGGGCTAGTTCTTGCTTCAAAGTTCATACCCTTATGTTTATCTTCACCCAGTCTTGAACAGGTGTCTTTTTGAAGTGTTAATTTCATATCTTCTGTGCAAGCAAGCACCAATTTTTGTTTGAGATGATCTGTTTGCTCTTTAATGTACTAACACTCTGCATCTCTTTCCAGGGTGTTTCTGGGTTCAAATATGACTCCAGGTCCTTACTTTTAAAGAGACAATTTATATTATCTTCAATTTCCCTTGGTTCTGCTTTATTTGGTGGGATTTGGCCCCCAATTTCCAGAACTGTTTCCTATGTTTGTTCAAGTAAACTTAAAGAATTGTTACCGATAATTTCTGGTTCTGAATCTTGGTTGTGAGGGGTACAATCACTTAAAAACCCTTATCCTGTAGGTCAAAATCAACAGTAATGTCAGGTTTAGCCCCAGCACACTGATACTTGGTGCTTCTGTGGTATGTTGAGGATCTCTCAAGGCAATTTGATCTTGATGGTCTCCACCAAACCTGCCCTTGTATTTTACCTCCCTTATATAGTGGTGTTCCAAGGCCAGGGAAGCAGAACATGTGTGAGTCCAGGGGGCATCAAACACATAGATAATTTTTACACTATATGTGACCCTGTATATACACTTCATCTGCAACAAGTAGAGCTAGACCATTAAATTCTTGGACCCTTAAAAGTATCACAGTTATGAATAACTACACCTATGACCTAAAAGACACTAAGGGTAACAAAAAGCATCTACACCACAACCAATTGTTTCCTGGCTGGCTATTTTCACTCAGAAATGCTTATTTTGGTCCTTTCTAATGCTTCACAGGTTCTCACACTCGTTAAGACAATAGAATGGGGAAGGAAGGAAGGAAGGAAGAAAGAGAGGTGTTGCAACTGGAATTATATCTTAAATGCCACAATATCTCACAATACACAGAGGGTGCTTGACCAGTCACCCCATGATGGATCTAACATTATACTTTCTCTCACTTCCCTTGACATACTAGAATCTCATATTTCCCAGTAAGGAGTTAATCCAATTATGATGTTGATTTCCCACATGATATTATTCAACACATCTTCAAACCTGATCTAGATCACTGCCACCAATGCCATCTGCGTAGTGGCCTTCCACCACAGTATAAGAACTCATATTCTTACTAGTAAAGATGATCTTATTCCTGCTACTTTTGTCTACCCTTTGCTGGACTATTGTCTTCCCCAAACCAAATATTGAGCTACAATTAGTTCAGTTGCAACAATAAAGCACCTTGTACAAAGTAAATATTTTTGTGTGCGCAAATCAGGATTTGAAAAGATCAAAGGTTAAGTTTGGGCATATGTATTCCTATTGAAAAGTCATATGGGCTAAATGGGATCTATATTCGCACATCTGGATTATTTAGCCAATGTAATCCTGGCGTAAAATGGCAAACCCTTTGAACGTATTAGGCAAATATAAGCGATAGCCAAACTGACCAGATCTACGGTTTGCCGCCCTGTGAAATCTAAGGCCATACATTATACAAATTCTTGATTTAGCTTGTTTTTACTTCAAACATCTACTGGGCATGGTTTTTGTGATATTCAGCATTTCATTCGAGTGATATCTATCTTACGTGGAAATTAGTCTATGTACTCTGGTATTATTTACATTGGCAAACAGCCTGCATGCGACCTGTAATAAACTGGATTGATATATATGCTTATTTACTAGTAAAGATGATATATCTGCGGGTTAACCTGGTAGGTGATATATAGCTTATAAACCAACCTGCACTTTACGATAAATTCTTCTGTCAAGTTTTCTAATAGCACAGTAGAGGCCTATCCAGATAAACTAGAGCATTTTTCAAGTCTTGTTCATCTAAATAGTACTTATGATTAAGATGTTAAAAACTAAATAGCTTAAATCACTTGATGGCCTAAAAGATAAGCTTGGTATTTACACTATAGAAATAGATATATCGAGCTTACGTTTTATGAGAAGTATGATCGTTACAAGCTATGTACGGAGAATCCAACATACCGGAAAATATAACATTCTGTTGGAGCTTCAAGGGGATGATTTATTTTCGAAAGGGGATGCTAAAATTTACTGGGGATGGTTATTAATTTTCGTCTATCATGAGACTTTGGAAAATACTAACAAGTTTAGCTGCTTCAGCTTGTTTGGTGGTACCAAGTCCACTTGAGTTGGAGCCATGGTCAAAGTCGCAGTTTTGGCGATTACAGAATAAATCAAGGTGGCATCCAGCGCGGCCTTGACTAATGTTCAAGACCTGGGGAGAGGCTTCATCGCCAAATTTGACCAGAGAGAGCTTCTCCTCCTTCGCCCTTTCACGCTTCAAGCCTGAACCAGGAGCGACGGAGTTTTTTGCTTTTCTTTTTGAAAATCCATGATAATCTGAACCATCAACCTGCTGGGTTGAAAGACGAGAAAACGGATAGAAGGAGTTTATAGGTAAAGAAGCATCAATACTGACAACAGTGAATTGAAAGCCATCAGCTTGAGGAAGCAAGAATTTCTCTTCGAGACTAAATTGAGGAGTGGGCTTGACCTTCAGGCTTGCTCTTTGACAATCAAATTGCTTGCTTAGACTCCAGAGAGTGTTGTGCTGGTTACGAGTTGGGCTGGAAAAGAATTGAGTGTGACATCCCGTAGGGCGGATACCTTGGTTACGTGAAATAGATAGAGATAACATTTTAGTTTTCTGAAGGTGGGAGGAGGGATAAAATTATCAGCACTAATCTTCTTGATTTATCCAAGGGCAACGCTTCACCTGAAACATGTCCAATAAGATAAGATGCCCACCACCCTTTGCATGAGTTGATTGGACTTATGTCATGCTTAGTTCATTGCCATCTTTTTAATCCATTCTTTTGGAATTCGTGATTAGATGATCTAACTGTAATTTAGTAAGCCTGTGGTTTACCAACCTACTTAACATCAACCACTCATGTTAAACGATCCTATCTGAAACGTATTCAGCTCAAGAGGATAGGAGTAGGGCTGTGGCGGATTAAAAACGTGACAATTACAGCAAATGCTGTAATAGGCGAGTCCAAGCCGTTTGTTTTTTGGATTCCCTCATGCCAGAGGAATCCAAAATTTAAAAAAGAAAAAGGGTTGCAGACGATTTTTTTAAAAGCCATTTTTTAAACATATGTATTTTTGTCAGAAAATCTGCAGACCGTGGTACTTTATCATCCACCAGATGATATCCTAAGTCCTCTAACATTAGGAAAGTACAGAGAACCTGTGACTTTGGCGTAACCTTTGGCCCGGAATACTTATTGTCATCAGAAGTAGCAAGTCTGACAAGGCCCAAGGCCTGGAGGATTTGGGACGGTTCTTCCTACTTCTGGATATAGGTTCATAGTTGTCTCTATATTTTACTATAGATAATTATACTGTATGACCACAGTATCATCTTTTGCTCTGCTAAAAAATCTGAAGAGAGTATCACATTAAAGAAATAAGACTTGGATCAAACATCAAGTCATTACAGAATCATCAGTCTTTTATTCTAATGGACTGGCTTTAAAGCGGCCTGCCTGCCCGCATTTTATCTGAGTTAGCTCACGACACTAAAAGAGACTGAAGTAATATTGGGTCAACACAGCAGGAGGCACATCCTTTTTGGGGTGGGTTTAACGGAAGGCTTGCTTGACATCTTCCATAGATTGGTATTCTTTCTGTCTACCTGGGCCACTTCCAGGGCTAGCTAGCCAGTGGTTGGCTACTAGTTCACAGAGATGATTGTTCCACTTAATCAGAGCTACTCTAATACAATAGGCTTGAAGCCTTTTATCTTAGCTTGGTTGGCCTGACGGCCCAGTCCATGTTGGACTCTTCTAGATGTAATGCAGATGCCGGTTCATATGACAGCCCTCTTGTTCTAGAGTTCATTTAAGGTTTTAGAATAGTAATTATTATGGGAAGCATGTTTGAGGTGATGGTTAAGGTGGACTAATTAATGAGCAGTAATTGCATGTTCCATTAATAAATTGCAATGCATGAAATTTGTCGTAACTGTGTTGTTTTAGTAAGTTACAAAAGGAAAAGGTTTTAAAGAATAGATAATAATCTTTATTGTGAGATAGTGATTATATAGCTATTGTGAATCAATGGATAGCAGGAACATGATTGGTGATCACACGGCTGGATGAAAGAGGGGGTGGCTTGATCCTGCTAATGAGTCAAGCGCCAAATTGAGGTATCCACTGTGAGGGATCATCATTTGTTCATGTTGATTGATTTGGTAATTCAAGTTGACTTCTGGGTCTGGCTTTGAGTGACCGGGTAATCAGATTGCGGGTCACGAACCCGCTTGGTTGGAACCTTGCGGGCGGGTCGAGCCTGCGGTTTTGACACACACCCCGGCTGAAAGTTGGCCTCCTCAGGAGGCAGGTCGTCAGGGAGGTCGTCAGGAGCCCGGGCGCCATATTGAACCAGTTGTTGTTTGGTGGCAGGCAGGGCAGTTTCCCGTTGTTTCTGTCTCGCTTTTCAAGGTCGTAGGCAGTTGTGGTGTAACGTCTTGTCTTACTTGCGTTTTCTGAGCCCTTGCACGAGGTAAGTGTTATTGTCGTTCACCTTTAGGATTATCGCTGGCCCTACTTTTTCAGGTTGTAACTTGCTTTTGTCAACATTCATGACCCAGACTTTTTCCCCGACTTCATGTCTCTGGAAGATGGGTACAAAGGTTTTTTGTAAGCGTTCCTTTTCTTTGGCTGCTTGTTTGCTGTTGGCCTCTATTACTTGAGGATCAGAGCAAGGGGGGACTTGACTTGGGATTTCCAGTTTGGGTCCTGTCAATGCTTGAATGATATTAGGCTATGTGCTGTATATCAGTTCAAACGGGCTTTTCCCTGTGGATCTGTTCACTTGGGTTTGGCACACAAGTAATGCAGTCAGTAGCTGCTTATACCAGTCTTCAGGTCTCCCGGCGGTGAGTTTGGCTAAGGCTTGCATGAAGCTACCATTAAGCCTCTCTACGCGTCCATTGGCCTGTGGATGGTATGGTGTTGTGACGGTGTGTTTGACCCCGTTTTTGGTGAGGTACACGTTGGTGTTCTCAGAGGTCAATTCTTTGCCCCCATCGGTTATCAGGAGTTCTGGCTTTCCAAACCTGCTGATTATTTCCTTGCCAATGAATCTTTGGACGTCGTTACCAGTGTGTGTCTTCACCGCTTGGGCTACTGGCCATTTTGTTGCAAAGTCAATGGCTGTGATGATGTATTTTTTGTCGTTGTGCTTTCCTGGCATGGGGCCCACAATGTCCAGAGCCCATGCTTTGAACGGTAGTTGTGTTTGAATGGGAAGTACAGACTTAGGTGGAGTTTCACTTTTGGCAAACTTTTTGCAGAACTCGCACTGTTCAAGCACTTCCTGGACATCGCGGTATAGGGTTGGCCACCAAGCTTTATGTTTCAGGAATTTGTATAGATTTTGGCTCTTAGTATGTCCGAGATCTCTGTGGTAGCAAAGAATGGTATCAACTCGTTGATATGTGGGAATGTAGGGAATGGTCATGCCATCCGACATCTTTCTGTGAAGAGTCCTGTATACGTCGGCAAAGAGGTGTTCATTCTTGATGACCGTTTCTTTGGTGATGTTGGTTGTGCCTGCAGGGAATCCTTTGTCTTTTGTAAATAGCACTAAGAGAGACCAGTCTGGGTTGAGCCCATTCTCTCCTCTTGAAGCACGGACATACAGGCGGGACAGGGCGTCTTCCATGGCAAGTTCAGCCCCAGGCTTATACTGGATGAGCATGTTAAACCTTTCCAGGACTTCCATCCACCGCGCTTGGCGGTGTGACAGGTTTGCTTGTGTCTTGAAATAGATGAGCAACTTATGATTGGTTAGTGCTGTGAATTCTTCCTGTTGTTCCAGATAACAGCGCCATTTGACTAGGCAGTGTACAATGGCCAACAGTTCTTTGTCGTGGATTGGGTATCAACACTTGCCATCTGTCAATTTGCGCGACTCATAGGCTACGGGCAGGAAATCACCATCACTATTCTTGATTTGTAGTACTCCCCCAATGGATGCATCTGAAGCGTCTGTTTCCATCTGGTATTCTCTGTCTTGTTTGGGATATTGCAAGATGGGTGCTGTTGTGAGTTTTTCCTTGAGACGTCTAAAACAGAGGTCACGTTGTGGGGTCCATACAAACTTGGACTTGGCACCTGTTATGGCGGACAAGGGGGCGGCCAAGACGCCGCAGTTGGCTATGAAGCGTTGTACATAGGCCACCATTCCCAAGAAGGTGCAGAGTTCTGATTTGTCCTTGGGGGGTGGCATTTTGCAGATGGCTTGTATCTTTTGACTGTCGGGTTTGATGCTGTCTTTGGAGACTATGTGCCCCAAGAAGGGTAGTTGCTCTTGGAAGAACTGGCATTTGGAGGGCTTGGCCAACAGTTTGTGTTGTGCCAGGGTTGCAAAGACTTCCTCCAGGTCCTTGTGATGCTGTTCCACTGAGGGGCTGTAGACAATGATATCATCCAGGTACACGAGAGCGTGTTTGCCTATGTGTGGCGCAAACACTTTGTCCATGAAGGTTACAAAGTTGGACAGGGCGTTGGTCATGTCAAAGTTGAGTACCACACATTTGTAGGAACCGTACTTGGTGTGGAAGGCTGTCTTGGAGATGTCTTCCTCCTTGATATGAATCTGATTGTAACCTGCAGTTAGGTCAATCTTGGAGAAGACGGAGGCTCCTCCCAAGGCGTCAAAGAGATTGTCAATTAGTGGTAAGGGGTAACAATTCTTGATGGTGACTTTGTTCAAGGCGCAGTAGTCTGTGACCAGGTGTAAGGTACCATCCTTCTTAGCCACAAAGAGTACGGCGGCCCCAAAGGGAGACTGTGAGGGGCGGATAAGTCCTTTTTCCAATGCCTCCTTGAGGTAGGCGCGCAGGGTGTTATCCTTGTTTGGGGTCAGCCTGTAAATGAGACGTGCCTTGGGTACGGCCCCCTTGAGTTGGATAGAGTGTTGGATGTATTTCTCAGGGGGTAACCCAGGTAAAGCCTCCTTGAAGATTTCTGGATGGTGGGCTACAATTTTGCAATCCTGAGGTGTGGAGGTATCCTGGTGGTCCTTGAAGTGTATGATCTTATACTGGCAGGAGTCCCAATCAAATGCCTTTAGGTTTTTCTTCTTGTCCTGGGTCTCTGTGATGCGCACAAAGACGTGGTTGCGTAGAAGTTGGTCCACAGAGTCCGGGTAGATCTGGTGGTTGACGCCTTCACACTTGATGGTCAACACTGAGGTTGCCCAGTTTACGTGAGGATTGTTCTTTTGCAGCCAGTCTTGTGAGAGAGGGGGCTAAACTAACTAAGTTTGGCTCCCATCCCGGCAAGATGAACCACCAGGATGCCGCCCAGTGGAGAACTGGGATGGCCGCTCGGAGGGGGGACCAAAGGGAGGACACAGGGGATAACCACAGAAAGTAGGCATTCAGCCCCATCAGCGCTAGCTGGACAAGCAATCAGGGCGTACAAATGGGGGACAAGGGCAACTCCACAGGTGCTTGGAGAGGTGCCAAGTGATTCATCTCTAAGCTAGGAGGGGTAGTTGCCAACAGCTCCTCCAAAGAGGGGGCAGGTATAGTGTAATCATCTGCATAGAGGTCCAAGTCATCACAGGCTAAACTCTTAACTACAGCCTCCCCAGAGATGAAAAGTTCACCAGGGAGGTGCAGGAGAATAGAAGGATTATCCCCCATGAGGTGGACAGAAGAAGAAATACGGGCCCATAGGTTTGGAGAGGTGGTCCAGAGGAGCATCACAAAGGGCGCACAAGTGAGCATCACAAATTTTAAAATTAGAAGTATTATATTTGCAACAACCAGAAAATTTGAAGTCTAAAGGTGCAATTTTCAAGTCTCCAAATTATAGAAATTTGAAGTGGCAGGGCAGCCACAGGAGAAAATGAGTGGAGAACATCAGGAACCACTTGGGGGCCTTGGCAATGGCTTCAGGTAGCTTGGTCAATTGTAAAAGGGAAAGCTAGTTTGAAAACAGGAAACAAATAAAATCTTAAATTTAAAGTAAGATTTATAAGATAATTTAATTTAATCCTAGGGTTTAAACTCAAATTTTGAAAGCGTAAGCTAACAGCACAACAATTAAGTAATAAGCTGAAGGAAAAAGGCTTTGAAAGGGCGGCCGGGTTTGAAAAGAACAACTCCAAGGTAAGGTTTAATATAAAACTGACTAACACTTTGTTTAGAGCAAATAAGACTTGAAACAGAGCAAACCATTTTTAAAATAGCAGGGGTTTTTCTGGGATTAAACCAAAGTTTAATAATTTTTGAAAATTGACAAGCAGGGGACCCAAAATCCCCTGGCATTGTTAAAAGGGAATGGAATGCTAAGGGATGATCACCTGACCACTTTTAACTTGCATCTGATTGGTCACAAGAGAAAATTTGCTGGCCAGAGCCAGGGGTGCTAGAGGGTTTCAAGGTAATTTCCGCGGCTTCACCTGATTGGCTGGAGGACACATCAACCAGTTCAGATTTAATTGACTTTCTGGTTCTGGATGTGGCATTGTTTGATTGAGCGTTCTTGATAGTTTTTAAGAGAGGACAATACCATGCCAGCAAATAGTCCAAATTGATCAGTGTTTCTTCCCAGGCTGGAACAACTGGAGCCAGAGGATCTTCAGGGTAGGCTAGGAAAAATCTCTCATCAATAGTATGGGCTAAATCTCCTAGAGAATTAAGTGGCTTGGCTGTTATTTTTGGCCCCTTTTTTGGTGTGGCGGGGAAAAGCGGTTCAATCCAAGGCCTAAGATGGCAGTGAATTTACAAGTCTGGTCCCAACACAATGTCAAACTTTGGGAAGTCAATGACAGGACCTTGAATGGTGGAGTGAAGGTTCTCAAGCATGACAGAGAAGGGGACAGTTTCCTTTGTCACGGTGATGTGGTGTTTGTCAGACAAAGACCACGTTTTTAATCCGCAAAGGATTAGTGGCCAGCTTGAACTTATCCACAAAGCTACTGTTGACCAGGGTTTGGTCTGCGCCCAAATCCAGGAGTGCTGAGCCTGTGTAACTGCATAAGCAGAAAGGATAGGACATCAATTTATTGGGATGTCTGGCAATGGTGTACAGTACTGGGTCCTCCAAGGGCACCTGGATCATTGGCCATTGGTCCACGTCCTTGGGTTGGTACTCATCATTGGGCAAGTCAGGAGTTGTGTGGGGAGAGCTTGGCTTGCTTAGTGCTCTCCCCGGGCTTTTCCCTTGTCTTGGTTGCCTTGTGTGGCAGTGACACAGAAATGGGTCTAGTTTGACTAGCCATTGTTTCCATTCCCATGTCCATTTAAACCTGTGGGTTTGTGGTTGGCGTTATCCCTGTTGCCCCCAGGGGGTGATTGAGAGGAGCACCCGCATGGATGGGAATCCTTGGGTCTCTCTTGTTTCCCAGTTTGTACCTTATAAAGTGCATTGGAGGTTTGCTCCGCTTTCTCCGCTTTGCGGTACAAGCTTTGCAGGTTGGTTGCCTGGTCCAGGTTTACATGCCTCATCACATGCGACTTGAGGGCGTCATAGTACATGAGGTGTGTGGCTGGGGTGTCAAAGGCCATGTCAGATGGTGCACAAAGTTGGAGTTCCTTGTAGGCGCGGATGAGTTCCTTCACAGTGCCTATCTGGGTCAGGTTCTTTACTTGGTGTATGATCATGAGCGCTGTATCTTTAAGCACAAATTTTGCCAGGAAGTCTTGCTTAAAGGTATCCCAGTTCTTGTTGGTGTGCTCTTTGTGCCACTTGTTACACCAGGTGCCAGCGTCATGGGTCAGGAAAATGGAAATTTCTGCAATCCAAAACTGCTGTGGGCATTCCATCTGAGCCAGCTTGCTCTGGGCGGACTGGATCCATGTGGCAGTGTTGTTGTTGGCTCTGGCAAAAGGTTCCAAGGCAGCACTCTGTAGTCTTTGAGCTACGTAGGCGGGCATGGTGTTTTTGTTGGCTGGTTGTGGCATCAAGGAGTGAGCCTAAAAAACCTTGTGCAGACATGGCGTTGAAGGCGGCTAGCGGGATCACCGTGTTCTGGTACAGGACAAAGCCATCAGGTATGGTGGTACCAGGGGTGTACAGAGTCCAGTTGGGCAGGAGATCAGATATAATTCTGTCAAGGATTTGTTGCCTGCAGTGCGTGCGGGCAACAGGCGGAATTTTTCAAGAGAAGGTAAGATGGAGAACCTACCTGTTCTACCAATGTTGTAACTGTGCTGTTTTAGAAGAGTTACACAGGGAAAATATTTAGAAGATAGATAATAATCTTTATTGTGAGATAGTGATTATATAGTTTGTGTGAATCAAGGATAACAGAAACATGATTGGTGATCACACAGCTGGATGGAAGAGGGGGTGGCTTGATCCTGATAATGAGTCAAGCGCCAAAACAAAGTATCCACCATAAAGGTTAATCCTCTGTTCATGTTGTTGTATTTGGAAATTTTAGTTGACTTCCTAGTCTGGCTTTGAGTGACCAATAATTGGATTGTGGGTCACAAACCTGCTTGGTTAGAACCTTGCTGGCAGGTTGAGCCTGCGGTTTTGACAAAATCCATTCCTAACAATATTTTTTCAAGGTCATCAAATGTTATCATTTTTTGTATTCATGTACATCAGTTCAAAGATACTAATATATTATTTAATGCTTCTTAAAAGATAAGTTATTCTAAATATAAAAATATTTCCTAAATTATTAAATATATATTAGTTCATCTATATATCATGTCAATTTAATTTTCACACAATGAATTATGTCATTTTTTCAATGCAAAATGGCAGAATTCACTGTGTGAAAAATAAGGTGATGTAATATAAACCTTAACCATATATTTTTTCTAATTTTACTATACAGTACAGCAGTTTTATAATCTGTTGAGATAAAAAATAAGCTCAGTCCAAAACAAAATTCAAGTGTTGGTATGTGTAAGGATTTAGAATATAATCTCAGTGTTATAACTGTGCTTCTTTGGCAGAGTTACAAGGGGGAAATGATTGGAAACTAGATAATATTCTTTATTGAGATATATAAGTTATATAGTTGTTGTGAAGCAGGGTGGTAGGAACATGATTACAAAGATCACTTGGTTGGATGGTTAGGGAGGTGACTTGATCCTTATAATGAGTCAAGCGTTAAACTGAGCTCTCCACTATACAGAAATTGACATTTGATCATGCTGCTGGATTTGGAAATTTGAGCCAACTTCCGCATTTAGCTTTGGGTCACTGTGAAGTCTGTTTACAGGTCACAAACCCGTTTAGTTGGAACCTTACTGGGGATCAACCCTGTTGTTTCAACACCCCCTGGATGAAGGTTGGCTTCCTCCACTGAAAGTTCTGCTGGAAGATTGTTGGGGGCACAGGCGCCGTACTGCACTAGCTGCTGTTTGGTTGCGGGCAGGACAGTCTCTTGTTGTTTCTTCCAAGCTTTTCAAGGATGGAGTCTTTTGTGGTTAGGACTTTATCCTGCTTTCTCTTACCCAAACCTTCCACTAGGTAGGTGTTGTTATTATTTACCTTTAGGATAATGACAGACCCTACTTTCTTGGGATGTAGATTGCTTTTATTGGTATTCATTACCCAAATTCTTTGCCAACTTTGTGTATATCTTGGATGGGGACAAATATATCTTGTAACCATTTTCCCTCTATATTCTTTTGGTTGATATTGGCTTCAATTATTTGTGGGTCATAATGAGGTGGTACATTTTTTGATATCTCTAATTTGGGCCTTGTGAGGGCTTGGATGATGTTGGGTTGTGAACCATATACTGGTTCAAATGGGCTCTTTCTGGTGGATCTGTTCACCTGAGTGCAACACACATGGAGTGTGGTTGCTATTTGTTTGTGCCAGTCCTCAGGTGCGCTGGCAGTGAGCTTAACAAGGGCCTATACCAGGGTGCTGTTCAGTTGCTCAACCCTGCCGTTGGCTTGAGGATGATATGAAGTGGTTGTGGTGTGTTTGATACCTTGTTTGGCAAGGTAGATATTGGTGTTATCAGAGGTCAATTCTTTGCCTCCATCAGTAATCAATAGTTATGGCTTTCCAAACATACTGATGATTTCCTTGCCTATGAATTGATGTATGTTGTTACTAATGTGGATTTGACAGCCTGCATCACTGGCCAACATGTAGTGAATTCAATGGCTGTGATGATATTTTTTATCATTTTGTTTTCCTGGCATGGCCCCCACAACTTCTAGGGCCCATACCTTGAATGGTAGTTATGTGTGGATATTCAATACAGATTTGGGTGACATGTTGCTTTTGGAATTTTTTTTTGCACACCTCACACTGGTTGAGTACTTTTTGTACATTGCAGTACAGTGTGGGCTACTGTTGTAACTGTGCTGTTTTAGCAGAGTTACAAGGGGAAAAATATTTAGAAACTAGATAGTATTCTTTATTGAGAGATAAGTATTATATAGTCATTGTGAATTGTGTATAACAGGAACATGATAGCATTGATCACACAGTGGGATGATGGAGGGGGTGACTTGATTCTAGTAATGAGTCAAGCGCCAAAACAAGGTATCCACTGTAAGGGATCAGCTTCTGTTCATGTTGTTGGATTTGGAAATTTGAGTCAACTTCCTAGTTTGACTTTGAGTAACTGAATGGTCAGATTGCGGGTCTCAAAAATGCTTACTTGGAACCTTGCTGGCGGGTCAAACCTGCTGTTTTGACACCCCCCAACTAAAGGTTGGCCTAATCTGGGGGCAGGTTGTCAGGGAGATTGTCAGGAGCCTGGGCGCCATACTGAACCAGTTGTTGTTTGATGGCAGGTAGGACAGTCCTGTGTTGTTTTTGTCTTTCTTTGCAGGATCTTAGACAGTCATGATGGAGGACTTTGTCTTATTTGTGTTTTCCAAGTCCTTGCATGAGGTAAGTGCTGTTTTTTTACCTTTAGGATGATGGTAGAGCCAACTTTCTCTGGTTGTAGTTTACTTGTCTCAATATTCATTACCCAAACCTTGTCACCAACCTCATGTCTGTCTTGGATGGGGATGAAGGTATTATGTAGGCATTTTTCTTCTCTTTCTAGTTGGTTGCTATTGACCTGCATGACTTGAGGATCTGAGTGGGGTGGAACTTTACTGGGCATTTCCAGCTTAGGTCCTGATAGTGCTTGAACAATGTTGGGTTGTGTGCCATAAACTAGCTCAAAGAGGCTTTTCCCAGTGGATCTGTTCACACAGGTCTGGAATACAAGAAATGCAGTTGGTAGCTGCTTATACCAGTCCTCAGGTGTCCCGGCAGTGAGCTTGGCCAGGGCCTGCACTAGGCTGCTATTCAGCCGCTCTATACGTCAATTGGCCTGAGGATAGTAAGGTATTGTCACTGTGTGCTGGACCCCATTCTTGGTGAGGTATAAGTTGGTATTTTCAGAGGTCACTTCTTTGCCTCTGTTGGTTATCAGGAGTTCTGGCTTTCCAAACTTGCTGATGATTTCTTTTCCTATGAATCACCACACATCATTTCCTGTGTTAATCTTTACTGCTTGTGCCACTGGCCATTGAGTGGCAAAGTCTATAGTAGTCATGATTTATTTCTTCTCGTTGTTTCTCTGGCATGGGGTCTGCAATGTCTAGGGTCCACACCTTGAAAGATAGCTGCAAACAATAAGATAGTACAGACTTAGGTGGGGTATCACTTTTTGCAAATTTCTAACATACTTTTCATTGGTCTAGGACTTCCTGGACATCCTGGTATAGGGTTAGCCACCATTCTTTATGTTTGAGGAATCTGTAGAGTTTGCAGCATTTTGTATGTCCTAAGTCCCTGTGGTAACGTAGGATTGTGTCAACTTGCTGATGTGTAGGGATGTAAGGGATGGTGGTCCTGTCAGTCATTTTGCAATGTAAAGTCCTGTACACGTCTGCAAATAGGTGTTCATTCTTGATAACTGCTTCATTTTTTATGTCTGTGGTGCCAGGGGGAAGTCCTTGTCCTTTGTTTGGAGTACTAGGAGGAGCCAGTATAGATCAAACCCATTTTTCCCCTTGTAGCTCTAACATATAGGCGCAAGAGTGCATCTACCATGGCAAGTTCAGTACCAGGTTTGTACTTTATGACTGTATTGAACCTTTCTAGGAGCTCCATCCAGCGTGCTTGTTGACGGGAGAGATTCACCTGCGTTTTAAAGTATATGATGGATTTGTGGTTGGTTAATGCTATGAATTCCTCCTGTTATTTCAGGTAACAACGCCATTTGACCAGGCAGTGCACAATTGCCAACAATCTCTTGTCATGTATAGGGTATTGGCACTTGCTGTCTGTCAGTTTACATGACTCATAGGCTACAGGCAGGAAGTCAATGCCATTGTTTTTTATTCATAGTACTCCCCCAATGGATGTGTCAGAGGGGTTTTTCTCCATTTGATGTTCCCCATCACGTTTAGTGTATTTTAGAATGGACATAGGTATGAGTTTCTCCTTAAGACGTCTTAAGAAAAGGTTGCATTGAGGGGTCCATACAAACTTAGATTTGGCGCCATTTATGGCAGTCAGGGGTGCAGTCAGGACGCCACAGTTTGGGATGAATTGTTGTACATAGGCAATCATTCCCAAGAATGTGTGGAGCTCTGAATTGTCTTTTGGAGGTGGCATCTTGCAAATGACCTGGATTTTTTGGCTATCAGGTTTGATGCCGTCCTTTTAAACTACAAGTCCCAGGAAGGGCAATTGTTTTGTGGAAGAACTGTCATTTGGAGGGCTTGGCTAGCAGTTTCTGTTGTGCCAGAATAGCAAAGACTGCATACAAGTCATTATGGTATTATTATACCAAGTGGCTGTAGACAATAATATTTTCCAGGTATACCAAGGCAAGCTTGCCAATATGGGGGGCAAACACCTTGCTCATTAAGGTCACAAAAGTTGAAGGAGCGTTTGTCATTCTGAAGTTGAGTACCACACACTTGTATGATCCATATTTGGTGTAGAAGGCTGTTTTGGGTATATCTTCCTCTTTGATACATATTTGGTTGTAGCCTGCAGTTAAGTCAATCTTGGAGAAGACTGTGGCGCCGCCCAGTGCATAAAAGAGGTCTTTAATGAGTGGGAGTGGGTAACAATTCTTGATAGTGACTTTGTTTAGGGCTCAGTAATCTGTGACTAGGTGCAGAGTACCGTCCTTCTTTTCCACAAAGAATACAGCAGCACCAAAAGGAGACTGTGAGGGGAAGATGAGACCTTTTTCCAATGCCTCCTTGAGGTAAGCACATATGGTGTTGTCTTTGTTTGGGGCAATTTGATAGATGGGTTGCGCCTTAGGTACTGTAAAAACAGCAGGCTTGACCCGCCAGCAAGGTTCCAAACAAGCGGGTTTATGACCCGCAATCCAATTACCCGGCCACTTGAAGCCAGACTAGGAAGTCAACTCAAATGACCAAATCCGACAACATGAACAGATGATCCCCTACAGTGGATACCTTGTTTTGGCGCTTGACTCATTACCAGGATCAAGCCACCCCCTTCATCATCCAGCTGTGTGATCAACACAATTATGTTCCTGTTATCCACAATTCACATTGACTATATAATCACTATCTCTCAATAAAGATTATTATCTAGCTTCTAAATATTTTCCCCTTGTAACTCTGCTAAAAAAGCACAGTTACAATAGTACAACTCCTTTGAGTTAGATGGAGTGTTGGATGTGCTTCTCTGGTGGCAACCCAGGTAGAGCCTCTTTGAAGTTTTCTGGATGGCAGGCTACAATTTTGCAATCCTGAGGAGTAGTGGTGTCTTGGTGGTCTTTGAAGTGTATGATCTCATACTGGAAGGAGTCCCAGTCAATTGCCTTGAGGTTCTCCTTTTTGTCCAGGGTTTCTGTAATGCATACAAAAACGTGGTTGCACAGGAGTTGTTTCACTGAGTCAGGGTAGATCTGGTGGCTGACACCTTCAAATCTGATGGTTAATACTGAGGTTGCCCAGTTTATATGGGGGTTGTTCCTTTGCAACCAGTCCAGTCCCAGCACAATATTAAACTTGGGAAAATCAATGGTGGGCCCTTGGATGGTGGAATGTAGATTCTCTAGCATGACAGAGAAGGGGGCAGTTTCCCTTTTCACAGCAATGTGATGTTTATCAGCTAGAACCATATTTTCAATCCGCAAAGGATTAGTGGATAACTTGAACTTATCTACAAAGCTGCTGTTGATTTGGGTTCAATCTGCACCCAAGTCCAGGAGTGCTGAGCCTGTGCAACTGCAAAAGCAGAAAGTATAAGACATCAGTTTATTGGGATGACTGGCAATGGTGTAAAGTACTGGGTCTTTAGAGGGTACTTGAATCATTGGACACTGATCCACATCCTTGGGTTGGTACTCATTGTTGGGCAAGTCAGGAGTTGTTCGGGGAGAGCTTGGCTTGCTTAGTGCTCTTCCCGGGATTTTTCCTTGTCCTGATTGTCTTGTGTGACAGTGATACAGAAATGGGTACAATTTGACTGACTTTTGTTCCTATTTCTGTGCCCATTCAAACCTGTGGGGTTGTGGTTTGAGTTGTTGTTATTGTCCCAGGAGGCGGTTGGTTGAAGCATCCAGTTGGGTGAGAATCTTTGGGTTACTTTCTTTTCCCAGTTTGCGCCTTGTGGAGAGCATTGTACATCTGTTTTGCTTTCTCTGCCTTGTGATACAGGCTTTGCAAGTTGGTCACCTGGTCCAGGTTCACATGTCTTATTAAATGCAATTTGAGTGTGTCATAGTACATGAGATGGGTGTCAAAGGCCTTATCTGAGGGGGCACATAGTTGAAACTTTTCATATGCTCAGGTGAGTTCCTTCACTGTTTCAGTTTGTGTGAGACTCTTCACTTGGCTTATGATCATTAGTGTGGTGTCCTTTAGCACAAACCTTGCTAATAAGTCCTTCTTGAAGGTGTCCCAATTCTTCTCAGTGTGATCCTCATACCACTTGTTGCACCAGGTGCCAGAGTTGTGAGTCAATCAGATGGAGATATTTGCAATCCAGAAACGTTGCAGGCATTCCATTTGTGCCAGTTTTCTCTGGGAAGATTGATTCCATGCTGTGGCGTTGTTGTCATTGGCTCCAACAAAGGGTCCAGAGGCGGCACTTTGGAGTCTCTGGGCTACGTAGGCTGGTATGATGCTTTCATCAGTTGCTTGAGGGGTAACAGCAGGTGATTGGAAGAAACCCTGGGCCAACAAGGCGTTGAAGGCAGGGATTGGTACTACCATGCTCTTGTAGAGCACAAAGCCATCTGGTATTTTGGTACCAGGGGTGTACAGGGTCTAATCCAGCAGAAGTCCAGACATGATTCTATCAAGGATTTGTTGACCACAGCAAGTATGGGCAATAGGCAGGATTTTGGGGGATAAAATATGGAAAACCTACTTCTGCTACCAATGTTGTAACTGTGCTGTTTTAGCAGAGTTACAAGGGGAAAAATAATTGGAAACTAGATAATATTCTTTATTGAGATATAGAAGTTATATAGTTGTTGTGAAACAGTGTGGTAGAAACATGATTACAAAGATCACTTGGTTGGATGGTTAGGGAGGTGGCTTGATCCTTGTAATGAGTCAAGCGTTAAATTGAGCTCTCCACTATACAGAAATTGACATTTGATCATACTGCTGGATTTGGAATTTTGAGTTGACTTCCACATTTGGCTACAGGTCACTGGGAAGTTAGATTGCAGGTCACAAACCTTCTTGGTCATAACCTTTCTGGGGGTTGACCCCGTTGTTTTGACATTAGGGACTGGAGTGGACTCTAGTTCTGCTACACCTCCTCAGCACTTGGATAAGACTTGGCGCTGCGTGATACATGGCATATATTATACAATCACTCCCTTATCCTACAATCCTCTGGTCACGGAGAAATAACATAAGTATATGGGGACTCCCAAAACCCAGACTCCCACAATATTCCATCTGTTGGCATTGGCCTTCCTTCTAAGTTACCTGGGAGTGTACTTTTTCTTGGGCCAATTTAATCCTCTTTTTGGAAGATATCATCTAATTGAGGTTATCTTTCATATGGGAATGATTTCTGTTCCTTTAGGAACATTGGTTACAGGCCTAAATCTGTCAGAAAGCATACACCATATTGGGGTTTTTTTCTCAGTGGATGTGTTCCTGAAACTCAAAGCCTTGGCAATAGCGTGGGAGGGTGGCTTCCATCTGAACTTGCCAGACATTGTTATGATCATTCAATTCACACAAGTGTTTCCTAATATACCCAGGGAGAGATGAACAAAGGGTATTAAGTGAAGAGGTCAAATAATCCTGGGAAGCTAGGGGGTCCCATTGGCTGTCAGGAATCCAGGCATAGGTGGAGGCATTAGGTGACTCTGGACAGGGTACTGCCAGGCCAGCAGGTAATGCCTACCATAGGATGGGTGCTAACTTGATAATATAGAATACAGATTTCCCAAGCAAAGACCAAGGCCTGGAGTTAGGCACCATAGTGTCTACCATTCCTGTCAAAGTAATGTAAAGTACTTCAAAAAGTTGGGTAGACACGGTCTCAGTGGCAGTGGGGGGATCCATTGGGTTGCTGGGTTGCAGAGTTAAGGGCAGAGTCATGGGGACAAAGTATACAGTAGATAATTGTACTGTAAATTCAGAACCTAAACGTAAAAATGTGGGATTGTCAAATCCTTGGTCCAAATTTTGAATCACTTTTGCAGGATGGCCTTTTTTTAATTAAATTGATTTTTTGTGTATTTATTTGAATTTTTAAAAATTCAGGAACTCATAGACACTTTACAAAGTTCAAGTCAAAATGCATATTTCCAATGGATAAAATGAATTAAATGGAATCAATTTTGAAGCGTTCAAATCCATCAACCATTTTCATTGATTTTACTATGTTTTTTGGAATTGCGGGATTTTCAAATCCAAGAACCAAATTTCAAATCACTTTTGAATGCCATTGGTAAACTCAGATATTAATTGCAGGAACTTGAATCCAAATTTAATGTACAGTAAGCACACTAGGAAACACCAATCCAAATCAAGAAGCTCCACCATGACTAAAATTAAACTAAAAATTAAATCTCAATAACCATGTTTAGACATAAAAAGGGATTAAACTTTAAAATCTATCCAACCTGGAAAGTATACAATATTATTCACTTCAAATCACAGATATAGAAATTCTGTTACTATTAAAGGCTAAATCAAGAGAAAATAACTACTCACAACTAAACCAATAAATCCAAATAAATACATACTTAATCTAATATATATATTTTATTTTATTTTTATGGACCGTCAATCACATTCCCAACCAGCTCTTGCACCAGCCCGCGGGCAGCCTTTCCACAAGGGCGTCCCAGAGGGTCCAAGAACAGACCCAGAAACCAACTTGAGGGAGACATGCCAACACACAGGCCTCCCAATGTGTCAGCGCCAGCTAACCACCTCCTGCATCTCAAGCCAGGAACAGTAGCCTTAATCCAAGACAGAAGCCGCTCTTAAGGCCTTCCACAAAAGTCTCCTATATAAATGTATAAGGAATAATGAGGTTATATACACCTCCACCATGTACCCAGTTGTCACCCAGCCCTGCACTCTTGATCCAAGAGTTGCTACTTCCTGCCCCTGTGTCTTTGATACCTCATATGAGCCATTGGTCACCACCAAAGAGCCATCTGTGCCTGTGTCTTATGCCACCATTGACGGTGCCAGCGTAACCAAGCGTGATCCAACCTTCTACACAAAGGTCCCCATCCCCTGTGTCAAGTCTGCTTGCCAGGATGCCGCGGTACCTGCCAAGGGCCGGCATTGGTTGACGGATAGTGAGCGTGAAGCTCTCCTCAACTGCTTGAATGGGGGAATGACAATTTGGGATATTGTGTCCCAATTTGATGTCACGGCCAGATACATTGCTGACATCAACACCAAGTATGGCAACACCAGGAAAATAGCAAAATCTGCTAAGGCTAAGCGGCAGCCCAGCCTACTTCAGCCCACCCATCTTGAGGCAATCAAGCAGTGGGTTACCAAGGATTGCCACCTGGACTCACTTGCTGTCCAATAAATACTTGCCACAGAGTTCAGGCTTTCTGTTTCCAAAACCCTCATATACAAAGCAATGGTCAAATTGGGCTTCTTGTAGAAGGTGCTCAGAGTTTCTCTGCATAACAGAAACAGTGAGAATACTATAGAGAATTGATGCATTTATGCCAAGACATATCTGGCCCTAAAGAAGACTGGGAATGTCTAGTTCTTCTACATCAAAAAATTGTTGTTATCCTCCTCACTCAGGTCTAGGCATGGCTGGGTTGAGAAAAGGTCCAAGGACGGCGTAGCCCATTGTGCAGCTGTCCGCTCCCAGACCTATTTAATAGTTGCTCTTCTGGGTCCTCACAGTTTAGATCAATACCAGATGATTAAAGGCTCCCATAACAGCAGGACATTTCTTGATTTTCTCCAAACTGGCAAGTGTAAAGTCACCCCCCTTTAGCCTTGGATAGGACAATCTTCCCGCGCCGCTTAAAGAAATCTGCTCAGAAGCCGGCCAAGCCCCTTAATTCCCTTGAGGATTTAGCCCATACAATTGATGAGAGATTTGTGTTGGTATAACCTTCCCAGGTGGTAAATACCAATGTGATTAACTCAGTTCCCACTTGGGAGGAATCTCTGATTAATTTGGACTACCTTTTGGCTTGGGCCCATCCACACTTGAAATTAATTAAGTTGAATTATTCAGGTCGCGCTACTATCAATTCTTTAAACGCCAATCCATCTGGATTAAATGATAAGCTGCCCCATTTATATGACCCCAGCCAATCAGAGTTGAAGTCAGAAATTGTTGTAAAACTCTCCAGCTTGCTGGATCTTCCTGGGAAAATTTCTCTTGCAACCAATCAAACCCGCGCCCCTGGGTCAGGTGACCCTGAATTTTGAATTCCACCCTTAAAGCAAGACAGGGGATTTTTGGTCCCCTGCTTGCTCATTCTTTAATCATTAAAAATTTATTCTTTCAAAATATGTTTATTGAACTTTTGGGTCTTTTTTCTGGGCCCATTATTGTTTCTGACCTTGTTAGTATTTGCTTTATCATTCCTTACCTTCCTGGTCTTCCCCTGGTTCCCAGCATCCTTTTCAAAGCCTCTATAGTTAACGTTAGTGCTGTTGCTTACACTTACCTTGGTTGCTTTTGAGAATCTAGTTTAGACTTTAAAATTAGTATTAAAACCATTATAATTACTTAATTTAAGTTTGAAATCTTTGTCCTTTTGCTTTCAAGTTGCGCTTCACTTGTTATACGCTTTAAGTTTAGTAAATCCGCTTTTGAGATTTACTGTTGTCCTGTGGCTGCTGTTCTTGCTCCTCTTGGCCTCTTCTTGATCATCTTGTTCTTACTAGACCTTTGGTTGCTCCTTTTTCTGTGTCACTAATTAAAAAAATAAGAGAAACCTTAGAGGGACAAGCCCTACTGCTGCTGACCCCAGATCTTGAAACTGAGACAAATGTTGGTGCCTCTCATCAAGTTTGTTGTTTACACCTTGGCATTAGCTCTAGTGTTGATATGGTGTACTACCACAGATATTTGGAGGCCTATTTCCCATTATATTCATCATGTTGATGCCAATCTGGATCAGTTTATACACTTGCTGGAGAACATCCCTGGACAAGCTCAGGATATCTTTGCCACCAGTGAGAATGTTGTAAGAAGCTTGACATGTGACAGCCTCAAGCTCTCTGCCCTCAATTCCTTTTCACCCATGAACCCTAGCCTGGCCTCATTTCCTTCTCTTCCCTCAGAGATCCCAGTCTCACAGGCCCCAGAAGAGGACTTGGGTGGGCAAGAGTTGGGTCCCAAGCGTGCTCCCTGGTTGCTTGGTGGGATGTTATTGATGGGCTTGGATTCATACTTCCCCTGTCTATCTGCCACATTCTCCTTATAGACGCCCCTTTGAGCGGCCATCCCATTCTGCGCTGAATGGTGTCCTGTTAAATCCTCCCCCCAGGATGGGAGCTGAACTTAGTTAGTTTAGCCCCCCTCTCTCACATCAAGGAGTATCTCTGGATCAATTACTGCAGTACAACCAGCATTGTTGTGTTGGATAATTTTGGGCTCCACAAAGTGGATCTGGTTGTGTCTGATTTCCCCCATTGACAAAAACAGCCACACCTCCAGCCACTGGCTTACCAATTGTCCAATGAGACTTACTCTTACTCCCAATATATTCCCTATTCCCAAATCCAATTGAGGAGGTCTTTGGGTGGATCAAAAATAAGGTGAAGAAAGACCTCCCTCAGAACACCAAGGACCTATTCAATATTTTTGAGGTCAGCCAATTTGCGATGCAGCCCAATGTGGTGGCGGCTTTCTATGAGCACTTGGAATCCTTCCTCCCTAGAGCCCTGGCCTCTGAGCCAATCAGATAAATGGGCACTCCAGGTTTTATTTTTATTTTTATTTATTTTGTTTTTATTAGTACTCAACAATTATTATTTATATATAATGACATGTCATTTTATTGTATTATAGACATATAAGAATATGTAGAAAAGGTAATTAAAATTAATTACACCAGGTATGAGGAATATATTTTTATTATAATGCACTGAATATTATATTGGCTGTTGTGCTAACAAATAAATAAATAATAAAAAAAGATAGAAATAGATTAATTTTATTTAAATAATTGTGAATCCTTGTTGGTACTTTGGCTTTGTTAAGCCACAAATTGAACCTTGCAAGTCATCATCTGATCCTTATTATTTCAGTGCCACTATAGCCACACAACACAGAAACCAATGATTTTCATGTATTGCTTACTAATTAGTACTTAGGACATGAGTCAAGTATATCAAATATATTTATCAAATCATATTACAAGGGAAAGGTAATTTGAGTTCTAACAATCACTTGTTTAGAACAATATAGTAGCAAGCCGCATGATGCAAATAAATTCAATTCTTGTTGTTTTTATATGTAATAAATGAACATGTACTCACCAAGCTAGTAAATAAAAACATTTTTAACTTATTTTTTATTATTGGAGGTGGTTGTAACTATAACTAATGTCTTGTAATATATTTAGATATATTATTATAATTTACCTATTAAAATTTAAAATAATCTTAAAATATTAAAAGTAAAATTATCATTATAAATCTTAAAATTTATCTATTAAAGTTTAAATCTTCAAAATTTAACTATTTTTATTTTATTGTGATTTATTTAGTATTGAAATATTTAATATTAAAATTTTAATATTAAAATATTTAAAATTAAAATTTTGAGATTTAATATTAAAATTTTAATAATTAAATAATTTTTTTTAAAAAAATAACATTTGAGTTGCAAGGGAAGATTGTTTATTAGGGGGATGCAAATTGCTAAAGGGGATGCAATTATTCCAGGGAATGATATCCTGAAATTAAATTTTTGGCTAGAGCGTCTAATTGGATCCACATACGCTTCTGTACGTGGTGGAAAACCCTGGATGCAATTGCTAGAGGGGTGGTGCCCTGTACCCTGGTGGTTGTTGAACATTTAATAAAAGGAAGGTGGGTGAGCAAATTGATTAATAGGTTCTTTTCAGGGGCACATAGTACCCATACAACAATGCCAATGCAAAGGAGTTGTACAGGACGTGTTCAACTGTCCTATCCCCCTGTGGTGTCTTCTGGCATTCCAGTGATAAGCGGCATATGTCCATTTGAATAGGTACATCTTCCAACTTTTTGACGTTGCTTTTTAATATGCAATGTAGGAGGATTCCCAGATATACCGTGACATGAATTCTTTGCAAGGTATATTTTTTGGAGAACATGCACAATTTTTTTGAAGACTTAAACTAATCTATTGATATAGGATTTTTGATTGAATTTGAAGAGAGTTCCAGGGGGGGCACCTGACTTGTATCAGCCCCCCATTCCTTGGTAAACAAACTGAATAAAGGTTTAAATGTGTTCACAAGGACTGTGTCCCTGACTTTGTTTGACAATGCCTTGAATACTTCAGTAAAATTTTCAGTTTTTAAATATTCAGTTCCTATTTGAAAGTTGGTTTTGATTAAGTTTTTTTATATTTGTTGATGTTTGTGAATGGGAATTGCTGAATGCTTTCATATATATTCATCAAAGTTTAGTTTGACATCCCCATAAATTTCATTCATCTCTTTGAAGTTGATATTTGCTCCTATTTTGTATGCTTCCCTAATCCACGGCAAGCACCTTGCAGGTGGTAAATATTTCCTAGATTTAGCTTCAATATTTGAAAAATTATTCATATTTTGTTGAATTATTTTACAGTAGTTTTAAAAGCTATGGCAACAAACAAAAATAAATCAGATTTAAACAAAATGATTTCAGATTTGAACAAAATCCAAGTTGCACAAGATTCAGGATTCAAAAAATTTATAAAATTTCAGTTAATAAATGAACTGTCAAACAAAAAACAAAATTTCACTAGCCCATTATACAAAATTATATCAAACATCAAGCGGTGTAAATCAAACCACAAACAAAATGAACTGATGCAACAAGTGAAATGGATGGATGCTGTTCTGGAGTATATTATAATCTAATCAGGATTCATATGAGGCACTGACAGAAGGACTAAAATGAAACAAAATTTGAGCAATCTAGAAGCCAGATTCCACAAGCACAAAACAAAATAAACTCACACAAGATGTGTAGTATGAGCAGCCTAAAATAGAAATATAAAAGTTTAACAGCCAATCAACAGCTATCCAATTTAGGAACAGAGGCATTTTATTCATTTTCATAGATCCTGATCTGTATGAAATGGGTTTGAGAACCTTCCAAATGTGGACTCAAGATTATAATAAAAATAAATCATTAAATTTTAAAATTTCTACTTTTAGTGATTTTATCCTAGTTTTTTTTCAATATGGGTTTCAACAGCAACATCTTTAATAGCGCCAGCAGCCAAGCCAGCAGCAGCCAAGCCAGCTTCAATGGAGGTGAGGCTCAGGGTATAGAGGCACCCGTTTACACCCAAGCCTTTGAGGCGGGTAACAAGGAAGCTGACCTGTTACTGTCCCCCAACCCATATGGCTTTGACTTGTTTGAGAGTCACTTAGCGTCTAGCTCTCCCCCTGCTCCTGTACCCACTCCTGCACAAGCTGCCTGTCACCCAACCAATCAGGATGGCAACCTTGATTTCAAACAACTTCCTGCCGCTAGCCAACCTGCCCCCCTACAGCCAATCAGGCTTTAGCTCCTGTGGCCCAGCGCCCCAAACAACAAATCATCATCACCCAAATTCTCCAGGAAATTGTGGCACTAAACCTACAGGGTCTGTCATGGGACCAGATTGCTGCCCAGTTGCAATTCACCCAAGCCACAATAATGCGGGAATTAAATAACTTAATGAATAAGGGGAATCTGATTGGGACAGCCAAGAAGCCAAATAAGGCCCCCAAGTCTCAAATCAATGAGGCATACCCAATAATGCTTGTCCTCCTCCAGCGGTACCCCAAGCTTCTCCTAACCCAGGTCCGCAAACAGCTTGTGCACCATAACATATGGGTCTCTGAGTGCATGGTGCAGCTCTGGATGCATGGAAAGATGGCTTCCATATGGGTTCTTACCAATTTTTCCAGCAATCAATAGGATGGCGCTGAGGATTCCCCATATGATCTAGACATCAAATCAACCCTGGTCCAATGCTTGACTAGTCTATCAGATGATGTCATGTTTATCTCCTACTATAAGTTATTGATTGTATTTGACAATTTTGGTGAGAAAAGAAAAGCCACTGCCAAGAATAGAAGGAAGAAGGTCAAGAAGGGGACATTAATTGGTGCATTTCTGGCTATTTCAGCCAAGAGTTTTGTCCACTATTGGACAAACCCAGATTTTACTAATGGCTACAAGTACAGCCACATCCTTGGTGGATTACTTGACTCCTGGGATGGCTCAAGTTCAAAGCATCTGGTTTTCTTGAGCCACCAGATGGAGGGTAGCTCTACTGCCCTTGAGGCCATCAAGCAACACAGGCACCAGGCCTCTGTGTACCCATCTGGCCACGCAGACATCCATCTGGCTGATGTTGTCTTCTTTAACATTGGAGATACACTACAGGAGTGCTGCCCTCAGGCTTTCAACAACCTCTATCTTGGGGTCCTTGACCACAATTTTCTCTTTGGTTGCAAAATGGTGGATGACTTGTTTGCCCAAATTGTCTTTCATGTGAACATGGGCAACCAACAATGGAAAAACAAGCGCCTTCCACCTCAGGCCACTGCCACCTACCAGCCCATCCAGCCAATGACCAATGAGGAATACAACAAGCGTTATATGGAAGCCATCATGCAAAATCCTCCTGCCTCTACCCCCGCCACCAACATCCCTCACCCACAAGCCCAACCCACCCAATCCCAGACCCCCCAGGCTAGCACAGCCTCTATGTCTTCCTTCCCGCGCTATTCTGCCTCCTAGGCATCACTCTTCCCCGCCCCAATAAACCCCCTGTTGCCAAACATTTTCTATTTATATTATCTTTATTTTAAATTTCAATTGTTCATGTTCTCTTTGTTTATAGTTGGTTTTATTCTTTATGTTCAGTTTATTTCTATAAAATCATATATTTACTATGCCATGTATCTAGATCCAGAACACAGTTATTTTTAGTACCCAAACACAGCCCCTTGTGAAAAAATTAACAACAATTTGGTGATCAGCTAAATTTGAATTAGAAAATTATAGGTTGACTGTTTTTAGACAAAGTTGTTACTGATCCAAATTCAAAACCTTAATTATAAACTTTAAGCCAATCAGGAGCCAAGTGATAAAGTGATTGTTGTGACATAAAGGGTCATTTAATAATTCTTTGATGCATGTGCACTAATTAATATGATTAGCTGGATCTTTTGCTATTGTACGCCATTGCTGCTGTGGCAAGTTGTTGGTGGATTAGTGCTAACCCAACAGCTGATTGGGCACTAGTCCACCAACAACTTGCCACAGCGGCAATGACATAAATTAGCAAAAGATCTAGCCAATCTTATTAATTAGTGCACATGCATCAAAGAATTATTGAATGACCCTTTATGTCACAACAATCACTTTATCACTTGGCTCCTGATTGTCTTAAAGTTTATCATTAAGGTTTTGAATTTGGATCAGTAACAACTTTATCTAAAAACAGTTAACCTATAATTTTCTAATTCAAATTTAGCTGATCACCAAATTGTTGTTAATATTTTTACAAGGGGCTATGCAAAGCGCCAAAAATAATATGGTATTTAAGGAAACAATGTCAACACAAAGCAAACAACACATATTGAGTTGAGCGTAAAACATATACAAAATGGGTAAAAAGATGGGATAATGTAGTAGATGGGAAAACAAAAAGGAATAAACAAATAGGCAACAGTATCAAAATAATACAGAATTCATTGGGGCAAAAGCTATAAAAACATATGAAAAGGTTGGTAAAAAATCAATGAGAGAATTAGAGAAGATTTTGAAGGATCTCAACTTGGCAATTGCCAAAATCAAAGACATTGACCACAAGGTCAAAGCAAGAGTTAAGTCTGCCGTCCTTACAGGGGACAAAATTAAAAAGGTGTCTGCCAAGGCACTCATGGCCAAGATTTCAGACACCCCCAAAACAACAATTGAACGGCTTTTAAATGTCCAGAAGCATGTTGTAGAAGGCCTTCAATTCAAGTCCTTTGCCCTCTCTGCACTGTCCATCTGGGTTGATGACACTGAGATGTATTAACATCTCACACCTGCAAAGTGCACAAGAACTGTGGACACTGAATTGCCAGCACAATTAATTGTGCCAAGAATGGCAAAGCCTGCTGAAGCTGCGGGCAAGGAGGAAACCTGCAAAGGTAATCTAAAAATAAAATCAATAAAAACTTCAAAATATCTACCTTTTTTATAAACATTGACAGTGAACTCTGCCGGGTCCTGGTTCCTTTTGTCCTGTCTGCCTTCTATTTGAATTTTGCCACTCATGTGACAAAATAGCTCTATCTGTCCTCACTGTCTTGCAGGGGCTTGAAGACAGGGTCCATAGGTCCTTTCCAATGTTGCAGGAGGTGTTGGCTGAACTTACACATGCTGAGGGGGCATCTGAGTGGGCAGTTTGTGCCTACAAGGATGCCCAATTGCCCTGATGGTCCTCAATGAAGTTTACACAGTAAACTCCATTGAGCTTGTTTGGGACATCCTGGAAACGCTCCATTCAAGAATGTACCAGAAATGGGCCAGGCCCATGCAGCTGCTTGCTTCTGCTACCCCTTGGAGCACACACTCTCTTACCTGCTTGACAACTTTGGGTGCACAGTGGGAAAATTGGCTGTTGCAGATGTAACAGCCGTCAAGAAAACCAAAATCCTCTTGGTGGACTTTGGGTTGGCATGGAGTGCCAAAAAGACAGGGGTCCCTGCAGCCATGAAGCTGACCTTCACAAAGACCAAACATGAAAAGAAGATCAGTGCAGTTTTCAATAAATTTTGCAAGTTTACAGAAGTCTTTGCTGGGCAAAGGCTTCATATGGTGGTTTAACTGGGGTATCTCTTCTACTTTGGAATGGGAGCCAGCGTGGAGGATCTTGACAGGGTCCTCCTAGGAATTAACAAGGCCAGGCTCTCCCTTGATGGGAAGAAGGTCCCCCCCCGGGTATGACTCGGTGGATCACGTCATCCAGGACGCCCTGGTCCTGGCTGGTATCTACGGGTTTGCAGCCCCACCAGAGAAGCTGCTCCTCCATTTGCACCTGACCCTACTCCCTTTTACTAGCCGCCGTGAATATTTTAATAAAGGTGTATTCACTGTCCACAGTGTGGCAGTGGAGATTGTGCGCCACCTCCATTGTGGAGTGGGTACATACAGAAGAACTCACTACAGGTTCTCTTAATAAATTCTCTCTTCCAATAAATTTCATTACAATTCATATTATTTTTATTATAATAAAATTTTCTAATTCTTATTTTAGAAAACAAGATTTGAAAAATATATCCCAGAGAAGGTCTTAATAAAAGCATAATAATATATGTCAATAGTCTAATTCTAATTTGTACACATTACATCCAACTTTTTTATTTGATTTTTATATTTATTTGCCAAAAGTGATATTAATGCATTTGCGTAATCCAGTATCAAGTGTTTGGGATACCCTTAGATGACATAATAAAAAATGATTATAAATAAATAAATTACTAACCTTCATTGATAGTCCTGCTGAATGTGATTGCGAGCTTGGAAACATCTAAATATAAAATGATAATTAATAAATCTTGAATAATAAATTAGAGAATATAAAAAAGTTGGACAAACTAAGCCTTTAATTGATTGGCTGTTTGGCAAGGCAAGCAGGGATGAACAAATCAGCATGGCCATAGAATTTGGCCACGGTCTCAGCAGTGCAATACACTATCTAGAAAACACCATCTAGAAAGACGCCATCTAGAAAAAATTTGCAATAGGGTCAGGATTTACATTGGCAAAATTAAAAAAAATTTAATTTTTTTTATTAAATAGTTATTTTTTACATATTGGTTTCTAATACACCATCTAGAAAAACAGCATCTAGAAAACGCTATCACAAATTGAAATAAAAAGAGTGTTATCAAGATAAGATATTTTGAATATAAAAACACTTAATAAATTCCCTAAAATACGCCATCTAGAAATACAGCATCTAGAAAGACAGCATCCAGAATCAAATAATAAATTATACTTTTTTGTGATAAATCCAAGCCTTTTCCTTATTAACTGGGAATAAAGTATGATATTCATTTATGACCACATATAATATATTAACTCAAATTAACTCATCTTTGATAGTACTATCTCTCTGTATCACAGTTATTAAAAACCACTTTTGATATTATGATTTTATTCCTTATCATAAAAGTATCTATAATATTTGGGTTTCAACTTTAAAATGTTTCATTAATGATTTTATATATGCAAGGGTAGTGTCTTCATTAACTGAAACTGCTATAATCAGTTTAAGGACAGTGTAACTAAGATCTTTTCATCACTTGAAGGTTGGCACAGTCAATTTTCTTGCCTGGTTAAGATAAAGAAATCCCAGATTCATTGTGATTATCAACAACCAGGGATAGATAGTGGCCATGGGCACCAGCTTTACCCCCAGGCCATCAAAAGCAAAGCTTTTGTATCCAAGAATGTAGACCAGCAGTTCAAGTTTGCAAGTGTTGCTAAGGAGGGTTTGACCTATTACACCAGAGAAGGCTGTCTTACCCATCTCAAAGGCATTGCAAAGACTCTTGGGACTGAAGCTTGATCAAGTTACTATTCCATTAAGTACTTTACTTCCAAACATTTAATTTTTACTTAATTTTTAGTACATTGATAAAAACTTAGTAGCAAATTTCACCAGGGAAATCTCACAGTTTTGGGGTGTGTTGACTTTGGAGATTTGCACACTAAAATTGGTACTAGCTGATCCCACATTATTATTTCAGATTTGAAATCTTTAGATTATTTTGAGTCTAGCCATATGTTTTTCTTACTGTTTTTGATTTTTTTGGGTTTTTATTAATTTTTAAGTTATTTGGCACAGTTCTGCCAAAAATTTGAGATAGTGTTTCTAGATGGCGTTTTCTAGTTGGTGTCTTTCTAGATAGTGTTTTAGGCTACATTTTCTAGATGGCGTCTTTATAGATGGTGTTTTCTAGATAGTGTTTTCTAGATGGCGTCTCTCTAGATAGTGTATCCCACTGTCTCAGCTGGGAGGGTGTGGATCCCGGCCTGCAGCAAATTAAACAGGTCTTTGGTCTCAGTTGGGGTTCCTCGCTTGACAACTTGCTTGAGCCACCCAAAGACTTTCTTGATGAGATTTAGGAAGGGAAAATAGGCTGGGAGGAAGAGAAGGTGAAAATTTGCTGTGGCTAATTACTGGGGGCCCACAGTAATGCTGGTGTTGATCATTGGGAATTCCTCAAGAATGTCAGCCACTTTTTGGAGAACAATGTTGTCAAACACAATGACGTTGGTGAAGCCCGGGCTCGTGCACCTCAGATGCTCCTGGACCAATTAGAGGAATGATAGAAAGGTCATGCTGTTATGCAAACCCAATATTGTTTGGTATAACTCAACCCCCTTTGGACTGAGGAGAGCCATCATTGAATAGGCTGTGGTGCGGACTTCAGCACGCCAAGCCATCCCGTCATTTGAGCCTTTGGGGACATAGCCATATGCATTGCGCATAGACAAAGCAAATGCCAATTTGTCAATATAGTAAAATTTAACCGTCCCCTTGGCTTTGAGGGTAGTGTACACCTCTGTGTAGTTTTTACAGGTCTCAATATTGGTTGGGCTATTCTGATTGTACAGAGATACCCCAAGCTTTTTCCAGGAAAAGTGCATCCCCTTCAGCAGATGGTAGTAAAAGGAAATTGAGGCCTCAACCCCAAAAGTGAACTTGACCATCACCTGTATATTTGCCAGTTCAAGATGGTAGTCTGGGTGATCCACTGGTAGATTGCCCATTTGTGCTCCTTGGTGAGCATGGTGGAAATGTGCATGGATTTCTCTGCGGCAAGGACTTGACCTGTGTTAATGAACTTGTTAAAGGTCTTGGAGGCGTACTTGGGATCCACTCCAACAAGGGCCGCGGCCGCCTTGTAATTGCCTGATTCACACATTAGCTTAAGCAGGATGATGTGTTTAATGTTGGGGATGTGCTTCTGGGCGGGCTTAGCGGGATTAGTTGAATTGGGATCCTGCTCAAGGACTGGCTTGCAAGACATGGGTACCTTGTTGTAGAAGGCTGCATCTTTCTTTAGCACCAACTATCCCTCATTAGTTCTGGAGAACTCAGGCTCCTTGTCCTCTTCCTGATTGCCATCACTGACGTAGGGCTTTTAGCTAGTATCAAGTACAGGATTTACCTTCTCCAGCATGGCTGACAGTGTTGTGGTCCATACCAGAATCCGGCTGGACTCATGCAGGGGAGGCAGGCCGGGCCTGGAAGGCCAAGTACACAATAGGCGCAATCCTGGCCAGATAGTTGACTGCAATAGCTAGGAATCATCAATTATCAGTATGAGGCACGACCTGGTTGGCCAGCCCCAATACTGTGATATAGTCAAAACCCAACTTACTAAAGTCCTGGGCAGGAGGCACAGTTGGTAAGGGAGGAGTAGGAGGAATCTCCAGCATGGAGGGCAAAATGATCACTCTTGGTGGCCAGGAGGAGCAAATATGCAAGGTTGTAAAGTGTAGTTGAGTTGTAAATAAATGCAAACAAAATAGTTATAATGGTGAAAAAGTATAGAGATCTTGCAAGAAAATAAGGAATCCTGAGCATAAAGATGTTTAATTTTAAGATGTCAACAAAGAAAAAGGGATGTTAGTGTTCCCAGCAGGATATAGCTGGGAAACTGCAATCTGGCTTACTTGTAACTTCTTATTGGTTGTCAATGGATTTTTTTAAGCTGGGTTCCATTGGTGACTCCTGATTTGTCAGTTAGATAGATCCTTTCATTATTTCTCCCTGGGAAGCTGGCAGGGGGATTTTGGACCATTTGGCAACCCAAGTCCCCAATTCTGGTTTTCAGAGGGTATGGGCAAATTAAAATCTTTTCCACTTGGCTTTGGAAAGGTTTTCAATTGTCCCCAGGCTTGGTATTGACCAGGGTTTAAATCTCCACTTAGAATAAAAGATTCCTTTGGGTTAATCTGCGTGATTGATGACACAATTGTTTGGTCACACAATTGCTCTATTGCAGGCATTAATCCTATGCAACATAGGGTTTTGTCTGGCCCATTTCAGGCCCTGACAGACAGGACCAACTCTTGCCAGTACACAACGTCAAACACATACAAAGTAAGTTCTACCTCATTGTTTCTAACTTTCTTTGTAGTGGTGACCTTGATGGGCTTGTGGGTCAGCTTGGGATGTCAGGATTGACAATTCTTCCCCTATGGAAACCTGGTCCCAGGAACAGGAATCAAACCCTGACCCTGGATTCCTTTGTGCTGCCAAGCCTGTGGAACGCAGGACTATCCACCTGAGCTTTTCTGGGATTGAGCCCCCAAAAGCTAATACCAAGGATGTTGACCCATGCAGTAAAAAGAGCCAAACCAAAGAAATTATTGCATAAAATGGAGGACTAATCACAGCACCTAATGGTGATACTGGTTTGGCAACTATTAGCTTCATAAACCTGAATTCTGCACCAGCAGCCAATCAGGTGCCAACCCAGGAAAGAGGCATGGGCCTGCAGCCTGGTCCCATGACCACAACACTAAAGCAAGATAATCAGGTATCCAAATCAAGATTCTTGACCAATGAAAGAACTCCCGGGCCAAGTGCCATTTTGCTGTCTTTGGACCCAAGCAACCAGTTCCCCCGGCCCTGCCCTTCCCAATGCACTGATGAACCCCCCATGGAAAATGTTAAGTTTGGAGGTGGGGTACTATTTAGACCCAAAGACCCTGTGCTCCAAACTTATTGCCATTTTTGAATAAAGGTTATGTTACTTTGGCTCATACAGCTATTGCCTTATTTTGTATTTGCTGTCTACCAATTCAGTTTGAGATCTTCTGGCCCACCTGCCCCACTGCCTGCTGTTTTCTGTCCTCCTGGTGTACCCTTTGGACCCGTCTATTTTACCAACTACCCTCTGAAGTCTGAATACAAGGAATACACACTGGAAAAGATAATTGAACTTGATCCCCTGGCCTGTATACAATCTGCAATTAGATACAACTGACAAGGCCCATGGATATTTTCAACACCCAAGTTGTTCAGAGGGAAATTCAACTATCTCCCCGCTTACAACCTGTCCATGGAACCGCCTGTGACCCCAAAACCTATGCCTGCTTCTTCACCCAACCTTCCAACTGACCATTATGGCAAGCTGTTTGGGATTGTGTACATCACCCTCACAGGGGCAATTGTCACTATAATCCTGGCTGCTGGCTTGTGGTCCTGGGTGGGGAAGTCCGCCTCCTACCTTTTAAAGTCAGCTCCTCTCTTGTGGTGAGCATTGCCTGCAAAAAAAACCCGGCCCAAGTTACCCCTGAAAACAATGGGCCAGCCGCCCAAGACTGGATCCCTAACAAAGGACCTGAGGGTTGATGCTCCGCACCCTAGCAGCTTGTTCTCCTTGAACCTTCTATGGCAGTGCAGCGTCACTATGGAACTCTCCTCTCCCGTCTCCTCCTTGAGTAGGCACTTGGGTTGCACTAACTCTATTCTTTGACCCGTGGGGGCAACTGCAACCGCGGTGCACAATGGGTCCGTTGGTACTCTGGTGTTGTGTTCCTTCCATTTTAAAATTTAATAAAATATTAAATAAATTTCAATTGAGTACTCCCTAATTTTATTTTTTGCTTTTATCTGAATATGGATATTTAATTAGAGTTTTTCCCACCCAATATCCCAATTATAGACTTTTTATTTCTTAATTAGTTGTTTCTGGTTTACAATGCCCATTTTAGAATACCCAAAATAATTTCCCTCCATTTTCCCAGATTTTACGTCAAATTAAGCACCCAACACAATATTTTTAAAATTTATGTTTCAGATCTTTTATCTTATTTTATATACCTTGGTATCATTCTTGATTACAATACATTGTGCACACAATTGAGTGATTTTGTTTACATTGTGAGTTGCTATTGTGTTTTGTTTTTGGATTGAGTTTTGACTCACCTTGCTTGGGTGTATTTTGTCACCAATTCACATAGTAAGCATATGTACACCAAAAGTCAACTCACACCATTTTGTTTGTGAATAAAAGTATTTTGGATTGTGTTTTGAATAGTTTTGCTTTGCATGTGAGCCCTTTGTTGCTGTGTTGACTCATTTTGCCCATTAACGCCAATAAACCCTGTTAACAGAGTGTATATTTTTACCTGAAAGTTGGATTTTGCTTAAATCTGAAATCATTTTGTTTAAATCTGAAGTATTTTTGGTTGTTGCACTAGCTTTTAAAACTACTGTATTTGTTTGGTTTTTATTGATTTGTTTTATAGGGGCTATCAGTGACTGGTAACCCCTGTAAAACCAACTTGGTGTAAAAGCTGCCACTTCTGCAACCTTGACCCCATCCCTAGTAATAACTAAAATAAATATAAGTAAAACATAAAAAGACTTACTAGTTGTTTCCCCTGCGGCCCCCTCAGCCACAGGCGCCACTTCAGCAAACTTCATGAGTGTTGGCTGCTCTTCAGTAATTTTCTAGGCTTAATTTTCCTTATCTTTCTTGCAACTTGTGTTTCTTCTTGGTTTTCATTTGATGAATTTTCTGTATTTCTTGAAGTGCTCCTGCTTCTTGACTGTGTTTTGTTTCCATCTGTTTCTATTTGAGTATTTCCCTCTTCATTTATGTTTATTTCCTTTAGGATTTCAGTTCCTTCAATCAGTTTCATGTTCTTATTGTTTTCTTTGGTCCCCTGCCAGAACTCTCAAAAATTGTAGGCTGCGTCATTGAACTTCAGATTTGATAGAATTTTCCCCTGGAGATTGAGCAATGCTTCTTTGTTCTTTTCATTGATAGTTTTCCTAGTTTATTTAGAGCATCTTTTTTGACTGGATTAGTAGCTGACCCTCATTTCCCAGCTTTCCTGTTACTATTTCCCTGATATTTTTTTTCTAGTTCAACAAACTTTTGTAGGTATGCTTCTAATTTGTTTATCAAGTTATAGATATTTGACATTTTGTTTGAATTACATCAAAAAACAGGTTTTTATAGTACTACCTTCAACCCATGAATATTTTTCATCATCATTAATAAATAAAAAGACCATAAATGTAAATATTGCATTAAAATATTGCAATTAGACATCAACTCTTGATATTTTTGTTGCAACATCTTTGATTATTCCATCTTGGGGAATTAACGCCCCAAGTAAATCACCAAACCGCTCACCAAATGGTTCCCCACCCAGTCAATAAGCTGGTGGCACCATTATCAGTTAACCATCTATGACAGGGATCACTCAATCCAGGTCCTAAATGGAAAACAACTTGATTAAGCCTTGTGACTCAAGAGGAACATTACTCAGATAAGCCCCATGACCTCCATGACGTACATGGACAGCATGTGGCTTGTCATTATACTATATATTATTCTATATTCATGTCCAATAAAGTATCATTCTCTTCTTAAATCTTCCCCTTATTTTGTTTATTATACTTCCCAGAAGTATAAACTTGACAGTGGTAGCACAGGTAGGTTATCCATACCTACCCAACTCAAAGGAAAAATTCCTCTTAAGAAAAGAACCCAAACAATGGTACTCCCTAACAGCTGGAGAGATTAAAAAGTAGGACAAGATGTTCCTGCAGGCCTTGTCATCTATGATAACGTCCTTGTGCCCATCAATCAGTACAACACTCTCAAAGTGCACAGACTGTTGCCCACCACACCAACCACAACAGCGCCTTTGCAGCCTGAGATACCCAATATTGTGTTTCAATGCCTGCACACCACTAAAATTGGCGCCTTTGCTGGACTAACCCACAAAAACACCTCCCTTTGGATCAATAGTACACAAAGCAAGTTTGAACAAGTGGATTACCCTCAAAGACTCTGTGTTTGCAAGATTGCCCTTTGCGCCACAGGAACTGCTTCACATTTTGTAACCAAATGGCTAGCCCAACACCCTGACCAGAAGGAGAATTGGGAAATGTTCAAGGCCGCATTCTTCAAAAAGTTCTCCATGAAGGACTTGGACGTAGTGATCATGACTGAGCTCCAAACCTTTAAAATGACAGGAACAATTGAAGAGTACATTGCAGCATATAAAGGATTACACAACCAAACACCCAACACCATCAACTTTGATGAACCTGGGCCGCGCCTAGACTTCTACAATGGCCTTCCCACACACATTAGATATCAGTTTGACATGACTTGCTGCAAGAACCTCAAAGATGTATTCCTAGAGGGGCAGCTCACAGCTCAGAAGTCTGACAATCTATATGCCACCAACAAGCGCAAGGAAAACCCTGCAGCTAAGAGAGAACCTCGCCCCAATAAGAAAAGCAACCAAGCCAACATTACACATCCTTGAACTGGGAATCACACTGCACAAGCCAACCAGGCTAGCACTGAAGATGTCAACAAGGATGGAAAAGCTCAGGGGAGTGCTTAGGCAAGCTGCCCTCCCCCACTTAACAAGACTTGTACAGAGAACAGGATGTGGATTCAATCACCATGATCCAAGTACCCTCCAGCAATCCTCTACTGTTTGCCGCCCAAACAGGAAATAAACTCCTCACTTATCATTTCTCCTTTTGAAAAAACCAGGGCACAGCACTATTCAACACTGGAGCAGATCAATCTCTCATCAACAAGAGTTTTGCAGACCTCATGAAGTTACCTACCACTTGAAGTAACATCAAGAGGGTCATCATGGCAGACAACCAAATCACGCCAGTTACCCAAGAGGCAAAACCTTTCTGTTCCCAAATTGGAGATGTACAAACAGCAATTAGCAGCCCTATCATACCAATCCCCAAGTATTATGTCATATTTGGCCTGGAATGGATGAGAAAGAAAAACCCTCATAGCAACTGGGACAGTGCCACCCTCACCATACAGCAAGGAGAATTCTACCATCACTTATACCCAACACATCTTGACACTCTCATGAGGGACCACATATTTGTAAAAATCATGGAAACAGGAGAAGAGACTGACCCCAGCAAAATCAATTGGAGAACCTGTACATATGAGGTTATCCACTTCAAAAACATGGAAACTCAACACAAACAAACCCCCATTAGAGACCAGCTAGTCAGTGAATTCCCCTTCATATTCCAAGAGACACTACTTGGGTTACCCCTTATTGGGGTATTCAACACAAAATTGATATTGAAAACAGTGTGCCAAAAGCATGCCCCCTCTACCACCTAACACCACAAGAAAAAAATGCCCTAAAAGCATATTTGGACAAAGCTATAGAAAAGGGCCTCATGAGACCCTCAAAGTCACACTTTGGTGCCACTGTCTTCTTTGTGGCAAAGAAAGACAGAGGACTACACCTGGTCACAGACTACAGGGCCCTCAACAAGGTCACAGTTAAGAACAGGTATCCCCTGCCTCTCATTGATGACCTTTTTGATGCCCTGGGGGTCCCAAATATTCACAAAAATAGATTTGACAGCAGGTTACCACCAAATTTGCGTGAAACCTGAAGACATTTCAAATACCACATTTCAAACTAAATACAGATCATTTGAATGTGTTGTCCTCAATTTTTGGCATGAAGAACGCTCCTAGTACTTTTTTAACCTTCATGAATGAAGTCTTCAAGGAACACATTGGAAAAGAGCAATTATCTACCTGGACAACATCATCATTTATAGTCCCAACCTGCAATAACACTGGGAAGACATCCTCTCAGTTCTCTGTACCCTTAAAGAAAACCAATCAATTGCCAAGCTGTCCAAATGCGAGTTCTTCTCAACTGAACTTCCATTCCTTGGCTATAGCATCAGCAGGGATGGTATTAAACCAGATCCAGATAAGATACATGCTATAACAGAGATGCCAGCCCCAAGGAACAAGAGCAAACTCTTCACCTCACTTGGAATGGTAGCCTACGTACACAGGTTCATCCCTGACTGGGGCTCCTAACAGCTTCCTTGTCAGCCATCACCAGGAAAACAACCAAATTTTTCTGGACACCCTTACAAGATCAAAATTTCCGCCAACTGAAGGAACACATGGTTACCACTCCTATCCTACAATACTTGAATCATGCAGGTATCTATGAGCTAGAAACCAACGCCTCTGACTATACCATAGGAGGAGTCCTCTGTATACAAACGGCCCAAAAGGACTTCCTTCCCGTGGCATATGAGTCAAGGAAGATATCAGACAGTAAACAAAGATACCCCATACATGACAAGGAATTGATTGCCATCATACAATGCCTCATGAAATGGCAATGTTATCTAGAAGGAGCCCAGAAGTTCAAGGTACTCACCAACCACAAGTTGTTGATATTCTTCAAAACACAATGACACCTGTCAAGAAGACAAGCCAAATAGATGAGTCTCATACAGAGATACCCCATGCAAATTAAATACAAGTCAGGCAAGGAGATGCTTACTGCAGACGCACTATCAAGGCTATACAATAAAACACATCCTTTGCACTGATGGTGACCCCAGCTGGCCCATGTTAATCATGGGGAATCTCCAGGAAGGGTTCACACCTGGTACACCAATGGACATACAAGAGAAAGTCCTCAAGAACAAACATCTGTTCAAAAATGTATATGGTACCCTTCACCAAATACTTTCAAATGATGACACTGTACCATACATCCCATCAACACAAAAGATTGACACAATCCTCCAATATCACAGAGACTTGGGACACACCTATAGCAGAAACTTGCATGAATACCTCAAGACACGCTACTGGTGGCCCAACATGCTAGATGATATCAGAAAAGTATTGGAGCAATGCAAAGTCCTTGAGAAGTACGCCCAAACCAAAGCACCACCCAAGTCAGTAGTACCTGTATCTATCACACAACCCTTCAAGGTATGGTTGTTGGATATTGTGGGACCTATGCCCAGTGAAAGCAAAGGCAAGAAGTACATCATAACAGCTATTGAATATGCAACCAGAAAGCCTGTAGCGTAAGCCACAAAAGAGCACAAGGGCAACAACGTGAGACAATTCATTGGCAAAGAGATCCTAGAAAAGTTTGGGAAACCTGACCTCCTGATCACAGATGAAGGAACTGAACTTAAAGCTATTGACACCAACATCTACCTTGTCAAGGACGGAATAAAACACGTCATAGCCAGCCCATATCACCCATAAGCAAATGGATGCATAGAACAACTAAACGGCTCTCTAGTGGAAGCCCTCAGTAAGTTATCTGCCAACAATCCAAAAGCCCGGGTCAATATGCTACCAACCGCTCTTATGGTCTGCAGAACACAAGTCAACCACAATACAGGCAAAAGCCCTTATGAGCTTAGATTATGGTCAGAAATCTGCACTTTGTTAGTAAAATTACGGGTCCACAACTGCCACTTCCAAAGAAGATACCAGACAGTAACAACCCAAAAGTACTACACGCCAGAAAGGACCAAGAAAAGAGGGAACATCAAAGGGTCCAGCAGTAAGCAATCCCATTACAACAAGAAAGGTTCCAATTTGGGGACAAGATCTGGGTTGTCAATCACGACCAACACAAACTAGACCCAGGACTATGCAGACCAGGCATTATCATGGAAGTTAAGCCCAATAACACCTACCTCATCAAAGGGATTGGAGTTCAGACTGAACTGAAACATATGCACTACAACTGACTTTGCTTGTGTAAAGCAAGAACAGCCCAACAAAATTCAAGGCTCCCTGTACCCAATACCAAACTGGATCAATACCAAGCCTGCATACCAGATAGTCTCAAGAAAATTCCCAAGGCTCTGCCTTCCAGCACCCCAGGGGGAGATGTCGCAACATCTTCAATTACTCCCTCTTGGGGAATTAACACCCCAAGTAAATCACTAAACAGCTCACCAAATGGTTCACCACCCAGTCAATAAGCTGGTGGCACCATTATCAGTTAACCATCTATGACAGGGATCACTCAATCCAGGTCCTAAATGGAACACAACTTGATTAAGCCTTGTGACTCAAGAGGAACATTACTCAGATAAGCCCCATGACCTCCATAACGTACATGGACGGCATGTGGCTTGTCATGATACTATATATTATTCTGTATTCATATTCAATAAAGTATCATTCTCTTCTTAAATCTTCCCCTTATTTAGTTTATTATACTTCCCAGAAGTATAAACTCAACATTTTGATATTATATACATAACCAATTCATTTTGCTTAATAAAATTTATTGTAAACTTGGAATTTTTCATTGTAATTTATTGAAATAGACTGTGTTTATATTAGAGAGCCATTAATGCTTAGTATAAAATTGATACATTGTACATTTTCAGTCTGTATATTTACCTATTTGTAATAATCCTGTAAAATTTTTAGATGGATTTTGCGAGGTAATAATAATGTAATGTGTTATTAAATTACTGTTTATTACCATTAATTGGCTGATTTTCTTTGATGTGGCAATAGTAAATTTTCTAATATTTACACACTAGTATCCAATTGGCTGGCTTCACATCCAATTACACAGGCAATAGGAAATCAAGTTGCCACCCTGGCCACATCTAGTCTCAAGTTGGTGGCTTGATTTCCTATTGCTTGTGTGATTGGATGTAAAACAAACCAATGTGATACTAGTGCGTAAATATCAGAAAATGCACAATTGCCACAGCAAAGAAAATCAGTCAATTAATGGTAATAAACAGTAATTTAATAACACATTGCATTATTATTTCTTGCAAAATCTAACTAAAAAGTTTACAGAATCATTACCAATAGGTAAATATACAGGCTGTAAAATGCACTATGTATCAATATTTGTACTGAGCGTTAATGGCTTTCTAATATAAACACATTCCATTTCAATAAATCACTATAAAAAGGCCAAGTTTACAATGGATTTTATTAAACAAAATGCATTGAGTTATGCACATAATATCAAAATATCAAGAGTTGACGTCTAATTGCAATATTCTAATTCAATATTTACATTTATGGTCTTTAATTTATTAAAAATGATGAAAATATCCATGGAATCAATTATATGTTACCACATCAAATGTACAACATTCTTTATATATGGGAAATTCTAACAATGTAAAAAAATATTATTAACTATGAACTGAAAGAACAAAATCAATTTTAATAAGTTGTCACAAAGAAAAGTTTTATTTTACTCATCAAAGGACAAGTGGGGGAGGGAGTGGGCGGAAAGAACATTGCCTTCATCTGCGCCTGTGAAAGGGAAAGCATCAGAGATAGTGGGGAGGGAATGGGCGGTGGTATGGGAGTCAGGGTTGGAAGGCAAGTGGCTTGATGGGGGGTTGGGGAGGCAGGGTTTATTGACTGGGAAGGGGCAACAAGAGCTTATTGCTTCAATTGCTCAAATTTGTCTTCTGTCACATATACTGGCTTGACAAAACGGATGGACTGGCGTGGGGGGAGACAGGGGTCCTTTCTGGACTTATCACTATCACTTGCATAGAAGATGACAAGATCTGATAGGTCCTGGACAAATATGGACGGGAAAAGCTCATAACCCTTATCAATTTTGGTGCACAGTTCATTGTAAGTGGCAGGCTTTGAGTGCCTGAGAGCGGAACCAAAGTTAGAGACATACATCTGCAAGATGCATATCAGCGTGGTTGATGGGGTAGGACCAACAAGTATGCCCCACAGCCCTGATTTCTTGGATTTCCCATTCCTGCTGCTCCATCTCAGCACTCAGAACAACTGTGTATGTGGCGTTTTGGGTAGCCCACTCCTCCAGCATGGCCTTGAGCTCTCTCTGGTAGGCATACCCATTATTCTGTGTTTGACAACACAGAGTAATGATTGTCACCCAATGGGGAAGCTGCCAGTAAAACCCCAACAAATTGATACAGGATTGGCCTGCGCTTGTATACATCAGACTGGACACCTTTTCTCTATAGTCTTGAATACTTGCAGAAATCTTGGCATACAATAGGAAGATTACGTCATTGTGTGTCCTCATTGCCCTTCCTTTAATAGAATTGATGATTCTAGAATAATAGGGGTCAGTGTCCACCAAAATGGGGCCACTGAGAACCTGATTATATAAGAGTCTGGCGGTAACCACAACTCTGTGCATCTACAAATTCACTGTTCTCTTATTGGTGAAAATGTCATGTAGTCCTAGTTAGAGACACACCTGGAACAGGGTCATCCACAGGTCACGCTCCATAATAGCCATCATGAGAGGGTGGGCCTTTTCACCTTCAGTTAAAGTACAGGCACCAGTTGGGGTCTTCTTGGTAGGGGGGCCACAGTTGGCGTGGGCTTGCAGGGTTGCAGCCACAGTGGACTTTGAAAAACCCATTGCGGCTGCAATTTCCCCGAGGGACATAAACATCCCTTGTTTTTTGACCATTTTGAGAACAAACTCTGAGGTAATTAGTTTTCTTCTACATCTTGAAGGCTGATTGGCTAGAGGCGGGATGTGTCTGTCTTGGGAACCAGACAGTGCCATCTGATTGGCTGTTTCTGGATCCTGGCTTCCATTGGTGACCCCATGGCTCAAATGGCTGGTTCCAGATGCCATTGTTGATACAGGATTTGGGTTGGCAGCTGCCTGTGCATGATGGGCAAACAGGGCCATGCTGGAAGTTGCAGGAGAAAAACACACTCCTGAGTAGTGCTTGTGGAGGGGCCTGCAGGTTGGGAGTGGCCATAGACAGAGGCTTTAATTTAGAAGACCCAGTGTAGCCCTGCATGATTTTGCCAAGGCCAGGGAACAGCTTGTTGACTTGATTGGTGTTGGAAGAAGACATAATAAAAAATTTATTATAATTTTAAGCTCAATAAGAGGAATGTATATTTTAGTCAATTTTATTGTTATATATGTTAATTTTGTGAATATTATGATCTAAATTTTAGCCGTCCTAAAATGGAATAGGGTGAATTTTGAGAATGCCTGTGCTTCCTAAAAGAATCAGCACAAATCCATTCTAAATCCTTTAACATCCTTTTTGAGACACCCATAAATTATATTTATTTCAAATTCACCTCATTTTTGATTTGAAATTTGGTTCTTGGATTTTACAATCCCACAATTTTGGATTTTTTATGTTTTACATGATGTCTATGATTTGTTTGAAATACAGGAAATCTCAAATTGTACATTGGAATCTGGCATTTGTTTGCTGAGTTTTTTCTTTAGTTAGTTGAGTTATCTACTCAATTAATTCAATTTTTGCCAATTTAAATAAACCAAAAAAAGTCAAATTAAATGGTTAATTTTATTAAATATTTTGTTTATCACTCAGCTGAGTTGCCCACAAAAGTGATTCAAAATTTGGACCAAGGATTTGACAATCTCACATTTTTACGTTTAGGTTCTGAATTTACAGTACTTGTCTTTGAACAATAAGGGAAGTACCTCAATCCTCTTTCCTTTGTGTCCTATGTATTTGGTTCCTCTAGTTCTTGCCAAGGGGTCAGCAATGAAGATGGTATCCAAGTTGTACTCCAAGTAGGCGGGGTTGGACAGGTATTTGGTAAAATGTACAGGTCCAAAGGGGACTCCAGGGGGACGGTATAGTGCCTGATGCAGGTTGGCAGGTTGGTCTCTGGAGAGGGTGGTTGCCTGATTGTCTATTTGGCTGGAGTTGAGATGGAAGATCACTAAGACTAGGTAAGGTAAGATTTGTTCAAACCAAAGGTTCATAAAACTTTATTATCAAAAATAACAATGTGGTCATCACCATACCACCAGGGTTTTTATACCATGGGACTTTGCTTCTTTGATTTTTGCAGGGTTCAGGTTTGCAGACAAGGCACTGGCGGGGCATGGATCTTGGCTTAGATTCTTGAGGGCGGCAGATCCAGGTTGTGCCTGCTCTAGAAAATAGAAGTGGAAATGCTTTGTTCTGCCGCCACTGTTCACTATATCACCTGAGTAGTTCAATTGTACTACCCATTCTGGATGGAAGGCTGGCAGCTGCTGGTGGTCATTGGCAGAGTTAGCAGTAGGTTTTGTTTTAACCTCCTTAAGGAAAGCTACAGCCTCTGCATAGGTCTGGATCTTTGGTGGCGCAAGGTTGGCAGCAATCTGGTGACTATTTGGGGAATTGTCCTCAGGAGACTGGTGGGTCTTGGAGTAACTTGTCAACTTGGGTCTGCAATTTAACAAGTTGGCAGGTTTATGTCCACTTTGTGTGACTCAAGTAGTCTTTAAAGGGTCAGAGTTTGATTACAGGGTCTCCAATATTGATTTAAAACCTCCAGTATTGACAATCAGCAGGTTGGCAGGTTTCTGTTCCTCCTGGTTGAGGTCAGCTATCTCTGGTGGTCCAGGGTTTGACCCAACTGACAGTTGGGCAGTTTCCTGTCTACTCTAGTCAACATAAGGCTTTCCCTGAGACCCAGGTTTTAATTCCCAGGTTTTCAATACAAGTATTGAAATGTCATTTATGACAGCTTTGATCTTTTAGTTGGTACCCAATTCCTTAGATAATACAATAGGATTATCAATTTAAAAGATGACTACCTCTCTATTCTAGGGTAAAAAGTCCCCCTGATTTTTGAGGAACCCATCAAAGTCCCTGGGAAACGCCTCAAGATATGTGCCTTATAGTACCACACTGATGTCTTCATCTTTAAGTACTGTACCCATTTGCTCAACATTAAGTGTACTCACATGGCCTGCCCCTCATTTGAAAGGATTCCACTTCTGGATACCTCTGTTGTAACTATCTTCCCTGACTCTCAAGCTATCTTGGACTCTCAGATATTGTACAAGTTTCCTGAGCGCACGTTTATGGAGTTTTACTTGCCTCTCTTGCTAGACAACAACAAAATCTATCTCTGCCCTAGGATCCTAGATGTCTCTCAAAAAATTCACGTTCATCTGTTGGTAACCAATATAACAGCTCTTCCCATATCTTTATTGAGAGGCCAGGTTGTTGGCTATGGCAAGTTATTGAATGCTCCTGATGTTCTATCTCTACATCCCTGTGGCTTATTCCAATACTTCAAATTACCTGAAGATGAACAACAGGTCATATCCCTGTTTACTACCCAAGACTTCCTGCAGCTGTCTCTAGTTCAGCAAAAAGAAGTGCTTGACCTGCTAGATCAGTTTTCAGATATCTTTGCTAATGATAGCACTGATTATGGTCTAGCTAAAGGAGTCAATCATCAGATTGATACTGGTGACATACCTCCCTTCTGAGCTAAACCTTATTGTCATAGTTAAGTAGAAGATGCTCAAGTATATAAGGAACTCAAACATCTAGTAAATGCCGGGATTCTTGCCCCTTCATAGAGTCTTTGGGCCTCTCCTTTGCTCATCTTGAAGAAGAGGAAAGGTGGTCACTGCATTATGATGGATTATTGACAGTTGAATTATTTAACTAAAAAGGATTCTTACCCCTTGCCATGTGTTGTGTTTGCCTTTGGGGACAACATCTAAGAGGACACAGCAGGAAATCTTTATAAAAAAGGTTTGAGGTTCAAATATAGTCTTGGGTTATCCTTCAGGACAAAATTAAGGGGAAATATCTTAATTTCCTGGAAAAATTGAAGAGAGTTTTCTTTTAGTGAAAAGAAAAGGAATGTACTTTAAGATTATAAAAGCCAACACAAATGTGGATAACTTTTCTTTTATTTAGAGAGAAAATTATATAGTAGATTGGAAGTGGGGATAATTCACTAGATAGACAAGGGGACTGGTTGGATTTAAAATTTCATCAGGATCAGAATAATCAAGGTAGTACAATTCCAAATGTGTGGATATTGATGTCAACTCATTTACAGAAATAGGGCAACTGTGGTATTCAAAAGTAAGTTCAACCAAGTCTTTTCAAGTATCACAGTTTTCATGCCATATTAAATTATTAACAATAGCACAATTTACATCAGCACAGCACTATTTGACACTGGAGCAGACCAATCTCTTATTGACAAGAAACTTCTTATAACCAAGAGCAATGTAAAATGTGTAATCATTGCAGACAAAAGAAGTGTCCCAGTCACCAGAGAGGAAAAGCCCTTCCAAGCCAAAATAGGGGATGTATAAACCACCCTTGGCAGCCCCATAATTACAATACCTAAATACAATATAGTGCTAGGACTAGATTGGATGATGAAGACAAAAATTTGCATTAACTGGTAAAGCTACACTCTCACTATACAGCTAGGAGAGGTACACCACCCTGTCTACACTACACACCTCAACATCCTTATGAAATATCATGTATGTATGAAGATTACAGAAGCAGAGAAAGAAAAGAATTCCAGTAAGATTGATTGGAATAAATTTAAATAAAAGGTCATACATTTCAAAAATACAGAGGCCTCACATGAACAGGACCTCATACACCAACATTTATTAAAGAGTTTCCCTCTTTATTCCAAAAAGGTTACCAGGGTTACTTCCTGAAAGAGGTATTCAACACAAAATTGATATCAAAGGAAGTATTCCAAAAGCACGCCCCCTCTACTACCTAACACCACAAGAAAAAATGCCCTAAAAGCCTATTTGGACAAAGCTATAGAAAAGGGGCTTATAAGACCTTCTAAATTGCCTTTTGGTGCTGCCATCTTCTTTGTAGCAAAGAAAGATGGAGGACTCCGCCTATTCACAGACTACAGGGTGCTCAACAAGGTCACAATTAAGAACAGGTATCCCATGCCTCTGATTGACAACCTCTTTGACACCCTGGGGGTCCCAAGTCTTCATAAAGATTGACTTGACAGCAGGCTATCACCAAATTTGTGTGAAACCAGAAGATATACTAAAAACTGCCTTCAGAACAAAATATGGGTCCTTTGAGTGAGTGGTTCTTAATTTTGGTATGGCAAATGCTCCCAGCACCTTTGTGACCTTCATGTACAAGATCTTCAAAGAACACATCAGAAAAAGAGCAATGATCTATCTAGACAACATTATCCTATATAGTCTAACCATAGAACAACATTGTAAAGACATCCACTTTGTCCTTCACCCCCTCAAAGATAATCAACTCATAGCCAAACCTTCAATATGCAATTTCTTCTCCACAAAACTCTCCTTTTTAGGACACATTATCAGCAAGGACAGAGTTAAGCTGGACCCAGAAAAGATATAAGCCATAACCAATATTCCAGGACTGCAAATAAGAGTGAGCTCTATGAATTTCTAAGCATGATAGCCTATTTTAAGAGATTCATCCCTGACTGGGGCGCAATGACTGCTCCCTTATCTGTGATCACTGGCAAGACAGCAAAGTTTTTGGACACCGTTGAGAGATAAACACTTTTGACAATTAAAAGAAAAAATGGTCACTTCTACTATCTTACAATGTCCTAATTGTGAAGGAGTTTACAAAATAGAAACTTTCATCTCCAATTACGCAAAAGGAGGAATTCTCCAAATTCAAACAGCAAAAAAGGACTTCCTCCCTGTAGCATATGAATCAAGGAAATTTTCTGACAGTGAGAAAAGATATCTGATATATGACAAAGAACTAATAGCATAATAAACTGCTTAATGAAGTGATGATGCTATTTGGAAGAAGCACATATATTGAAAGTGCTAACCAACTGACAGAATTGACAATTCATTACCCCTGGAAACCCGGGTACAAGGGTGGAGTTTGAACCCTGAACCTGAATTCCTGTGGGCCGCTGGCCCCATGAACCAAGAGCCTGTCTGCTTGCATTTTTATGAGATTGAGCCCCCACAAGCTGAAGCCCCTGCTAAGTCCCAAAGCCAGAATACCAGCACAGGTTCAATTATGATGGTGCCTGAGGAGGAGCTTCTTGAATTGCCTAATGGAGGCAGAGAAAGTTCCTCTGTGAACTTCATGAATCTGAAGTCCTCTCAGATGACCAATCAAACTCCCCTGCCAAAGGAATTCACGGGCTTTAGGCCCTACCTTGTGACCACAGCCAAAAATCAAGAAAATCAAGTGATCAATTTGGAAATTCTGACCAATGAGAGAGCACCCAGACAAGGCGCCATTTTGCTGCTCCCACACCCGGGCCTCCTGGCACCCACCCGTATTCTCCCCAATATTTTGATGAAACCATTATGGGGAATATTAAGTTTGGAGGCAGGATGCTATATATGCCTATAGATTCTGCACTCAAACCTTATTGCCATTTTTGAATAAAGATTATGTTATTTTGGCTCATACAGCTATTACCTTATTTTGTATCTGCTATCTACCAATTCAGTACAAGATCTCTTGACCCTCCTGCCCCACTGCCTGCAGTTTTCTGTCCTCCTGGTGTACCCTTTAGTCCCGTCCATTTCACTGACTACCCTCTGAAACCCAAATACAAGGACTACACCCTGGAAAAGATACTTGAACTCAATCTTTTGGCCTGCATACAATCTGAAGTTAGATACAAACATCAAGGCCTGTGGATATTCTCAACACCCAAGTTGTTCAGAGGGAAATTCAACTATCTCCCTGCTTAAAACCTGTTCATGGAACTGCCTGTGACCCCAAAACCTATGCCTTCTTCTTCACCCAACCTTCCAACTGACCAAAATGGCAAGCTGTTTGGGATTGTGTACATCACCCTCACAGGGGCAATTGACACTATAATCCCGGCTGCTGGCTTGTGGTCCTGGGTGGGGAAGTCCGCCTCCTACCTTTTAAAGTTAGCTCCTCTCTTGTGGTGAGCATTGCCCACAAAAAAACCCGGCCAAAGTTACCCCTGAAAACAACAGGCCAGCTGCTCAAGACTGGATCCCTGACACCAACCACAAGTCACTAGTACTATTTAAAATAAAATAACACTTATCTAGACAACAAGCTGAATTAATACATATTATCCAGAGGTACCTCATTATCATTGAATACAAATAAGACAAATAGTTACTCACAGCTAATCCCCTTTCAAGGTTGTATTAAAATACTTACTCTGCACTAATAGTGAAGATCCCAATTGGTCCATACTAATAATGGGGAATATCCAAGAGTGATTGCAACCTGGTACACCAATAGACATCCAAGAGAAAGTCCTTGAGAGCAAACTCCTTTTCAAAAATGTATATGGTACTCTACACCACATATTAACAAGTGACAATACTGTACCCTACGTCTTGTCAACGCAAAAGATTGACACAATCCCTAGATACCACAAAAATCTGGAGCACATCTGTAGCAGGAATCTACATTAATACCTCAAGACGCCTTAGTGGCCCAACATGCTGGACGGCATCAAGGGAGCGCTTGACCAGTGCCAAGTGTGTGAAAGGTATGCTCACTCCAAGGCACCTCTCAAATCAGCAATGTCAGCCTCTATCACCCAACCATTCAAGGGGTGAGCACTGGACATTGTGGGACCCATGCTGTGAGAGAGGGGGGCTAAACTAGCTAATTTTGGCTCCCATCCCAGGGGAAGGATCCATCAGGACACCATCCAGTGAAAAACTGGGATGGCCGCTCAAAGTGGCGTCCATAAAGAGGACACAGCAGAAAATTGGGGGAAGTAGGAATCCAAGTCCATCAAGATCATCCCACCAAGCAACCACAAAGCGCGCTTGGGCGCGGGCTCTTGAGTGCCTAAACCTTCTTCTGGAACCCAACCAACTGGGCCCTCAGAGGGGAGAGGCATTGGGGGAATCAAGCTTGGGGGCGTTGCGGGGGCCGGGTCAAGGGCAGACAACTCAAGATTGTCACAAGTGAGACTTCTCACTACGTTCTCACTGGTAGCCGGTATATCCTGGGCGTGCCCAGGGATATCCTCAAACAAGTGCACAAATTGGGTATAATCACTCCTCACCTGGTGAAATGAATATAAAATAAGACCCTAAAGTTTTGGAGAAGTGGTCCAAATCATCACCAAGACTGGTGCCAGGGTAAAGGCTACAAACTTCACCAAGGAGACCAGCATTCAAGGCAGTAGAAGAATCAAACTTTTTACTTTTACTTCTGTTGTAACCAGAAAGGGAACCAAGGATTGGTGTTTGCAGCTTCCTTTTAAACAGAAAGAGAACCAAGGATAGATGTTTGCAGCTTTCTTTGAACAGAAAATGGTGGCCTGGGAGCACTCTTGCAATAAGGATCTATCAATGGTGCTATAGGCAGGATGAGGCAACAACCACAAACTATACGGTTTAAACTAAAGCAAAAGGCAACATATAAGGTGTATATGCAGCAAAGGGGGCAACAAAAAAATATAACAAAATCAAACTTAAAGTAAGTACTTATATGTTTTATAATACTAATTTTTAATTCAAACTAGGTTTACAAAAGTGGGGGAGGTAAGCGGGTTTGTAGATACTAACTTTAACCCTACACACTTTGAAAGCAGCGCTGGAAGCCAGGGAAGAGATGCAAAAGGTAAGGAATGATAAAGCAAATACTAACAAGGTCAGAAACAATAATGGGCCAAGAGAAAGGACCCAAAAGTTCAATAAACTTATTTTGAAAGTATAAACTTTAATTTGACAAAATGAGCAAGCAGGGGACCACAAGTCCCCTGTCTTGCTTTAAGGAAACCAATTTGAATTTAGAGGTCAGCTAACCTCAGCCAGTCATTTGATTGGATGGGATAGAAAATTTGTCAAAAATTTCAGCAAGCTTGGATAGTTTCCCATTGATTTCCAACCCAACCTCTGGTTGGCTAGTGCCTAAAGGGCACTTCAGGATGCCATTAATTCCAGTTGAATTGGATTTTAATGAAGTAACCAAAGTGTGACCTGATTGTTTGAACTTGTGTTGTAAAAGTTGCAGCAAAGGGTTGCTAGTTTCTATGAACAGTTATTCAGTGACCTAATTCTTAATACTATACCTGTTGATGGTATAGTGACAGCCTATGAAGGACAGAAGAATAATAAGGTGTATAGACAAAACTGGTGTTTATTTAGATAGTATTGCACTTATATAGAGTGAGGCGGGGGAATTACCACCAGAGGCAGGGAGGCACAGACAGAAGGACTTCCCAAATGGAGGAGAGTGGATTGGCACAGCCAAAAGTCCCGCGTGAGAGAATGGCCGCTTCCACATGGCTTTCCTTAAGGAGGTAGATATGAATAACTTTGCCGTTCTATTTATAATCCTGGAAGTGAAGCCTGTGCCTTGTGCGCATTCAAAAGGCAAATTGAACACCCGTTTTAGAGGCGTTTTAAACGTCTTTATCACTAGTAGAATCAGGATGCAATAGCTCAATTGTGCAACTGTTCTGTCGCTCAATTCCTAGATGGACAACTTAATGTCTAATCCATTTAATCTGCAACAACTTGATTAAATTTAAATGTGGACAAGTTCAAGACAAAAAATAGTCCAAATTAATCAGAGATTCCTCCCAAGTGGGAACAGAGTTCAAAACATCAGTATTTGTCACCTGGAAAGGGTATGCTAATAAAAAATCTCTCATCAATTGTATGGGCTAAATCCTCAAGGTAATTATGGGCTTGGCTGGCTTCTGAGGAGAGTTTTTTGTGCAACGCGGGAAGATTGTCCTATCCAAGGCTAAAGGGGGAAGTGAATTTACACATACCAGGAGATAACAGAAGCAATAGATACATTGTCACAGGCATTGACTATACAACATGATGGCATATAGCATAAGCAATAAAGAAGTATAAGAGAACCATGTAAGGTGGTTCATAGGCAAGGGGATCATCACCAAGTTTGGGAAGCTGGGCCACAGATGGAGGAACAGAGCTTACCGCTGTGGGTACAGGCATCAACCTTGCCAAGAGCAAACTAGATATACTTTTGCCATTCCCTGCCATCCATAAGCTATTGGGAAGCAGAAAAATTAACCAGCTTACTGGTAGAAGCACTGAGTAGACTGTCCAACAATGACCTACACCTCTGGGCTGATATGCTACTAACAGCATTGATGATATATTGTGCCCATGCCAAGCGCAATACAGACAAAAGCCTGGACAGACTTGCCTATTGGTATAAGCCAACTATTTTTAGTATCTCTCTGGGACTATGCCTGCCCCTACCTAAAAAATTACCTGGTAACAATGACCCTGCCATACAACAAGCCAGACAAGTTCAAGAAGCCAAAGAAAAGAGAGAGTGGAAAAAGGATAAATACCACTCCAGGAAAAACAATTCCAATTAAGAGACAAGATTTAGGTAGTAAATCACAATATACACCAGCTGGGACCAGGATTAGGAGGACACTGTGTTGTCATGAAATTTAAGCCCAATAGCACCTGAATTGTCAAAAGAATCAATGCTGTACTGGTTTGAAACACATGCACCATGGCTGACTTCAGCTACGTAAGGCAAGAAATGCCCAACATAATCCATGACTACCTGTTACCAAGGCAAAACTGGATTAATACCAAGCCCAAATCCTCAACACTCTCAAGAAAATTTCCAAGGCTCCACCTTCTATTACCCCAGGGGGAGATGTTGTAACATCTATGATTGTGTCCTCTCAAGAAAGCCATTTTCTCGGAGAGATTCCCTGGTCAATAGATAATTGGGGGTACTCTTATCAGACGTCAATCTTATGTGGGGATCAAAAAATTTGACCCCTAAATGGAACATTGCCTGGACAAGCCCCATGACTACCATGTCATATATGGACAGCATGTGGCTTCCCATGATGCTATATAATCCTCTATATTCATATCAAATAAAGTATCATTCTCTTCTTAACTTTCCCCTTTGGTTTGTTTATTATACTTCCCAGAAGTATATTTATGACAGGAGCCGTGTGATATCCAGGTATATTATGGCAGCCATGGGGTCTGTCCAGGTAGTACTTCTGTTAGGATTTGGAATGTTTGATCAATGTAAACATGAGGGTGTGTCAAAGTGCCACTGGTCAATCTATAGTTGAGTTGATCCTTGGGGAAAAGACTTCCCAAGAGAGTGATCATAGATGTTGTGATACTGGGAAGGCTAAGAGGAGTCCACTGCTTAGTTCAGGGGTTAAAGGTATCATTTTACAGCAGCTTGCAGCTGGTTTATTTCTGTGATACTTCTGATGGGGTTGATTTAGCTTATTGTCGGGATCACTGCTTCACTTCCAGCGCTGGCAGGTTGACTGCATGTATTTAGGGCTGGGGGAACTGAAATGGTGGCTGCTTTATAAAAAAGCAGCCAGCCGTTTAAGGCCCGACTATGATTCTGGAAATTTGTCTTGGCTACAACTTTTCTGGAATTGTAGCTGTACACTTCCACACAGGGATTTTTTTGGATTTTTTTCTTTCATATTTTAAAACTACAAAATATGAGTTTGAATTTAATTCCTATTCAAAAATAAAGATTTATTAATATTTATATTTAAAAGATGGCTCTTTCAAAAAAAGAAAGCCGTCTGCAACCCTTCTTTTTTGAATTCCCCTGACATGATGAGATTAAAAAACGAAAAAAAAACACTCGGCTTGGATGTGACGTTTACGGCATTTGCTGTAATTGTCGTGTTTTTAATCTGTCACAGCCCTAATCGTATTTAAACGCCAGCTGATGTTCAGTTCTTTGCCAGTTATACCACAGTGGCGCTCTATTCATCCCTGGGCCTCATGGGTAAGAGAACAGCTATAGACTTTTTTAGCGATATGATTGGCAGGTTTAAATCAGCAGGTGATTCAGACTGGCTCCTCAGCATCGGAGGAAATGGGATCAAGGTTCGATTTGGATCCAAGCATGAGTTATTTTAGAATGGGATTCTATCTTAAAAGCGTGTGGATAGAATAGCCCTCAACTTTAAATAGGTTTCTCTATTTGGAACTGTAAGGCTTTGGAACAAGCCTTTGCTTCCACCCCTGGTTTGCTTAAAATATATCCATCTTCAGGATTAACTGCCTAGCTATGGTTTATACCTTGTTTAGTTGGCTCGCCAAAGTGTGGCCCAGATGGAAAAGTGGTGCGGTACTGAATTCTTGTTACTTTTAATGTCAACTTGATTATGCTAAAGTGACCTATCGTGCTATATACGTTGGAATTAAAGCATCAGCGAAAGATGTACGTGTGCTGATGGGTTTGGCTTTTCTTCTTAGATATATGACGGGTAGGATCGTGGGTCTAAGATTAGGAAAGGTTGAGCTTTATCGTTTACACTTGAAATTTATGCAGGTTTCTAGACCAACCCTGATTTTGGCAGTACTTATCCGTTTTCAGACACGTTGATCGGATTTGGCTAGGGAATTCTATTTTTATCCTAGTTACTTTGGATTAGAACTATCCATTTCATCAAAGATATAAATTCTAAACTAAATGTTTTTATATCAATAATTAAAATCTTGGTACTTGGGCATCTCGCTGGGCTTTATGAAGCTTTGTTTCGCTTTATAAATTGTATTGTTAAGAAGTTCAAATGATATATTGGGATGAAATAAAAATTACGCGCCACAAGGTTTATCCATCTTCTATTTTTAATTGATATCTATTTAGGGAATGTGTGAAAATACATGGCTTCGAATCAGCCTGGCTTAAATACATATCCAGGGTCTGAAGCCAGTATGGTCTTTGGAAGAAAGGATAACCGTAGTCGTACACTCAGCCTGACAACCTGGAATGAAATCGGGCACGTTATAAGCATTGGTTTCCTTCTTGTGTTTGGGCTGATTCCCGAGTTTTCCCACTGGATCTTCTACGTCTGTGTAGGTCTCCATGGTTTACTTGCTCCCATAAGCTTATGGTTTATGTGGGCGGTCAGAAAGGTAACTGCGACAAGGGTATAACTAACTTTGTAGGCACGTTATACTTATGTTAAACAGTATTCGTACTACTATATGTTCCTCTTGGTCGCCGATTTTGAGTTGGTCCCCATCGCCTACTTCATGACCCAAAGGCTTGGCGACTCATGCGTCAAGCAATTTGATGCTGGCCTTATCTGCACATACAAGTATGCTATTTATGGGGGCATAATCGCCATTATACTTCCATCCAATATCTTCCGCTGGGTAACCTACCTTCCCAATACTATCTAACAGTTTTAGTACTTGCATTACAAGCATATCATTGGCTATGCTAACGAGCTGAAGGAGTCCCATCGATCATCTACCACCCACCTTCACATGCCCCTTGGTGATTTTGATACAGAATAAATCATCACATAGATATAACATTAATTTTATCTCCATTGCCAATAAAAGCCAACAGTGCCACCTTGGAAATTTCCCCCCAAAACATATTGTTTTCCTATGTTTATACTTTTCTTGTCAGCTTGCTTCACAAGTATTGCAATCCTCTTCCCGATTTCCTTAGTTCAAGACTCTAATATAAATGTATACATAAGGGCTTATGTGCCACTTGCAGGCAGCAAAGTGTGATAACCATGAGAATACTTAGCAAGTCTAGGGCTCAATGGGTATAAAGACCTGCAGTCAACATGCTGCCTTTATCCTTGTGAGGAGAGGTCAGTAAATACTGAAACATGGCACTAATGTCATGGAAAGGCAGCAGCTATAATTAGTTAGAAAGAAGCAAGCAAGGGGCAGGTACCTTGATATTTTTTCAAAAGTCAGAATAAAGATGTATACCCCTTTAGCTTTACCCAAAAAGGAAAGAGAAATTGTAAAGGGGCCAAGTTTTTATTTAGCAATACTAGCATGTCTTATATTCATCTGGGTGGCATGCTACACATCCAATCCTTAAGGGATAGATAGAACAAATAACTTCAAAGAAATAAGATAGTGGTAGAGGTAATCCCAACCAGGAGTATATCCAAACAAGTACCAAGATTAGTTGGGGCTTAGCTCTCATCAACCAGCTTACTAATCTGATTATTGCAACCAAGCTTCCCTCCTTGCCTGCTAATATATCTCACAATACACAGGGGGTGCTCAATGTCACGGTAGGTTCCATAATGCTGGGTATTGTCTGTCCAAGTAAGAAGGCTTGGAAGGCCAGGAAACCTGTATCAAAATTGACTGATTTAACTTATTTAAACCAAACAGTTGATCAAAAATGGGTCACAGCTGCTCCAGTCTGTCAGCTGAAACCAGCTCCCCCTTGCAAACTGACCTTGATAAATTGACGTAATATGAGGGTCACCCGATATAAGCTCATTAATCAGCATGGTTGTCAGAAACTGGTCACACAAGGGTTCTTTGCAACCTGGACTAGATACTTAATTGAAGATGCCAAAGGAATATGAGATCAAGACTCAGGTGGTATTGCTTAGTCAATTTTTCTGATATACATTGAATAATTTTCCCTGTTTCAACTCTAAGAGTTGAGTCCTCCTAAATTTACTCAATTAAAATCAATTATCCCAAGTTCTAATTTTAAATTTTAAAAATGCATCCTATGATTGGGTTGTTGTGGTATATCCCGTACAATCTGATTATGAACAGAATCATTTCAGGAAGATGGGGCCCAGCTTCTGGAACTTTGTCGTCGGCGCCGCCAAATGTTAATTTCATGCCAGCCAATTTTGTAGCTCCTCCCCCATTCTTAAAAATGAAAATTGTGTCACTTCTCAATGCCCAGAATTCTACACTGAAGATGCATTGATGCTTTCCCAGGTCATTTATCTTGGTTTACTCTGATTAGGACTGATTGTTCTACTTAATCCTGGAGTTACAATTGGAAATTTCACAAAAAAATATCTGAAGCCGCATTGGTGGTTAATCATCAATTCTATGTGGATTTGGGTGGTAATTCCCCATCATTTAGAAACAGCTTCATATTATCCTGTGATTTCTGTCACATTACTAAACTCTTCTACATCTGAGTTTTTGGAAGCAGTTTGTCATGAATTTGTGTTTCTTTTCTCCTGCTCTGTCAAGATATCTGTGTTTACCATGTTTATTTGCATCAGTTCATTTCTGAGTTTTCAGTTTGGGCTTTTTTTAATTTGTGGTTTCTATCTCTGGTTGCAGTTGTAGAGACTGAATCCTCTGTTTCCTATTTCCATTGTGTCATGTCATTTTGGCGCCCAAATTATTTTCCTGCCCCACCCACTGATGAAATTTTGTGTGAAGTTTTTTCAGCATTATCATTTTATTCCGGCTCTAGCCTTAGTCACAAATCCCAAGCTTACCATGTGATGACAAAGGTTTCCAAAGATGCTTGAGAATGGTTGTTGTCCGCGGTGGAGCGCAATCCACGTGTTTTAACTGAGAGTGCATCTCTATACCCTTTGTTAAAAAAATTGTGTGTATCTATTGAGGAGCTCAAAGTATATAGTAAGCTGTACGCCTTCCATCAGGGTACAACTCCGCTTTTGGTATTCCTTCCTCAGTTTCTTACCTAGTGCCTTACAATTAATGTTCCCAAGGTGAACAAACTCTCAGCGTTGTGGTTAGCAGTTGATCAGACTGCCCAGGATTTGGCAGTTTGGGATTCCCTGTTAACCACAACTGAGGCCCTGGTAAGCCAAATTCTTTCTCTGGTCTCAAATCTGTCTACTTCCAAACAAGGTACATTGTTAATTGAGGATAAACACGCTGCACACTCTTGGTTTTCTGGTCCTTGCTCCTTGGTAGTTCCTTCACACCAAAGCCAAGATTGTTCTCCCCCTAGCTTGTCTCAGCTACAATTGGCAGTGGTGAACAAACTTGGTGATGTAAAGGAGGCTTCCATAGTGTCCGTTCCTGATAGTTCCTTGGCAATGCTTCAGCATGTTGTACCTGCAAAATCTTCCGTTATTACGTCCAAAGAGTTGCCTCTTGTTCCCATTGATTGTGATAACCCCGTTCTTCCAGCTGCCGTCCAAGAAATGATTGAGCGTTACTTCCAGGAGCATCCTGCTTCCTTAGCTGCTGTCTGTACTGCCAATGAAAAACAAGATCCTGCCAAGATTGCTACCTTTGCTGCAAATAAATCCACTTCTGGTTACTTCTTGTTTCATGGTAGCATTGATAATGGTCAGACTATCTATCAGCCAGCCATCTTGTTAGATACTGGTACTTTCAAAAATTTTATGAGTGTGGAGACTGCTGACTTGCTACAACTCAAGTACCATCCGGGAATGCTTGTTAGGGGTGGAAATTGTCAAATGTTTCCCTCTTTCCAGCTGAAGAAGCCAGTTAATTTTATAGTTGCAGGTCAGTCTTTTACTGCAAGATTTTCCGTTTGCCCTACCCTTATGTATCTTATCATTTTGGGAGTGAGTTGGTGGAGAGATCATAATGTATTGACCTTACTGGAGAAAAATGAGCTACAGGTGGAACACTCCTCGGGTATAACTATTTTTATTCTGCTGTTGGATATGTCTGAATTGGAGCAATCATCAGCGAACTATACAATCATTTCCTGTCCCTTTCCCCATAAGTTCAGATTTACTGGCATGTTTGCAACCCTGGTCCACGGCATTTGACGCCACCAGAGGCGAGGTCCTTCACAAGCACACTCAGTTTGACTTTGACTTTAAGGTCACTGTTGATCTGATCAGAATTGCGTCTCCTATTTACCCTTTAACCTTGAAGGAAGACGCATGTTTAGAAGAGTGGACTTGCAACATGTTGGCAACAGGCTACATTTTCAAGAAGGCTTCGTCAATCTGCTCTCCACTATTATTTGTTCAGAAGTCTGATGGGTCCCTTTGTCCTTGTGTTGAATACAGGAATTTGAACAACATTACAATCCCGGATCCTTATCCTTTACCTCTCAAAGCACAGATCTCTAGGTGCGTTGAGAAGGCCAAGGTATTCTCAAAACTTGATCTGTTGAATGCTTTCAATCAAATCATGATTGCAGAAGGAATGGAATGGTTAACAGCATTCAGAACTAAGAAGGGTATCTTCCAGTTCCGTGTAATGCCTTTTGGATTGAAGAATGCCCCGGCTTGCTTTCAGCGGTTAATTGATTCAGTGCTGGGAGATCTCCTAGGTGTTTGTGACATCTCATATATGGATGACATCTTGGTGTTTTCTCTGGATGAAGAGTCCAATAAGGCCCACTTGTTGGCAGTTGTAGAGCGCATTTTCCAAGCAAACTTGATCATCAAAAGGAGTAAGTGTGAATTCTTTAAACGTAAGGTTACCTTTCTGGGTAATATTATCTTTGAGGATGATCACACCATTGCCCCTGACAAGGAAGCTGCGGTTCAAGAGTATGCTACGCCGGTGACAGTATCCCAACTTTGTAGTTTCTTGGGTACATGTACGTTCTTGAAGAAATTCACTCCCCACTTGTCTGAGGTGGCTGCCCCTTTATATTTGGCTAGTGGAAAGACAACTTTAGTCTGGACGCCTGAGTGTGCAAGTGCCTTCTCATCAGTCAAGGCTCTTTTGTTGTCCTCCCCAGTGTTAAGACATGTGGATCCTGAGCTTCCTTTTGTCGTTTCCACCGATGCATCTAAATACGCTGTGGCTGGTGTGCTGTTGCAGACGGCTAGTGACGGGATTAAGAGACCTGTAGGGTATTTCTCCTGGAAGATGGAGGCTCAAGAACACAACTACATGATTTACAACAAGGAAGTGTTAGCTGTTGTGGAATTGTTAAAGCATTGGCATCACCATCTCATGTTGGCACGTCATCCATTTGTAGTAAGAACTGACCACAAAGCTCTTCTATATTATTGACAACCCAGAGTTTTGTCAGGTTGCTAATCCAGATGGCATGGTGATCTGACAAGATATAATTTCCGCTACAAGTTTATTAAGGGATCTGATAATCACTTGGCCAATGCTCTAAGCAGGAATCCTTCCCATCTCCCAGATGCTAGTATGGACGCCAAGTTTAACACACATACTATGATTCTGGACAAGGCTGTGGTGCCTTTTGTATTGCCTCTGCCGGCTACGTTGGCCACCATGTCCTTAGCTGAGGGCACAGACCTGGACTTGTATTCCAAAGTTAAATTCCTGCAACCTTTGTCCAAAGGTTATGATAGGCTATTGGAGGTAGCATGTGCAAACCCAGTAGGTCAGCCTCAGGGTTATCATAAGATTGGTCCAGTCCTATATCATCAAAGTTGCTTGTGGGTCCCTGTAGGCACTATTTGGGATGAAATCATGAAGGCTAATCATACCTGTCCAACGGCTGGCTATCCAGGGAAAAACAAGACAGTGGAACTTATCTGCCACCAGTTTTCCTGGAAAGGTTTGAATGTGCAGGTAGCCGCTTTTGTTCAAGATTGCCTGGTATGTGTTTGATCCAAGGCCAGTTGGAATAAGACTACTGGTTTACTGGTTCCACTTCAGCCTGCTGTGGGTCCCTGGACGTCTGTGTTGATGGATTTCATCAGCAAGCTTCCAAATTCCAATGGGTTTAACACAATCATGGTGGTAGTCAATTGTTTCACAAAGATGGTACACTTTGTACCTTGCTCAACCATGATTACTTCAGTGGAAACCGCTAGGTTATTTGTGAACAGAATCTTCTCTCTACATGGCATCTCAATGGAGATTGTAAGTGACTGTGGTCCTCAATTTATTGCTCAGTTCTGGGAAGCTTTTACTGGAATCCTTGGTATCAAATTGTGCTGTTTTACTGCTTTCCACCCCCAATCCAATGGACAAACGGAGAGGGTAAACCAAAGTTTGGAGGTCTACCTACGCTGCTACACCAATGCACAACAAGATGACTGGTGTGATAATCTACCCATGGCAGAGTTCACATATAATAAAACCCCGCACACGTTAACTCAAGTATTGCCCTTCTATGCCAATGTGGGTTACAATCCTTCTTCCAACATGGGTCCTCGTTTGGTTAGCAATGTGGAAGCTGCAACTGATCAAGCCGCTGCATTGAAGCAGGTCCATCAGGAGCTCCAAGTTACTCTTGCCACTGCTGTGACAACTTACAAGGAATACACAGATTGCAAGCGCCAGGAATGTCCCACTTACAGGCCAGGTGATCTAGTCATGGTTGATGCTTGCAATATGAAACTTAAGGTTCCCTGTTGCAAATTAGGTCCCAAGCAACTTGGTCCCTTCAAGGTAGAACATCATATTGGTCCCTCCACCTATTGGCTGGATTTACCTCCTGCTTTCAAGATTTTCCACACCTTCCATGAATGTCTTCTTACTCCCTTCAAAGGAACAGAGACCCCCTCTTCCCAACCCATTCTTGTGGAAGGAAAACCTGAGTATGAGTTAAATTGTATTCTGGCTTCCCCCAAGAATTGCCGCTGTTTGGAATATTTGGTATCTTGGAAAGGTTATCCTGATTCTGAAAACTATTGGGTTCCCCACTACAATTGTTAAAATTCCTCTGATCTGATCCACAAGTTCTACAAGTGCAATCCCACTGCTATTGGTCACCCTGAACTTACCCTAGCTGCAATGAAACTTCCACCTGCCCATAAGAATTTCTCTTTATCCCATCTCTCAGATGGTGGTATTGTGACCAGGGCTAAAGCGGAGGGTAATGTCACGGTAGGTTCCATAATGCCGGGTATTGTCTGTCCAAGTAAGAAGGCTCGGAAGGCCAGGAATGTGTATCAAAATTGACCGAGTTAACGGATTTAAACCAAATGGTCAATCAAAAATGGGTCACAGCTGCTCCATTCTGTCAGCTGAAACCAGCTCCCCCTTGCAAACTGACGTTGATAAATTGACGTAATATGAGGGTCACCCGATATAAGCTCATTAATCAGCATGGTTGTCAGAAACTGGTCACACAAGGGTTCTTTGCAACCTGGACTAGATACTTAATTGAAGATGCCAAAGGAATATGAGATCAAGACTCAGGTGGTATTGCTTAGTCAATTTTTCTGATATACATTGAATAATTTTCCCTGTTTCAACTCTAAGAGTTGAGTCCTCCTAAATTTACTCAATTAAAATCAATTATCCCAAGTTCTAATTTTAAATTTTAAAAATGCATCCTATGATTGGGTTGTTGTGGTATATCCCGTACAATCTGATTATGAACAGAATCATTTCAGGAAGATGGGGCCCAGCTTCTGGAACTTTGTCGTCGGCGCCGCCAAATGTTAATTTCATGCCAGCCAATTTTGTAGCTCCTCCCCCCATTCTTAAAAATGAAAATTGTGTCACTTCTCAATGCCCAGAATTCTACACTGAAGATGCATTGATGCTTTCCCAGGTCATTTATCTTGGTTTACTCTGATTAGGACTGATTGTTCTACTTAATCCTGGAGTTACAATTAGAAATTTCACAAAAAAATATCTGAAGCCGCGTTGGTGATTAATCATCAATTCTATGTGGATTTGGGTGGTAATTCCTCATCATTTTAGAAACGGCTTCATATCATCCAGTGATTTCCGTCAAACTCAATGAGTTGCCCCATGAGGTATCTAACAGCATGGATAAATCTTATGGTAATCTCAAATTGTGGGCACTATCTCCTAATTAGGAGTGTTGTCAATTTGTTGTGCTGATCCCTGCACAGGTATTCCACGTCCCAAACTTTATATAGAACCCGCCACCATGCCACCTCCCTTGTGGCCTTGTGGCTCTCCCCATATAGTATTTTAATCAGGATAACAGCTAATAAACATCACCTTGTTCTTATTATCCTTGTCCTTTCTATTGAACTGCTGTCTTCCCTAATTGAATACTGAACTATCATTTTCTCAGTTGCAACAATATCAAAACCAAATTCTAGGATACAAAGGCTATCCAAGTCAAACCTTTCTCCTAGTGTCAAAATCAAACATTTTTAAGACAGGCAGATTCTTGAAAAAACCACTCAAGATCTAACACATAGGAAAATAAGTATGCAGGTACATGACACAGATCCATGAAATATGGCCACCAAAGCTGATCATTTTAATTTTGAACCCAGCACCATATTTGAAGGTGATCTCCAAGGGACCAATCCAAAAGAGTCTTAATTATGGGCCTATTCACCAATCTGATGTTGCTAATATAGAACAATGTCACCAACTTTGAATTCAGGGAGGGGAGCACATAGGAGTTATCACAATACAGTCCTACTGTTTCAGTCTTAAATTTAGAATTATAACTGATAGCTTATAGATTGATTGCCTAGAAAGCTATAGATTTACCACATGATCAGGGAAAGGACAGAAACCTGCTCTTTTATCAAAGAGAAATGGTAAAGGGGGCAGTTGATTCTTGTCACAGCAGTAAAATATGGTCCTGGGGTTGATTGTCAAAGCAAACAAAAGACCAACAGCAAGAGTTAGTAAAGCCTCAAAAATATATCCATGGCTTAAACCAGTTCATAATTTTTTTATGGGATCTTACTGGTGTTGAAATTTAAGAGAATCAAATAGCTCTCCCCCTCTCCCCAAACTTATTACCTTCTAAATTAAGGCAACTCTTCCCCAATGTAAATAGTACCTGGCCTACTGGCTGCCAAAAATAACCACTGAATGATGTCATAAACACATCTGATTTAAAGCTGGAAAGCACAGTTAAGTCATTCCCCACTAACCAACCAGAGTCAACCAATAACCAACCTGATAGCGCTTACAGCTTCCTTACCCCCAGGTAACCTGTTTCTAGAGAGTTTAATGGCATATCAAAAGCTATCTGGCCTTAATGATATGGATCTTCACTTGGGGCTCTGGGCCCTAACTGTAAACTTGGCTTCAAGAGCTGCAGCTAACTAGGCTGTAGCCTGATACCTGGATGATCCTGGGCTAATAGACACATATAAACTGGTTCTCAAACGCTGTTCTACCACCTCCAATAACTTTTGGGATACCTTAAGGAGTTTTTATTACCTAGATCACCCCTCTTGATAATTATATCCCCCGTTCAACCTGGGTATTTATTATGATAGCCTCTTCTTCTCCCCATGTGAGCTCCCTTCCCCATGACATGGTCTGGCATATGTTGTAAATTTTCCCTCCAAAGGAGCTTCAATCATGACTTTGTGTCATGCCCTGCCCCAAAGAACAGGCTCTTTAGTTATTGTATTGTATTTTATTTATTTTTGCTTCAGCTTAATTTTTTATGTTTAATATTGAAATTTTAAGTTAGAAGTTAATAATTAAGTATTTTAATTTGATTTACCTTGTTTTTCTGTCAATTTGCATTCAAATTGCTGTTGTTATCCTCCTTTTTCATAGCTATTTAAATAGCTTAACTATTTATAATTTAAAGTTAGAAGATTCCAACTTCTAGTTACCTTTTGAAACTCCTGTTACATTGTTGCCCGCTCTCTCCTGGCTTACGTTGCTGATCTACAGCTGCTTTTGTTCTTCTGTTTATACTCTTCCAGGTTTCCTCATGTTCTTTTTCTCCAGTTTCCCCTTCTCTTGGATGTTGATTCCCTTATGCCCATCAATTCAACTGAATTAAAATTCCTTATAAATAAAGAGCTTGTGAAGAGTAGGCTTTAAGCCAAAATTCTAAGTGGTTTCTTCCCTTCAATCTTTTATCATCTTTAACTTCAGATTTGTAATTTTAAGAATTTTTTTTAATTTATAGTTAAGTAATTAGTTCAAAGCCTTTTTTCTTTTCTTTCTTCCTAGTTAAAGAATGTAAGTTGTAAAACAACAGGCTGTAGGCTTGTTGTATCCATTATTTTCCATTAAGGAATCTTTTAATAGTTACATGTATCAGTTTGCTGATGGAGAGTATCCCAATATTGACATTCCATTATTTAATAATTGTTACTTATTAAATACTTTGTTTTATCTCCTGTGTTTAGGATTCTTAAACTATATCACACCTTTTGTAAACCAGTACAAGTTTTTAGCAGGATTCTGTAAAATGATATTACAGGCTGTCCCTACCTGTTTATACCTTCTGAATCTTAACCCTAATGCTTTACAAGCTTTAGTTTATAACCTTGCACCATTATGGGCAATACCTTACACTTTGGGGAGTTTCAAGTATTTGAATTTGAAAAGCAATCCCCAGAGATCTGGCATTCTGTCAATTTAATCTATGGGGTGAGCTTCTACGCCTCAATCTGGTCCCTTTCAGATCTGATCCCAATCTTATTTTCTACCCGTCATTCACCAGTGTTCCCTCTGCTGTAGCATATGTTATATAGTTATACCCCTGTGGAAGTTGAGATTTACTGGTTGATTTAGGAAAATAATAAGGGTACCAAGTTCTCTAATACATTTTTCCCCCTTTAAATTACCCAAGTGTTGAGTATATACTTCTGGAAAGTATAATAAACAAGATACAGGGGAAAATTAAGAAGAGAATGTTAGTTTATTGGATATGAACATAGGATAAATATATAGTATCATGGAAAGCCACATACTGTCCATGTACGTCATGGCAGTCATAGGGCTTGTCAGAAATGTGTGGAAAGTGGTATTTTATCATCCACCAGATGATATCCTAAGTATTCTAACATTAGGAAAGTACAGAGAACCTGTGACTTTGGCATATCCTGTGGTCCAGAATACTTTGTTTTCTGAAGAAGTAGCAAGTCTGACTGGGCCCAAAGCCCAAAGTGTTTGAGACAGTTATTCATACTTCTGGATAAGGTTCATGTGTTGTCTCTATATTTTACTATAGATAATTTTACTGTATGACAACAGTATCATCTTTTACTCTACTAATAAAGCCTAAGGGTAGATCATATTAAGGAAATAAGACTTAGATTGGTCACCAAGTCAATACAGAATCATCAGTCTTTTATTCTAATGGACTGGCTTTAAGGCAGCCCGCCTGCCCACATTTTATCTGAGTTAGCTAATAATGCTAGGAAGAGACTGAAGTAGCATTAGGTCAACATGGCAGGAGGCCTGGCCTTTTCAGGGTGGAATTTTGGAAGCTTTCTTGACAACTTCCTTGGCTTACTGTGTTTGTTCTAGACACGCCACACAGCTGAATCTCTTTTCAGCTGCCTGAATGGGCCACTATCCAGGGCTAGCTAGCCAGCAGTTGGCTACTAGTTCACAAGATTATTGTTACACCAATCAGAGCTGCTCTAATAAAATAGGCTCAGGGCCTTTTATATTAGAGTGTTTGGCCCAGTGGTCCAGTCCATGTTGGGCTCTGCTAGACATAATGTAGATGAAGGTTCTTATGATGGCTCTCTTAGTCTAGGATAAAATTTAAGTTTAGAATAGTAATTATTGTGAAGTGCATATTGAGGTGCTTGATGAAGGGAACTAATTAATGAGCAGTATTGCATGTTCCATTCATTAATTGTAATGCATGAATTTGTTAATGCCAGGATATGATTTGGTCATTGATTCATTGATCCTGCAGCCTGCAGACCGCATCATTCTGTTGAAACTATCCAAAGAGTGATTGAAAGCTGGCCCACAATAATTGGTTGAATCTGTTAATTAGTTAAAATCATAAAATCCTGACAGGGCTTTTCTGAGTAAAGTTCCTCTTAAGTCACAAGGCTTGTTCAGGTTGTTTTTGGCTTAGGATTTGGAATGTTTGATCCCTGTAATAGATGGGCAAATGATATTAGTATCACTGACTTAATGATTAGTTGGTGAACCATTTGGTGAATCATTCAGTGAGTCACTCAGGGCGTTAATTCCCTGAGAGGGAGTACTCAAAGATGTTGCAACATCTTCCCCTGAGGTGCTGGAAGGTGGAACCTTGGGAATTTAATTGAGAGTGTTGGGGATTCAGGCTTGGTATCAATCCAATTTTGAATTGGGGATAGGAAGTTGGGGATTATGTTAGGCTGTTCTTGCGTTGCATAGGCAGAGGCGGTCATGTTGCATGTGTTGAAGTTCTGTTCAAGTGCCAATACCCTTGATTAGGTAGATATTGTTGGGTTTGACTTCTATGACAATGTCTGGTCCTCTTAACCCTGGGTCTAGCTTGTGTTGGTCGTAGTTGACAAACTAGCTCTTGTCACCAACTTGGAATCTTTCCTGTTGTAGGGTGTGTCAAGGATCTGGATGTACAAGTATTCTGGCTACCTCCAAACCACTTAACATCAAGTCATTGCCTGATTTGGTGCCCTTCTAATATACAGTTTGACATGCCAGAAATAGTAAACAAGCAATACCATATGACTGTCCAAGTATCTGGCAACTAAAATCCATTCCGCACATGACCAACCCCTAGGTTTGATCCAACTAAATCTCCACCACAGCCAAATCTATATAAGTCTAAAGTATTATCCAATAAAATATACTTATCTTCTTTCTTAATTCCATATTTGAAGCTTCCCCAAAAGGCGCTCCTCATCACTGGTAGCAGCTACGGTTTTTTGACCACACCAATGAAAGAGAAAATGACTGAACAGAACCCGCCCACCTTTGCTCATCTAGTCAACCAGGCAACATCTCAGGAGACCTGAAAGACGTACTTCTTTGCCCACAACATTGACAAAGATATACCTAGTGGATGCACCATATTTGAAGGTCTGGTCATGCCCAAAATATGCACCAAGATAATTCAATACAGTTGCTCTCTCCAACCACAAAAAAACACACAACCACCTATCACAGGCAAAGTTACCAACACCAAGTACATTGATATTGACAAGTTCTTTGGTAAAAACATAGAAAAAATAATTAACTGGCTATACCACTCAGCTGCTAAACTCCATTCCAGCCGCATCCCCCACAAAAAATGGGTCCAGTAAGCCAGCAAGCACCTGTATGAGGCCACAGCTAACTGGTTCCACCTGGGTCAGCTCACAAACCAACAACCAGCTTGACAACTGGGAAGAGTTCAAAGCAGACATCACCCACAGCTTTCATGTCACTGAATCCCTCCAAGACATTGCCATACAGCTCAGCAATCTTCCTCATAAGACCACTATCACAGCTTACGCCAATGAATTTGAGGAAATACACCACAAAATTCAAAACCCAGCTCAAGCTAAAAAGTACATACTAGAGCTTCATTCATTAACAGAATGAAATCCTCTGTTGCTTCCCTCATTTGCACAGAGGCCAATACCTTCATGCCTATGACGGATCCAGGTCCAACCAGTCAAACTTATTATTATCTTGCCCTTGACTCTTATTACTGTTACTTTCATGTGACAAAGCTTCAAGGAGCTTTGCCTCCAGGGAGGCAATTTTCTGAGACAGCACTTTATTGTCATCCCACCAATGAGCCATAATTTTGACACTCTTTTCTTCCCTACTTCTTAATGCCTCAATTTTATGATTGGCTTTGTCCATCACTTGTTGTAAAATTTCTCAACCCCTAACAAAAAGTTCCAGGAATCCCATGCATAAATTCTATTTACTTGTGCAGGAGTTCCCTCTTTTGCAAAATAATTTGTGTATAGCTCTTCAAAGGCTGCTTTCACATCTACCAAAGTTTCTTCAGGCGCTATCTTAGAGACCTCCAGACTTGCCCAAGCCTCCTTGAGCAAACTGATGGTAACTTCCTTTCTAGCAGTGGTTTCTACACAAAGTACTCCAAATTTTGCTCTTTCAAATGATAGCAAAGAAGACATGATAATTAAAAAGTATTTCAGGGGAAAACGTCAAAATTGACAATATGTCTTTATTTAAAATTAGCTGTTTTTGCTTATATACCATTCAGGGCATATTCAGCTGAAAACCCCTCCAATTCCTGAATCAACCTATGATTCATATCATGTAGTCTATGACATTTGAGTCATCCAAACCTAGATCTTTACCTAAAAGATCACCATTATTTCTCAACTTATGAGAACCAATTTACAATGAGAAGAAGTCACCTGACTCCATTCATCCCAATGTACAATTCAGCATGGAGCTTCCCCAGCTCCCGGCGCCAAAACCCTGTGGAATACACATCCCAAAACTCAGCTATTGATGTTCCAACTGGGAACCAGCTGATCAAACCTGAATCCCTAGGCATGATTACCTTTATTCCGTTATCATTGCATTTAATGGTTTTCTTGCATTTTAAAAAACCCGTTAAAACACTTCAATCCTCAAACGAGACACCACCATGGTGTTTCTGAACCCAAATTTGGGGGTTTAACTATGGTTAACCTTAACCAAACTTCTTAACACTGTCAAGGCAATTGACCAATATAATTAAATTCTCATTAATTATATTGCAGTGTATTTATTAATTAACCTTCCTGGTCAATTAACTTGTTTTCAAGATGACTAGTCTCCAATATCAATTTGGCCCATCTTGCCTTACTTTTGTCAGTTAGTACGGCTTAACTAAAAAAACTACCTTCTGTTCTTTTATTAAATCTAGATACTAAGTTTTCAGGAATCTTTATCTGAAGAATTTCAGCCAAACCTATCTACATAAAATAAACAGCAAGAAAAATACCCTTTATATTTTGGAGTATTTATTTGGCTAAATACTCAACAGTGACTTTTGTATGGTCACAATGCCTGTGCTTATTGCAGAGGCCAAGCACTCAGAAAAACGCGCAAACATGGAATACACTGCACGCAATGGCAACCGCTCCTCAAACGGCAATGGCAGAGAGAATTCCAATGGCAAAAAACTCCAAAATATCAATCATAGCCACAGTAACTCCAATTGTAACAATGGTAATTGCAGCCAAAGCGCAAACCGCTCCTGTCCCAAGAAAGAAGACACCACTAAAGTAAAAAATGCAGAAACAACAAACTGCTATGAATCTGACCCCAAATTATCTGACCTAGAAGGTCTTGAAACAGAGAAACAGGGAAAAGAGGAGGGGGAACAGGATTAAGTGCCCCTGTCTCCCCCAAATCGACAAGAAACTATACCAAGGCACAAACTTTGCTGCTCGCATCCCATGTGTCCCACAATCCTCCATTTTATGAATGTAAAAATTAAATATCACTCACAACTTCTTGTCTACCCATGCACTTATAAATCTCATACACACAAAATTTTATTTGACTCTGGTGCACAACACACCATGGTTAGAAAACCATTTGTAACCATTTACAAAATACCAGTTGTCAAATCCAACTTCAAATACGCCAAAATGGCAGAGAAATCAA